>OY744481.1:137889666-137988578 GCA_963556165.1 Tipula helvola
AGGTACATAAGTTAACATTGCTAAATAAGAAACTACAACAATTAATAATTTAAATTTTGATTTTAGATATTTCATAACGGTTCCGTTGTTGGCACAACTTCTCGATTTGGGATACAAAGCGAGCGGAACTATCATGATGAATCGCATGAAAAATGCCAAATTTAAGTGCGATAGAAGTATGTTACGTGGAGATTTCGAGCAGTTGGTAAAGTTTGATGGTTCGTCTAGAATAGCGGCAGTAAAATGGAAAGACACGAAATGTGTCGTAGCTATTTCTACAATCAAAGGCATTGAACCAAAAAGAACGACCGAAAGTATGTAAACGTAGATAATCCGGCAGCCATTGCCAATTATAATAAACTTATGGGTGGCGTAGATATCTGCGACTAACTTATGGAATATTACCGAACGTTTCTAAAGGCGAAAAAATGGACATTAAAGGTGGCGCAACACATGATTGACCTTGCAACGGTAAACGCCTGGATGGAGTATAAAGTAGATTGTGATTTCTTACAAATTCCAAAGAGAAAACAGCTAAAGCTATTAGATTTTAAGCTTGAAATAAGTGAGACTCTTATATCGACCCCCAATCGAAAACGTAGAGACATAAGCGACACTTCAAGCGAAGACGAAAGTATGCTACCTACATCAACTAGACCATCACCGCTACCATCCCAAGGGAAAAGGTTTGATGGGTACGAGCATCGGCCAACATGGGACGACTTAAAGGCCCCTAGAATGTGCCGATTGGAAAACTGTAAAAGTCGCACGCGTTGCAGATGAATCAAGTGTAATATTTATCTGCGCTCATCCAAAGAGAACAACTGCTTCATAAAATTGCATCAAAACAAAAAGTCGTAAAATAAGCACATTCGCTGATAGATTTATTTAAGGATTTAACATGAAGTTAGAGTGGCATTGCCTGACCGGGCATTTAATTGTTTTAGAATAAGTCTCAAATTACTATAATTTTGAAACATTATTATTTAATTTTCAAATGAAAATTTTTACTTAATTTACCTGAATTAAAAACTTATTATTTTTTTATAATCATTATTTATATTTTGAATAAAATTTATAAACGTAATAAATAATGCATTTGAATTGTTTGCATAATAACAGACCAACACTCACAATTATACGGCTGCTCTGAAGATTTGGCACACGGCAAAAGTTTTTTTTAATAAAACTAGACTTGGAAATAAGTATGGGCAAATATAGTAAAATTAATTCAATACAGCTTGCTTAGAAATTCCCTTGGGCCTTGGAACATCTAACAATTTAATGTCACAATTGTAACACCTGTAACGAATCACGTTTGATTCGATTTCAATTTGCATATTTTTGGTGCACTCTATACAATTTTTAATAACCATAATAACGAAAAAAGAAAAAAAAAATCAATAATGAAACCGTATTTGAAGACAATCGAAGATCAGTTTTTGAGTTGTTTGGTTAATTGGTGATGTGGCATGATTGAGATCACAACACAATAAATTTTTTTTATCTAATAAAGTTAAAGTGCATTTTGAATATAATATAAATTTTTATTATGATATAAATAATTAATATAAGTTTAAGATTGTATATAAATTATTAAAATTTAATTAATTAAAAAAATAAACAAATAAAAAAAAAAAAAAAGTGAAATTAATAGTTTTTATCTTATTAAATAAATTAATAAAATTTACACGTATATGAAACAACAAAAATATTAATCTAATAATTTCAGTGATTTTACAATAATAGTAAATCAAAACGTGTAACGTGCAAATTATTAGTGACAAAAAAAAAAAAACAAATTAAGATGCTCAATATTATAAGCACCTTTACCAACATATTAGCGTAAGGAAACGTTATAAGTCGGTGTATTGAGAAAATTATTTTTTTTATCAATTGATTTTCATCGTGTGGAAATTACATTTCTATAAAATAAACGGCATTGGTTCTGGTATTCCCGAGCGGGTGTGGAATATCAAAGAAATATCTTAGACTTCCCGCACATCGGAATTACAAGGCTCGTTAACGGTGTGGCGAGCTACGGTAAACATACACCCGTGCATCGTGGGAGGGCACGTAAGTCGAAGTACTATCCTTCATCATCTATATTTTGTTTTCTTCTATTTTGTGTTAATTAAATTGTTTTTATAATGTACTAAATTTAATTTCTCTGGGTGATGATTGGATATGAGGGAGTGTAAGTGTTTTTTTTTTCAATTGGAACATAGTGCACAGTTATTTTTAAGAACGAACAAGAGCTGGATATTTAATCCATCCCATCGCCGTGAGTCTGTAGCCGGACATGTGCTGTGCCCAGTACTCTTGTTTGTTTGATTATTATTATTTTTGTACACAGATTCATAAGTATCTGTTACACACCTGATCCACAATTTAGACTTTAATTTAATCGCATATGCGAAATCGGATATGCGAAATAAGGTAAGGTCACAATTGTGAGGGCTGGTCCGTAATGTGTGTAAAATAAAAAAAAAAAAAATGGTCGTTTCTTCATACCCTCACAATTGTATTAGCTGGGGTGGAAAGGGTTATGTACTTTTAGTAGTAATTGCCTTATCAAACTTAACATAAACTGAGAGAATCGGATTTGTCCCTTAAAATTGTCGTTCGGTTGCTACCTGAACCGTATATTAGTTTTCTTGAGTGTCCCAAAATGAATCGATTAAAAATTAATCATTTGATTTAAAATATAGTTAAAAACAAAACAAAAAACCAAAATATGTATGTACACACGAACCAAAACTAACCTTTAAGTAATGTTCTGATATTTCCAATTTTATCGTTGTGTTTGTGTTGTGATATAAATGGAAAATTTTTATTTTTTGTTTTATGTTTTTAGCTAAATGAGAAATCTATTATGATTGTCTATGGTTCAAGTATGGTCCGTCATAAAATTTCTTATGAGAATACGCAGAATTTGTTGGTGCTTCACGAGTCATTCAATATTATTTGCAGTGCCAGCCCGTTTAAATATTTCTTCCTCCGTTTTATCTGATCCTAGGGTTGAAAGAACCACAGCTACACAGACTACTCAAATCTCATCTCAGTTTTAATAAATTCATTAACGAGTGTTTTATTTAACAAATAATAAAATAAATTTTATTGATTTATGTATGTTACTTACTGGTTTTAAACTTATTTAATTTAGTTCTATTTATTTCGGAAAAGTGTCAATTAATTCATAAAACATTTATTTTAATTCGGAACAAGTTTCATTCAATTGAGAAATAGTCTCACTTATAGATTATCAATCGCAAGGTTGCATTCTTGATTGAGAACACAATAACAAAGAGCTCAATGGAATATTATTTCCATAAATCTGGAAAGTTTCTTCATCCTAAAATTATTCATTTGCTGGCCGTTATACTATTCATATACCTATTCAAGCCGCGATCACGCACTGACAGTAACAAAATATTAATCAATTCAATACTTAAAAAAAACCTTATAAAGAAAAATAGAAAGTCTGACGATAAAAACTCGAATCGTATAACCATTAATCGGGACCAACTTGTGGCACTAATTAAAATTGTTGATAATTAAAAGTACTTAATCCAAGCACTCTCTCAATACAAATGACAACTAAAACGAAAAGCATCCTCGCGAGGAGACTTTTCAGCATAATTTAGTTTAGTCAAAAATTTAGTCGAAAATATCGACATGAATCATACAGCATAAGAACAAATTGTAGACCATGATACTTTCTTGACTCATACAAATATTGAAGATATTCCCTTGGATCAAAATGGGTTAGGTATGATGAAAATCACCCAAAGTTTAAATTGAACGGTTAACCTTCAATATTTGAATTTACTAAAAAATCTTCGGTACCATGTCTGGAAACAAAACTAAGAATAAAATGAAGGCTTTGGTCCATTCTTCATGATAAAAAAGAGCCAAGTGATATATATTTTGAAGAAAACTCCTAAATCTACATATTCAAAGGGTTGGTTTTAACAGCAAATATTTAACACCTTAAAAACTAAAACTGGCACAGTAACATCAATAATTTGTGTGAAGATAAGCAAATTCATATTTCTAGCTATCAGGGTGGTAACGTTAAATAAAGGGCTAAAACCTCACGAGGTGATCAGAACTTCTTCTTTTGAGTTTTTCAATGAGGATTGTATTCACCTGTCACGTGTATCATAAAGTTGGTGTGACAGTTTTGACAGTACTGATTTCTATTTTAACTAACATTTACTTATACATACAGATACAACAACAGCCAAACAGGTCAAAAGCTTTAGTAGCAGGGGCACAGGCATCAATTATAACACGAAAAATCGTATTTTAGAACTTCATACCGCAAGTAGTATACAAAATTATACTGATATTTCTAACCGTGTGACCATATTCTAGAACTTTAACCAAAAACCATTTTAGAATCCCATTTACAAAGCACATGTCAAATTTCATCATAATCGGGTAAGGAATAATTAAGTTCCATCCTACTTGGCCATATTCCAGAGCTTTATCAAACAATTATTTTAGAATTCCATTCCCAACACCCATCTCAAATTTGATGATACCTCATTAAGGAATAGCCAAGTTTCATCCTACTCCAGAATTTCATCCAAAACTCATTTTGGAATCCCATTTCCAACGCACGTGTCAAATTTCATCTTAATCGGTTGAAAAATAGGCAACTTCCATCATACTTGGCCATATTCCAGAACTTTATCCAAAAATCATTTTAGATTCCCATTTCCGACACACATGTCAAATTTCATAATAATGGTTGATAAATAGGCAAGCGCAAGTTGCATCATATAAAAAAATTGTTAAGTACTCACTACGGCGTACAACACAACGAGCGCGAACTGCGAATTGCGAATAAATTCCACAATGCGATATTCGTAAATAGACGCACATAGAGCGCGGCGCAAATTTAATAAACGTCAAGTGTGGGAAGATTTTTTATATTTGACGTTTATTTAATTCGCGCCATGCTCTATGCGCGTCTATTTACGAATATCGCATTGTGGAATTTATTCGCAATTCGCAGTTCGCGCTCGATGTGTTGTACGCCTACATCCTAATGCAACCCTAACTCAACTCCAACTCAACTTCAACTCAACTCTCAAATTTACCCCTAACCGAAGGTTAATCAAATCAATTCCCAATTCAATGCCCAATTCAATAATAATCAAACCAGCATACAGAAAAGAATCGTAAATATTTATAAAACCAGGTATTTTGGGTCAATTCGTATGGCAGGTACCCCACCCTCTTGACGTACAGTCTCCAAAAGCTTTTCAAATCTCCGCCTTGACCATAGAAACAGTTTGGCGAAAAAAAATTCAAAATAGTTCAAAAAAGTTCATCGATGGGGTTTTTGTCCATTGGGTTGGCTAAGGTACATGTCTAACGTTCAGGAATTACTAAGATAAGATTACATTTCCTTCTACCTGCTCTGGAATATTCGCCACAATGCTACCTTTGTTCGAGTATAGTATGAACATTGTTACGGAAATGGTAAACAACGCGCTTGTTAAAAGTAATACAGAAAATCGAAAGTACAACCAATTCTTATCGGACAATATGGTATCAACTTCTGAAAGTATGTAAAATATGAAAATAAATTGTAATGTACTAATTTTGAAAGTATCATATATCAAAAAATCAGTAATTGTAGTCGATTTTTATCTCTTTTTAATCTTTAATATACTATATGTTATTATCAAAAAGTTGTGTTGTTCTGTCGTGGTCGATTGTAAAACTTATCAGAGGTTGTAGGTGAAAGTATATATTATCTTCCACATACAAAAAATTGGCTGCTTTAAGCTGCTTTCTCGCATTTTATTGTAATTTTGAAAAATAGTTTGGGGAAAAGTATAAGAGAGATTTTTTGTCAATTTTTGATTAAATTTTTCTTGTATTCAAAATGAGTTTTATTTTAGAACATATTGGCCATTATCATCTATGACCTTTTGCCCTTTTTCATTCTAGTTTCATAATTTTATCGGTGTAGAACTTCTGAGGTTTACCGGCGAAAAACTTGGCCAAGTGATTTTCACAATCCTTTTTGTAGCTAACTTTAGACTATCAAGGGAGGTTTGCAGAGATCGTATCAAATGGTAATCCGAGGGTACAAGGTCCAGGCTATACGATGGAGGATGTGTCAAAACTTCCCAGCCGAGCTCTCACAATTGTTGCCGAGTCATCAAAAATGGGTGTGGTCTGGCGTTGTCATGATTGAAGACAACAAGCTTTCTATTGATCAATTCTGAAATTTTGTTTTATTTGCTTGCTGCAGCCTGGTTAATTGCTGATAGTAGAGATTAAAATCAAAAGTTTGACCAGATTCTGGAACATCATAATGTACGATTCCCTTCTAATCCCACTATACACAAAGCATAACTTTATGGGAGATCAATCCTGGCTTTGAAGTCGTTTGTGATGGTTCACCTTTCTTTAACCATGGTCTTTTTCAAACGACATCTCGTGTTGTACCCATTTTTAATCGCCAGTAATGATTTACTTCAAAAATGGGTTGATTTCGTTGCGTTTCAGTACCAACTCGCTGATGAAAATTTGGTTCAATTAAATTTTTCATCGAAAATTCTTGATCGAGCTTTTGTGCGTATCGAGACTTACGCAAATGGTTTAAAACTGCTTGGTGATCGATATTTAATTCCTTAGCAATGTCATGGCTGCTTATGTGTCGGTCTTCTTCGATTTTTTGTAAGATTTCATCGACTTTTCCAGTGATTGGTCGGCCAGAGCGAGAAGCATTTTTGACATCGAGATTTCCAGAACTATTCCAATTTCAAATGCGCGTCACCTTTCAAAGTGGTATTTTGCTGAGAAAAATGTAAATAAATTTAGATTTGATTAATTTTCCCCCTTTTCTTTGATAGTTACTTTGATTATAATAAAGACATTTTTTGTCCAAATGTTGTTGTAACTTTGTCCAAGAAATACGGTTACTATTGTGCTTAGCGTATATTTCGTAGTTTAGGCATCTCAACTCAAGCGAAGCGCTAGAGCGAGAAAGATGCCTTATATCCCCGCTGTTGATGTTTGTTAACAAGCATTAAGTCGAAAAGTGCTTATCCGATTTTCATGAAACAAAGACAGACTTATAGACCTTGATCAGATAAGAAAAAAATGGTATGGCTAAGATCTTTAGGTGGTCGGACTCCAAAGTTATAGACGCGTAAAGATTTCCTTTGTAATACATTCACGTAAAAAACAAAAAACAATAAAAGTATATAATAGAATACATACTGGTGTCGGTCGTTGATGCTCGAAGAAGAAAGACGTGTTTTTGTCGTCTTCTTCGAGAATTTAATTTTTATTTATTTATTTATTTCTCAATTTTTGTGTTGTATAGTTTAATTTAATTTAAATTAATAATTAAAAAGTTTTCGTGAGTGATTTTTTGGTTTTTGTTTTGAGTGTGTGTTATCGTGTGGTTTATTTGCTCGCGTAATCGGTTCGCTTAAATTAAATAATATCGCGTGTGATTTTGTTTTATTAATTTCAAGTGTAGTGAACGGTACAGTGTAGTGAAAATAGGTACCGCTTATTTATGGACAACTGTGAAGTGAAAATCTTGTGTAGTGTAGGGGAAATTAATATAAATTGGGAAACGGGAGAAACGTGGTCAAAAACAAAATAACGGGACTATCGTTATTTATTCAGGTATTTTCATATCACGTATAATGTATTGGTATACGTGATATGAATTGTGCAAAAATAAAAAATAAATAAAAATGTTGTTGTTGTTCCTTTAAATATTTTATATTAATTATGATGAGTTGTTTAGGAAGGGGGAATTTTGATTTTTGTTTATGTACGTAACATCAAAATGTTCTTCTAAAAATCAAAAACAAAAAACAAAAAAAACTGTCATTATAAAATATCTGTTCATAGATGGACACTTGATTGTTTCGTCTTACTTTTACCCAAACTTATTTGTATTTTGTTTTGCGTGCATGTACATAGAATCAGAATTTTCTTTTATCTCTTTTCATTCGTGTGAATGTTAATGCACACAGCAAGAGTTTTATAAAGACTGTAATTATCGAGGTGGCAGGTTTTATCGGTACTGTGTTGATCTGATACGGTGAAATAAATAAATAAATAAAATAAAGCTGTGCATTTTCATGCCATTAGGAAGAGTTTCAAATTAAGTTTGTTGGTATAGAATTGTTCTAGCAATAATTCTGAAATTTTATTTTGTTTTTAAATTTTAGGTTTTAAGGAGCCTGATATAGTAAAAGAATTTTCGGTTCAAATTTTGAGCATAAGTTGCATTTTATTCTTATAACAATTACTATTCCAGCTACCAAAATATTTCTGCATATACATATGTAGATATGTATCGGATATCATATTGGTTTTGGGTTGCAGATTTTAGTTTAAATGGTGACGGGCATGGTAATAGTGGTAGTCAAATCATGAAACGACTACAGCAACTATTTAATTTGTGTTCTTTATCCTTATTTAATTCTGTTCTTATGGTACTTTCGTTTTATTACATTTTATTATACTTAATTTATATGTCATATGATTTAAATAATGATTAATAATGATCTTCATTGTTATTAATTTTGTTTCCGCATCTGTAGGAAACGGCTGATTAGATTAATCTCTTGGGTGAAGAATTATATTTCAATTTTAGTGTATATCTAGTAACAGAGTATATTAGCGCCTTATAATTTTAATTTTGGTTACTGATAACATTAATTATATTGTAATTCATTACAGGACAGTGCCCATTACAGGTCAAACTCCTAGAATCTTAGTGGCAGATTTTGCTGAAACTCTTTTTATATGTACATATTATATGTAGCTTGAACTAAACTATAGTTGTAAGTAGCAACAGGGACCAGTAGGGAGAAAATCATGTAAATGAACAGTTTATTTCGATTATATTTATTATTATTAGCTTTAAGCCAATATATGATTATTTTATATTTATATATTTATTAAGTATATATTTATTAATTATGATTATGATTTTCAGAAGTGCTCAGGAATCTGATTCAGCAAACTAATAAATATTATTTCAGAGTGTAGTTTTAATTTTAATTTTAATAAACATAAAAGTAGATTAGAAATTGAGCTTTAATAATTCTAGTTTATTTTTAATAGTAGTATGTATTTAGTGATAATTAACTAATTTCTATTTTAATTTTCAGAAATATTCGAGCAGACCCAACGCAGATTTCCAGAAACTTTAAGTATTCAGTGGACAGGTAGTTTTAGAAATTCTGCTGTTTTGATTTTTGTCCCCTAATTAGCAGGAACTTTAGCTCGGAATACTACAGAAACTAATTAGTGTCTTACCATTTAAGTCTTAGTTACTGGTGAATTTAATTGTAATTCTTTACAGGACAGCGTGCATCACAGATCAAACTTCTATAATTTGAGTGGCAGGTTAGCGGAAATGATTCATGTATAATATTAGGTTGAGCTAATCTTTAGTTTTAGGACTGGATTGGATTGGATACATTAAGATTTCAGAATGAAGAAACCAGGCGCGGCATCTTGTTTATTGCACTCATCAGTTGTGAAGTGTGAAGAGTGTTTAACGGAGTTTCTTCCTTGGTTTACTGATAAATAAATTAATTTTCAGAATGCAGCATAATTCCAGAAATAACAATTTTTTAAGGATTACTATATTTATTACTAACAATTTTATTAACTAACAAATACGAAGGTGGCTGAAACCGGTCGAGTCTCTAATCAATAAATTAAATCTTTCAGAGATATTAAGGATCATGATGATTGATGATCAATTAAATAATTACTTATACTAGAGAAATTTAACTACTAAACCATGAGGATGTCAATGCTTTAATAATATTTAGTTTGTTTCTTAATAGTAGTATTTAGACATCATCTACGGTTATTTTTGGTTAATTTCCTTTTTCCAAGATAGGTGGGCTATTGTTAATTAGGTTAATTGTATGGTAATTTAATTTTCAGAATATAATATAGTTACAGTATGAATCATCATTAAAGGGATTAAAATTAATCCGAATTTTCAGAATTGAATTTTAAATTGGATCAACCCTACAGGAACAAAAAGTAGTGAATAAATTTTAGTTAAGAAATTGTGTTGTTCTGTGCTAACTATTCGATTATATAATTACTAACAATTTTTACTAAATATCGATCGAGTGGGTGGCTGTAGCGATCAATCATATCTAGTAACAGTGTCTTATAATTTTAATTTGGTTACTGATAACATTAATTCATGAAACTCCATATGTATTATAGTGTGAACTAAATTATAGTTATATAAAGCGACAGGGACCAGTATGAAGGAAATCATGTAAATGATCAGTTGATTTCGATTATACTTGTTAGCTTTAAGTCAATTTTAAATAAATTTATGAGTATTATATATTTATTAAGTATATATTTATTAATTACGATTATGATTTTCAGAAGGGCTCAGGAAGCTGATTCAGCAAACTGATAAATATTATTTCACAGTGCAGTTTTAATCTTAATTTTAATAAATATAAAAGTAGTTTAGAAATGTATCGTCATTGTGTTACTAATTATTGGCCAAAGTGTGTCTGTAACCGGGTCAATTTCTTTCATACTAATTAAACCTATCCAAATCCTCTTTATGTTGTATGTAACAAGGTGTTCGGTGAGGCCCGGCCATTAATAACTCCGGGAGATCTTGCTTTAAGCTTGGTCGAACACTTCAATCAATCAATAATAGAATACATACTATATTCAAATTTTTTTTTGGCGTATGAATGAATAAAAATGATTTTGTTTGAATGTATACAAATTAGTATGCATGCAAGTCCAATTATTCCCGCCCCGGTGGCACAGTGGTTAGCATGCTTGCTTTAAGCTCCGGAGGTCCCGGGTTCGATTTCCGGCGGGTGATGAAAAAATCACGGCTGGTCAATGTTGCGCCAGCGACAAAAAAAAAAAAAAAGGCCAATTATTGTTGGCTTTATTGTAGGATTGGTGCCTAACGGTATATGTAGATATTATATAGACGGCATTGTTGAGATGCCGGTAATGCGATTACATCCTGTGCCGGTTGCAACTCTGATTTTTGATTCGTAATCCACGACCCAAACAAGCATGAAAATGATATATATATATTGATTATAAGGTGATATACAGTTTTTCCACGAATAGAGGTTGTTAATAGGGGATGATGGAGTTACATTTTGCAACTCTGACTTCAGATTCGTGATCAGCGACCTAAAGAACCCTTGGGTGCATAATTGTCCATACTTTACTTGAGTTTTTTACTTTTGGCTAACTATTTTGGAATCCGCTGCACTGTGCGCCGGTTTGGATAATCATCGAACGCACTTTTACCACAATTGCGCACTGTAAAATCCTTTTTTGTCACTACTTATTATTAATATTTCATAATTTTTGTATTTGAAACAATAAAAACTAATTTTGTGCCGAATAATTACCGTTCCGTTTATTATGACATGCCTGAATCCGTAAACTATTCCCCACTTTCAGGTGCTTAAATAATTAAATTTTTTTGAGCCCATGCCAAAGGCAATATATTTTTTTGAAAGCTCATAGTCTAAGCTACAAAAGCCTATAACCGTATTTTTTTTAAATATTTTTTAGTGTAGTTACGAAATTTGTAACAAAATGCGATTTTATCCCCTTTCTCGAATATTCTTCAATTTTTATTACCAACGGTTTTAAATTTTAAATTTTCGCAACTTCTGGACTAAATAGTAGACACTTCAAGAAGTAACCCAGAATTTTTTCAGATTTTTTGAAAGCTTAGAAAACTTAGAAAACCCAACTGTTCTCCAAAAGACCCAGTGTACACACCGTATCTTAAAAAAAAAAGTGTACACACTAGCGACCTATAAAGAAAAGACTCTTCAGAAAGTTTTATTGGAAATTCGACAAAAACTAATAACAAAAAAAAAACTCATGTTGTTTTTCGCACAAAGAAAAAAAAATGGTTTCCGAAAAAGAAAGAAGACGTTTCCGCCCAATTCGTTTGGACGGCTTAATTAATTTTGAAAAGTTTTTGAAAATTGCCGGCGATTCAAAAATCAAAACATTTGAAGATGCTTTTAAAAATCCACAAATTTTAAAACAGTACGAAGAAAACTTTAAGTTACTATTCCAGCTGTTCAATAGAAAATTATTTAGATTAGCCTATAACACCGACAAAAAATGGGAACACGAACTATGAAACCAGCAAAACCGTTTGTGATCACTTCCCCAATGTGGATTGAGGCACGAAAGGAAAGGAAATTGGAGAAAGATAAGCAAATTTTGGAAAAGGAAAATAACGCAGTTTGGCTTGAAAAAATTAAAATGAAAAAACAAATTTATTTTCCTCTAAGGCATTGTTATTTTGTTATCTGACTATCTAATTTAGAGTTTATTGAATTTAACAAATCAGCAATGGCGAAGTATTCGGTGTTTCTCACTTCAACTAGACTTTTTTCAAAAAGATCACACTTCTTACAAATTCAGTATTTTTTTTTAGACTGCAAGTTTTGAAATTCACTTTTAATTAAATTACCACAATTTTCGCACCCACAAAAGTTATTGTAGTAAGGACAAAACATTTAACCGACATTATTAAACACTCAATAAAATTGATTTATCAATTTTTTATTCTATTCTATTTTATTTTAAACTATAACAACGATCTGCACCCAACGATCGTCGAACAGAACAATTTTCTCCGCCTTCAACACCAAATGGAACACATACTTTGTCGATGTATTTTAATGTAACTTTATATCTGCGATATTAAGTCTGCTCTATAAATATATTCTTATTTAAAATGGATTAAATCGTATCCTGAAAATTTTTTTATTCCATGTCATTATTTGGGTTGAAGTTCGATTTCTTAAATAAAATATTTAAATTGTGTTGAAATTATTATTTTGTTTATTCACAGAACGTATCCGGTGAAATCAGAATTTCTGGTCACCCCAATTAAGACTGTATTTTCTTTAACTTACTGAATAAACGGTTAAATGTCTGTATTAAATATAAAGATACTAATTTCCCATAAAATATAAAAATACGACCAATGATAACAATTTCTATAATAAATCCAGTGCTAAAATTACAGCGATTGACTAAAATCGTTCAACCCTACTTCATCCTGAAAATCCAAATACTTAATTTAAAACTTTGTCTCCGCACATAAACAAAATTTTAATTACCTCTCTAGGTGGTTGATTAATGTCGTCGAATATCTTAATGACATCGCAATCTGTCATGAAACGTGTTATTTAATCTAGAATTTTTATCTATGTTAAGATTATCAAAAAAAATAAAAAAAAATTTGCGCTCAACAAAACTACAAAGAAACGAAAAAATATAAATTTTCTTTTCAACTTTTTTGTAAGAATCATAAAATTAATTGTACTTTTCATTGTCTTACAAACAAAAGCGAAACAAAAAAATGAAATCATGATAACAAAAAATTAAAAACAAAAAAAAAATGAAAAATCAAATGAAAATAATAACAATAATTTTCTTTTAATGTTGAAATTTTTTTAAAGTTCAGCGTATCGGTGTTGTATATATGTACTCTCTTATATTTTATATAAAGGAATGGGAGTAGTGTGGGAACAGTTTAATTGTTTTAAATTTCTCATTTTTTTTTTTGGTGTGCGCTCGTTCCTTTAAAATTTCTTTTACTTAGTGGAATGGAAAATTAAGGAACTGGGTTTTGTTGTTGCTGTTGTTTTTCGTTTTCGTTTCAAAATTGTTCTATTCGTTAACTTTTTTTTTTAAGAAGAGAAAGTGAAATTAATTAAATCTTCTTAATTTTTTAATCATTTCTGCATGTAGCCATTTAGTTTTTTTTTCGTTTTTTAGAGATGGTTGCTGTTTAAAACTTTAAATCGAAATTATTTAAATTTTGGCACGTATTTTAACGGTCTTTTGTTTTGGGTTTTTTCTGGTACGGTATTTTATTTTTCTCTAAAAGGAAGTTTATAGGAAAAGCTTTTTTAATTGTTATTACATTTTGTTTTCTTATTTTTATTTGAAATTTAAACAAAAACAAAAATATATTTTTATTTGCCAAAGTTTAATGTTTAATTTAATACGGAAATATAAAAAAGACGATCTTTTCTGGTTATTTAATTCAACAAGCTGGATTTGTTAAATCTCTGGAAAAATATCTACGTCTAAAAAGAAAAAAAAAAATAGATGACTTAAGAAAATAAGCGCATAATCAGCCATTACTAAGAATAACAGTACATATGTATATGTTTTGTGTGCTTTTGTGGAAGATAAGCATAACATTTTATTGATTGATGGTGTGAAATATTTTTAATTGGATTAATCTGCGAAAAATTATTTTAATCAATTTTGATTGATTTTTATTGGTCGTTTATTTGGATTAGAAGATATCTGTGTTAAAAGTTATATTACTAAGAGACTATCTAACACAATTTACTGGGAATCTAGCCTCTCAAAATTTTCACAGTTTAACTTCATTTTGTTCTTTACCAATACCAGCCATTTAATTTATATACAGGGTGTCACAATACCCGGTTCAGATTTGACATAGCGGTATTCTGGCTCTAGCAATACTAATGCCATTTTTTCTTTGACAGAAATTCAGTATATTATTTCTAGTTGATGAAATGAGTTGCTTAACGCTTCAACAAAAGTGGGAAATGTTGGAAATTTACTTCCACGGTCTTTTCCGCGGTCAACGGAATCAACTACCGCCATATGTTAACGATCTTTTTTGTGGCCATATCTTGAAGATATTGCTTTGGACGATTTTTGGTTCCAGCTAGTTGCCACACATCGGGCGTTACAATAGCGAAACTGCGTCAAAAATTCGATGGCCGCATTATCAGTCGAAATGGTATTCCGTTGATTAAGTTTTGGAAGCATTTTGGAATTGAGCAAGCAATTCTAAATTTAAATTTACCAAACGAAATTCTTAACAACAATTGTCATAGATGTAGGAATTGATGGAATCCCACTTTTTAAAAGCAGAGCAATGACATTATGGCACATTTAAATTTTTTGGTAGATTTTCCAAATTTCCATCCATTTATAATTGGATGTTTCGTAGGACCCGGAAACCCATTAAATGTTGACAATTTCTTAAGCGATTTTGCTTCAGACATTAAATATTTATATAAAAATGGCATTACAGTTAACAAAAGTGGACTAAAGAAAAAATTTACGTTCGGCTTTTTTCGTGCGATGCTCCCGCAGGGTCTTTTCTGACAGGTACAAAACACGTCTTTTAATAGGTGCAGTAAGTGGTCCCAGAAAGGTTTAAAAATCAACGGCTGCGTCTGTTATTCAACGGTAAAGTCAACTAAAACAACAGACGAAACTTTTACAAAACGGCAACATTTCGAACATCATAATAGTGAGTTTTATACGAAACAAAATGTTTTGTAAAACATTATTGGAAACTAATGCATCTGCTCGATTCAGGAGTGATGCAAAAATTATTGCAAATGATCAATATTCAAGATGTCAAAAAATAATTTATTTTAGACATGTCTAGCCGTTTACTTAATTTAAAAAATTTCATTCCGAAGGAATTTTAACGGAAACCTAGGTCCTTAAAGGAGCTTCCCAAATGGATATTCATATTAAAAATATTTATATTGATTGTGGATTATTTCACTATTTATAATTATATTAAATAAATAAATTATGTTTTTAATTGTATTTATTAATTTTATTTTTTAGATTCCTTATTGTGAAATTTGATTTGATTTTTTTATCTTGCGATCAAGATCGATTTCGATATTAAAATATCATCGTCAGTTGGTAATTACTTTTTCTATACTACCTTTTTCTAATGGAAAGCCCTGAATTCAGACAATTTGCGCTATACACTAGCGTAGTCGTTCTAAAAAATCTCATCGATTTGGAACAATACAATCATTTCTTGAATTTTTTTTGTGCGTACTGTTCACTGTCACACCCAACTGATTATGTAGAAAACGCATCTACAGCCGAAAATATTATTGCACAATTTTGTGACTGACTTTCCAGAAATATACCAGGGTGCTGATTCTCTAAGAAATAAGATAATGTGTAAACGGGTAAACTTGTGAAAAGCAAAGCTTACTTTTATGAGTTTGGAATTTTTTGATATTATTTTAGTAGTAAGTCAAATCGAGAAATTCCAAACTCATAAAAGTAAGCTTTGCGTTTCACAAGTTTACCCGTTGGCACATTATCTTATTTTTTAGACAATCAGGGTATAGGAAAATTTAATATCTTACAATATACACAATTTAGTTCATTTGAGCGAGTGTGTTCAGGAATATGGTTGTATAACTTCTTTAGTGCCTACAAATTCGAGAATTATCTGTAATTAATAAAAAAAAATTAGAAAGCCATCATTTATATTACAGCAATTTTGGTTTTTGATTTTTGTTGAAGAGATTTCTTCATTGAAACATGCTGCAACATTCCGTATACATATTGCCTGTTATTCATATCGCCGACCCCAGGGATCAACCATTTGTAATTTCCAGTATAAAACCAATACAACATATATCCTATAAACCAGGGGTGGCAAAACTTTCAAGTCTTGCGGGCGACTTTTGACTAAATTAAATCTGGAGGTCTACCAGAGAAACTATATTTAATTGTTAACTGTATTTCATTTATTTGTTTAAATTCAAGACAAAATTAGAAAGTTTTATATCACTTATAATACAAGAATTTTAAAAATATTAAATATAAGTTTATTTACTACTGCTACTACGAAAAATGTTTATTTCTTTATTTTATTAGACATTTGTTACCATATAAATCTGAACTGTTTTTTAAATATGTTTATAAAGAGATTTAACAGTCAAAAAGTTTTTTAAATATGCATTTTCTCATATTGCTCGCGGGCGACTTTCGATAGTTAATCGGTCGACCAGTCGACCGCGGTCGACGCTTTTGCCAGTCCTGCTATAAACCATATTCGCATTTTGGTTTTTTGATTTTTGTTGCAGAGATTTCTTCATTGAAACATACTGCAACATTCCGTATTCATATTGCCTGTTATTCATATCGCCGACCCCAGGGATCAACCTTTTGAAATTTCCAGTCCAAAGTCAATATAAAAGATATCCTAGAAACCATATTGGCATTTTGGTTTATTGATTTTTGTTGAAGAGATTTCTTCATTGAAACGTGCTGCAACATTCCGTATACATATTGTCTGTTTTTCATATCGCCGACCCCAGGGATCAACTTTTTGTAATTTCCAGTATAAAACCAATACAACAGACATCCTATAAAACATATTCGCATTTTGGTTTTTTGATTTTTGTTGAAGAGATTTCTTCATTGAAATAAGCTGCAACATTCCGTATACATATTGCCTGTTATTCATATCGCCGACCCCAGGGATCGACCATTTGTAATTTCCAGTATACAGCCAACATAACAGATATCCTATAAACCATATTCGCATTTTGGTTTTGTGGTTTTTGTTGCAGAGATTTCTTCATTGAAATATGCTGCAACATTCCGTATACATATTGCCTGTTATTCATATCGCCGACCCCAGGGATCGACCATTTGTAATTTCCAGTATACAGCCAATATAACATATCCTAGAAACCATATTGGCATTTTGGTTTTTTGATTTTTGTTGAAGAGATTTCTTCATTGAAACGTGCTGCAACATTCCGTATACATATTGCCTGTTATTCATATCGCCGACCCCAGGGATCAACCTTTTGAAATTTCCAGTCCAAAGTCAATATAAAAGATATCCTAGAAACCATATTGGCATTTTGGTTTATTGATTTTTGTTGAAGAGATTTCTTCATTGAAACGTGCTGCAACATTCCGTATACATATTGTCTGTTTTTCATATCGCCGACCCCAGGGATCAACTTTTTTTAATTTCCAGTATAAAACCAATACAACAGATATCCTATAAACCATATTCGCATTTTGGTTTTGTGGTTTTTGTTGCAGAGATTTCTTCATTGAAATATGCTGCAACATTCCGTATACATATTGCCTGTTATTCATATCGCCGACCCCAGGGATCGACCATTTGTAATTTCCAGTATACAGCCAATATAACATATCCTATAAACCATATTCGCATTTTGGTTTTTAGATTTTTGTTGAAGAGATTTCTTCATTGAAACGTGCTGCATCATTCCGTATACATATTGCCTGTTATTCATATCGCCGACCCCAGGGATCGTCTATTTGAAATTTCCAGTATACAGCCAATACAACAGATATCCTAGAAACCATATTCGCATTTTGGTTTTTTGGTTTTTTGATTTTTGTTGAAGAGATTTCTTCATTGAAACATGCTGCAATATTCCGTATACATATTGCCTGTTATCTATATGGCCGACTCCAGGGATCGACCAAATGATATTTTACAATGAGGCTTATACAATATATTGTACATCTCAGAACCTATATTCGAATGTCTATCTTTTCATTTTTGTTGAACGGATTTCGACGTTGAATTTTGTGCAACTGACGGTATGTAATATGTTGAAACGGGCCTGTTATTTATTTAATTTTACATAAAATCAAGATGTACAACCAATGTACGATTTTTGCTTTAGTCATTTTGACTAATAAAAGCTGCCTAAATGGGACCTTTGAAACAAAATTGAATATTTGATTTCTCCTAAAAGAAGATTATTTGATAAATTTATTTCTGTAAATGGCATTTAGGCGAATAATTTACCACCACATATATAAAATATATACGTATACGGAAAATCTGGGATTTTTTTTTGGGAAGTATTTCCCTGGCATTGATAAACTCCTACAGTAGTACCGCATGCGAACACTGCTAAGTATCTTGGCATGAGTTTTGATGCTAAACTTAGATGGAAAGAACATATAAAAAAGAAGAGAGAAGAACTAAACATAAAATTTAGATAGATGCATTGGCTCTTAGGGAGACAATCTGAACTAGCGATCCATAACAAACTGCTGTTAAACAAATAAATCCTGAAACCTGTATGGACGTACGGTAGCCAACTCTGGGGTTGTGCCAAGAGGGCAAATATTAAAATCATACAAACAGTTCAAAATAAAATCCTGTGATGTATTGTTAATGCACCGTGGTACATTCGAAACGACAACCTCCATTGAGATCTAAAGATCGAGCTTGTCGCGGATGAAATTAAGCATCATGCAACAAAACACCTACAACGTCTGCACCAGCATGAAAATCTGGACATACGCTGTATGCTGACTACCACACCACCAAGAAGACTGCAAAGAATAAAACCATTGAACTTATCGCGACCAGAAAGTCAGTAGACTTGCTGTGGCGAAAATCCAGTGGATGAGTTACACGAAATGGGGGATAATAGAAAAAGAATTCAATTGATCGATGGTGACTTTCAAATCTATTATAGCACCGATTCTGTGGTCAGTGAAGATCCTAATTACTCTCTCAATTTGCCTGTTGAATTTCCCAATGAGCAAACTCCATCCGGCATGCCACCTCATGTGTTGCTGCTTAGGCAAGGTGTCATCATCATTTTACTGAGAAATTTGAACAATAAAAAAGGAGTTTGCGACGGTATTCGATTGATTGTGGAAGAGCCAGAACGAAATTTGATAAAAGTTGATAAAAGCAAGAGTTACTTCAACAAGTAATCATATTGATATCGTTATCATATTGATATCGTTACACATTATTCTTAATTATCTCTCAACTGAATCCAAAAGTTAATAGAATACCATCCTGTCACCACCTTTTTAATTCTTACTTAAAATTGAAGCAACTAGCATCCACAAAGAAATGAAAATAATTAAAATTCATCTAGCTAGCTAACAGTATTCTTATCAGATTCGGAATATATTTATAAGAATCAAGGATTACATTTACATCTTAAATAAAACGATTAAAATTTAACCAACTAGTTGCTTTTAAATTAATTTAAATTCGCTGCTCACATTTTTACGCGTCTACCACCACGTTTTACAAATTATTTATAGCCTTTTACAGATAAGGACCATTTTATGTTATCTTCACACATTAACTAAGCATTCATAATTCTTTCAGCTTAGCAAAAAATCTCTTTCGAATCGAATACACTTTTAAGGATAAATGTAAAATAAATAAAGAAGCCAGAGCTACCTACATATATACCACAAAAAAATAAAAATAAATAAATAAACATTTATTGATACTTCTCGAACACAGCGCACAAGCCACAATAATTTACAGGATTATTTGACGTGTTTTTAAATTTAATACTCCCAAAGTAACAGACAAACGTACATGCTACGTACATACATATATGGTTGTGAAACACCAACAACAAATAATGAAAATTTATGTATACTAAAATTGAGGCATCATTATTTTTATTTAACACAATAAAAGGAGATACGTTCATTTTTTATTGTTTTTGTGGTTTTGGTAGCGTTGTGGTAGCAAAAAAAAAATTGATGTGACTATTAATTTTGTTTTACTCCCAACCAATGTTTGTTGTTGTAAAGCAGTCTTTAAACACAAATAATAAATAATAATATAAACAGCAAGAACCAAGAAGAAGTAAATGATTAAATTAATATTGTCTTTATAAGTAAGTCAAGTTTAAAATAAAATTTATATCAACAGGTAAAACTGTTGTGAAGCTACAAATCGTGGAATACTAACTTTTTTCTGTTTTGCTCTTTTGACATGATACACAAAATTGATTTTGCAATGAATACACATTGGCTCTGATGAAAAATTTTGAAAATTTATTTCCTCTTTTGGATTTTGTAAATATTTTATTCTGCGCTGAAATTGTTTGTTAGTAAAATGTTTTGTCAATTTGGGTTTGCTTGTGCTCGTACAAAATCTAGTATCAACGCTGTGTTGTGCTTTGTATCTCTATTCTATACTATATATAAGTTCATAGGTAGCACATAGAAATAGGATATAAACTGATTTTTTTTTTAAATATCAAATTCAACGTAAATTTAATTATGACATAAACGAGTGGTACGGTATATGTTTCGAGATTGTTAATTTTCATTTAAAACAATATTGCTAATGGTTCTAAACACATAAATTGTAGGGTGTAACTTGGCAGAAATAAAAATCAATCAAGAAAACTTATTTCTTATACAAATTTTTATTATGAAAATTTAATTTAATTAACTTATTAAAATAAAAAAAAAATTATTAATTAAATAAAAAGATAAAGTTTAAGAATTTTAACAAAAATTTAATACAAAATTAGATAATGAAAACTTAAAAAAAAAAAAAAAAAATTAAATCATTGTATAGGTTTTAAAATTGACGTTTGTATGGTGTTCCAACAAATTTTGATTCCTGAACTCTCTCTTCACATATGTATGAATTCCTGAAGAGAGAGAAGGAAAAAAATTACAAATTAAAGCGAAAATATTTACAAAAGAAAAGAGAAATTCCAAAATATTTAGATTCCCGCAACAACTTGATGTCAACATAAAATTAAATTTGTTGTTTCTTTGGGCGCCATGACATCTAACACGCTGAATATGCACCGGCTCAACTTTCTAAGCAATCCACTCTGGCGTAGGTAAGGTTGCAAAGGAACTTATGAAGTTGGAATTATAAACTGGAAAAAAATATGAAATTTAGGAAAAATAATTGTTTGGTAACTCACCGATTGATTATAATTATGTAGCTGCGATCTTTCCTCCAATATTCGATTTAATCACGATCACCATGTGTTTGATTACTCAACGGCAGCCATTGTGTAAAACCATCAAAATATCCCACTCGGTTACTCTTGTTTCGTTCTCCAATCATAAACAGCATAAATATCACCTGATTATCCGGCGTACTATTATAAATATCTTACAATAAATATTCATATATTAAAAATGAAAATAACACCAAACTGTGTGTGCGCGCACTATAAAGGGCTAAATATCGTGTAACGTAAGACAAAAAGCACAAAAGAAAATTTGATTGACTCTGTGTTTGCACAGGCACAAAACTCCATATATTTTGTCTTCGTTCTCTTCTTAATGTTTATTTTTTTCACTTATTATTATAAATGATATTATTATTAAATTTATTATATTTTTAATCTAATAAAATCACTGGCCAATATATAAAAAAAATAACACCAAATTCTTTTAAAATCATACGGCCAAACCAAAAAAAAATGGCCCTTTATCTTATTATTTTGCTTTTATCGCAGCACGTTCACCTATCTGTTTTTTTTTTTGTAGATTATCACCTCTTTATTATACCTCTTTATTATTTTCTTCTCCCCTACCGTCACATTTTTCTGCTCTTATATAGCCAAATCGTTTTCCCCCACTCAATTGGCAACAGTGTTACCAAAACCAATTATTTGGAATGAGAGGCCTCTATGTTAATTTGGAAACCAAAATAAATTACTCCGAAAATTTAATTGGTTGTCTCTATTCAATGGTAGATGCCACAACGATCATTTAAAACAAAAAAAATTATCTACCAAAGAAAAATTTTAAATTTAAAATACAGTAGCACCCCTCTTTTATTTTTGGTTAATTATTTTAATTTTTTCATCAATATTACCGTTCAAATTAAGTAACGTTCACAAATCAAAATCCATGAACACACCAAAACATTACAAAATAACTTAAGATAAATTCTTCAATCACTGTTTCTGCCTTAGGATATTAGTGATTAAAGTAGGACCCGCATCCAAATTTTCACGATGAATGCACATAATAAATCTCTCGGTGTAGATATGATTAGCGGATCGGAACCAGCATTGAAAAACCGACCTCCCACTCGTAGTATTTCGGCCGCATCTACGAAAGGGGTCAAAGACACCATTTTCGAGCGGCTGTACACCATTTTATGTCTTCTCAAACTAGAAATGTCTTTACTGAAGCTGTCGTTTTGTATGAATGTAAAGCACACATTTCTTGCTCTTTCGATCTCCTGGGCGGTTATTTCACAAATTTGTCGGTATTTTTTATTCCGGCACTTTAAGTTCTCTATAAAACGTTGAACATATGCGATGACACGTAGCATATTTCAAACTGGACTTTCTTTCAAAGATAAGGTATAACCTGTCGTTGAAGATTACACTTCATAAGACATACTCAGGTAATTTCGTTTTACGTGATTCACGATCGACCTCTGCCTCGACGTCCTCCGAATCCTCTTAGGTATTATTAGTATGATTACCACTATTCGTATTCAGCCATTCGAGGCCACACCACCATTGCTTTAAATTAACCAACTTTTTAGGAAATACTCCTCTATAGCCATGGTCCGCTGGATTTTCAGCTGATCTGACGTGAGCCCACTGTTGCCTCGGAAATTTGTCCAAAATATCGCAGATCCGATTTACCACGAAGGTTGACCATTTTGCAGAATAATATGACAGCCATGCAAGCATGATAGCGGAATCCGTCCATGCGAAATATCGAGCGGTAGGTGCTAAGGTTTTCTTTACTATTTGCATCAATTTAGCTAGCAGGTGCGCCGCACTGAAACCATGTACTTGCATATCTCCAGTGCCACTGAAAAAAAAAGTGGCCTAAATATAATGAAAATTTTCACCACTTTAACGAAATTTACATTATTTTTTGTCCAATGAAATGCTTCATTATATCAAAGAAAAGTACTTCATTAATATAACAACTTGAAAATAATGAAAATAATTTGGATTTCATGTAATAGTTGTATTGTATTAATGAATTATTTAATTAAATTTTATGAAAGTTTTACTTGTTATTAATGCATATAAGTAATTGTCGGAATGAATATTAATTTTAAATCTAATGAAATGCTTACATTGCTTTAATGTAGAGTTCATATTTTCCTCAATGTATAGCAGTATTTTATTTAATGTATTATATTCATTGTAAAAAATAAACCATTGTTGTTTTTTTAATAAAAATTTGAAATTTTATTGATATTTTATAAATATTTTATAATTTTTTTTTAATTATTTTAGAAATCATAAATTAAAAAATTAATTGAATAATGAGGGGCTTCTTTCATATATTATTTTATAATAAATAATAATAATTGTTTCTTCATTAATTTAACATAGGCACATTATATAATATTTTGCAAGAACTCTTAAATGCAAATTAAAGTTAACATAACAATTCGTATCAACAAAATATATTTTAAAATTTCATTTTAAATGCTTATTGATATATATATTTAATTAATATGCATATATAAATAAATATAATATAATAATTGATTTCTGTTCATAGATTTATAATAGTTATTAATATTAAAAGTTAACAAATTATTATTCAATTGGAAATTAATACAAAAAAATAAAGTTGGTTCTTTATTAAAGATTTTATTGGGATTCTTTTAAAGATTCGTTTAAGTCTGTAATCAACATTTCAACTTTAGAAAACTTTTTTTTTGCTGCACTATTTAAATTATAGAAATATTTTTCAATAAAATGCCAAACACAGGTGCAGGCCTTTGGGTACTCAATATTAAAAAGATGAAAAATTTTAAAGCATATGTCAACAGATCTTATGAAACTAGAAAATTGATACATATTTCCATCAGAGAATACATAAAATTCTGACAGGGATAATACATTTTCCCCAATAGACATAATGAATGGTTGGATCGTTTCACTTTTTTCTGCAAGAAATCGTCGTCGTTCTGCTAACTCTTGATGACTATTTCCAGAAAATAGAAACGAATCCTGGGAATCTTTTATTGTGTATTTAGTTACACAGTTTGATCCGTGTGCGTTATTAGTTACTGATTTCTGTGTAGGAACCAAATAGCCATGTAAACTCCAAAAAATTGCGGCAAATTTTGAATCTGCAAAATATAATTTTAAGAATCGTTTAATGGTAGTTTGCTTGTTTAATAATTAAATGAGGAATACTAACTTTCTGTCAAATTATCCTGGTCCTGCAACTTTTTTAAATGTTCCAAAATTGATTTCTCTTTCACGCGGCCGTCTGTAAGCATTAATTTCAATAACGCTTCAATGTGAATAGTCCAATCATCAAGTGGAATGTAGTTTTGACCAAAAGCTGCGGTAAAATCCATGTCAATCTGAAAGTTTTTTGTGTATATTATTAAACAAGGATTTGGAAAGTTAATGTACAATAATGTTTATTTACCAAGCGAAAACCTGCAGGTGATTTATATTGTGGCCAATTTTTATAAATTTCGACCACAGATAAAGCTTTTAGATTTTTTAATCTGTAATCTGAACAAGACTGCCAGACGTGGTCGAATTGTTCTGCGCTTAAATTATCGAATTTCAAGGATCTAATTGCGTTTGAACATCAGCATCTGCAACTTTAAAGAACAGAAAATTATAGAACAAAACATGAAGTTGTATGAGACTGAGATGGAAACAAAATTTCAACTCTCTAGGAAATTTGAAAGTTGATTAAAAAGGAGTTAAAAAAGATCAAACAAACAGACAATCAAGATTCATGTCAAGTTAAATAAAACATTATAAAAAGAAGCAGACGTCATCTACAAAACCCAATTTAAATGTCTGCATATTATTTTATAAAACAATATTCAGTTATTAAATTTCTAAGACGAATAAACATTGTAAGATGAGGAAGTGTTGATGCACAAAATTATATTTTGGATGCACAGGTTATGCAATTTGGCATAAAATATGGCAACATTATCTAATAACATACCAAGTTTTTCAGTTTCCCGGTTGACATTATTGGAAGATATCATCTTTTTTGATTGGACCTTAAATGCCGATCGTTCTTTCGTTTTTAAATTGCAATATTTGTAATATATCTTGCCTCTTAAGCCTGTTCGATAAAATTCCTAGAAATATGTTTAAAAGTATAGTATTAACTCGTATTACTAAATATATACAAAAAATGTGGTTAATGTTTTACCAATTTTTCTGAAGGAAATCGTTGAATTATTTCTTTTTCCAAAGCTTGGCTAGCCGACAGGCTTAAAGGCAGGTTTTTGTCATCGAAATATTGGGCAACAATTTGGATTAGCATGTTACGCTGTTCGGTCGTTAATTTCGGTTTTGATACGTAACACTGTACCAGTGAAGACCCTTTCGGTGACTCGTTCAAGATAGTAGCTAATGTTATTTGCTGTCCAATTGGAATGTCGGGTGTTGTACATCTTGGTTCAAAATCGGAAATTGTTGATGTAGATAATCCAGACGGAGATATTTGTTGAGTATAGGAAAATGAATGAGATCCTGGATTTGCTTCTGAATTTAAAACAGACGTGTGTATATTCTCAGCATTTAATGGTTTTCCAATTGCTGATCGCCAATTTTCAAAGGAATCTTCAAATTTTATAATAGTACCCCAATCGAAATCTTTTAAAACTTTCTGAATATGATCCCGCTTCATGATCCTTAATGTTTCCACAGAAATATTTTGTTCTGAAAAATATATTTTTTATAATTTGGATAACCAGTAAATGTATTAACAGTTTCAAATAGTATACCTGTGAAATAAGCCAAAACGTTTGGTACACCCCAGCTTGATAACAAATTTGTTAAAGAAGTATTCGAAGAATCCGTATTTGAAATTTCTAAAATCTATGTTCCATAGTAGTCTGTTGATGTTGAGATATTTTCCTCAGTTTGATTATGATCCGGTGAGATATTAATTAAAACTTGATTATTTTCCGAGTTAGTGTAAACAAATTGGCGATCTGAGGTTGGTTTTAGAATAATGGCGTGAACATTGTTATTTTCATTTGTTGAGTTTTGGTGAGGAATATCGATTTGCTTCGTGGATTGATCCATTTTAATATTTACGATTCTAAAATAGCTTGATAAAATTGTTTAACACGAACCATTGTAAAGCCTCTTGCCGTTTTGGATGCATTAACTGGAGGACCAATAATTTCTTCCATAATAAAAGAATATGAAATGTCCCAAGTAAATTTGGATCTACTTCATATGAAACATAATGAGGCTTATATTGTATGGATTTTAGTTCTTTACAAAATAATTTAATCGTATTAGAAGACGTTTCGTGTATAATTTCGAGAATGACGTATATTCGAATATCTTGGTTGTATTTTGCAACATAAAAACCTTGCCTATATTCTGAACCTTTAAAATTTACTGTTCTGTAAAAAGTAATATTTTCAATTGGTACCCATAATTTCTCACTTATGATTTTATCATAATTGCTTTTTATTTTATTTTTATCGAGTGTTTCATAGAGGCCCTCTATTCTATCTTCAAATAAAATGTGAGCAAACTTTAATTGGAATTTTTTTGCGAGAGTTAGACAAATGTTCCTTCGCGAAGTAATGGCACGGGAATATATTTTGAACTCTTTATGTTTTGCTTCAAACCTGAAACACCATAACAATTTTAAAGGTCCTGATTTAAGAATCACGTTAGGATAATGCGTTAAAAAATGGTACTTTGGTTTAAGGAAATCATTGAATAAACGTAAATATTCTTTACAATGAACTTCTATTTTATATTTTAATAAATCTATTGTGGCATGTTTAATTTGTAAGCAAAGAAGTATATCAATAATTTCAATAAAATTTACAAGGAATGTCCATACTTCATCATCGATTGGTACAAAATCTCCTATTATAAGAGGCAAATAATGCATAAATGACATCATTTCTCTTGCTGACATTTTAAGGTGCCTTCTCTTTAAGTGGTCTATATTAATCTCTGGAGAAATATTACCAATTTCAATAGTGCCGAAATCAAAATATTTTTTTCTATTATTTAACGTTTCCATTGAGAAATATTTCATTTTGTCAACAAAATAAAGTATAATATGGCACAAATTATAGTGGCAGACTCCCTCAAAGACGTCATGCATAATATCTACATAAGCATTATCAGTCACATGAAATGATGGAATGATATTTAAAATAGAATTGCTTAAAATCCCAGTTTCCTTAGGTTTGTTTATATTAAGATCGGATTCATAATTTTTAAAAGTTCGCATTTGAACACTATTTTCAACACATAATTTATGAGTTTCATGTTTTTTAGTCTTACACAAACGGCAAAAGTAAGAACTAGAAAAAGATTTACTGAAATTTAAAAATGTGTTCACTCCTAAATTATCACCGTGGATTAAGCCTAAAATAAAATGAACAGTTTTAGCACCTTCTTCAGTTTTAATCTCGATTCCAATTTCTTCTAAATATTTTAACTCTTGAACCAAAGCCACTAAAGATAACTCGTAGCCATGAAGTTTTAAATCTTTAGAAGGAAGGTCAGCAGCCAAATAAATATGTTCTAGTTTAGAAACATCTTTAAAACATGGAAACTTATAATAAATATTAGTAATTGAATGCACCATTGAATGAGATCCTAAAGGGTTGTTGATTTCGAAATCATCAACATATAAAAAGTAAGGAATCAAAATTTTATTGGGATATAACTTGACTTTTTCCATCCAAAGCTGACCTTGTACAAAATTCGAGATCTTGTTTTTTTCTTGGTCTAAAAATTTCATGTAATGAAGCATGTTATTTAAAGCATTATCTTTTTCAAATATTTTTTTCATTTGGAATCTTATTGGCAAAATTGAACCTCTTGCACAATTTTCATCAATAACCAGTTCTCCGTTACGAACAACGGTATCTAAGTGAACATTATTAATGTTGACTTGTTGTATATCACTAATAAATTCATTTTTTTTAAGCCATTGATTTAATACATACTCAGTGTTACAATTTATAAAAGGGTTTTGGCACCTATTTAATAGACTATACAAACTATTCATAAAGCTACTCTCCAAAGAATTTTTAACGCAAAACTGTTTAATAGTTTCCAAAATCGGATCAATTAATAATTGCCTAATTTTTGTTTGAATTTCGATAATATCTTTTCTACTAAAATTATTATTATTATGTAATCCCAAGACAAATTTAATACATAAATCATAAATATGATTTATTGAATTCTTAAAATTGAAATTTATGCCTTGTGCTTTCCAGCAAACACTTTCATCATCGTTTCTTAGACTAGTATCACAGAAATTTTTATTTATAGAACAGGTCGAACTTTTGCTTTCAGATTGAACTTGAAATTTTTCTAAACTATCTACGAATGCTTTATGTTTGTTTATTACATGTTTTTTAAAGCTACCTAAAGTAGAAAAAGCCTGCGTGCATAAAGCCTCATTGCACCTGTACGTGCTATGAGACCTTAAATTATGAGTTACTTTACAATGATTCACAAACAAATTCCAATTTACAAAGTTACCCTGGCATAAAAAGCACTTCATTTTCTTACTACAACAAAATAGTCAGCTTAACAGTTTTGATTTATACTGTTTCAGTTTAGTAAAAGCGCATGGTTTAAATAATTATTAATTTATTATTTATTTTGGGTTTGGCTAAAATAAACCACCCAAATTATATTAGTTTTAAAAATTTACTTCACTTTTTCTCACCAACTTTTTCACAGCTTTTCACAAAAATTTGTTGAATAAACACTTTAAACGAGACTTTGTTCTTATTTTTAATATGGCTTATACTCAAATAAATCATTCTCTTGCATTTTTTCAGGAATAATTCAAATAACGGTAATTTTACTATAATAATGAAAATGTTTGTTGAGATAATGAAATATATGCTTTAAAATAGATGCTTTTCGTTGCCCGAGTGAAATAATTTCATTAATTATTAGAATACGTTTTAATCATTTATTTATACATTTTTTTCGTAATGTTAATGAAATATTTTCATTATGACAAAAACATTAAATCTCCCATTTTGTGTTTTTGCGTTATAGTAATGAAACAATTATTTAATCGTACGAAAATGTTAAATAAGTTACGTTTAAATAACAGTAAATTGCGAAAACAATCTTTTTCCTAATGAATGCTGTTTCGTTGTATTTATGATTACACGTTTAAAACGTAAATAATTGTTTCAGTTTTTTCCGTAATATCAAAGAAATTTCCATTAAGACAACGAAAATTAAATTAACTATCGTGTTTCATTAATATTACGATCAATATTTTTTTCAGTGGGTTAGTGAATCGCTTTATTTGAAATTCGAAATACTGAAACTGCTCTCTAACTCTTTTTACTCGATTTGATAGTTTTTGAAACAAAATCTTCAGTAATACTGTAGATGGCGCTAAGAAACTCAGCGTATCGAAGCCTCGGGCTGTTTAAGATATTACTCGCCTTTTAGTGATTGGACCTTCAGGTTGACTGCTGATTTATAATGTGAACAGGTCGTCATGCGCAAGCCAATGTAACCCCAGTACCGTTATACTTGGTGAAATTTCGTTACAAACTTGCCTAGTATGTTGATGGATCGGTCACGGTTCGACTATTCGACTTCCATTTTCTTAATGTGAATGCTCCTTGCTGCAAAGTTGTCTTTATTTGTTCTTTCAAACGTAAAACACCTTCCTCACTTTCTGCACCTGACAAGAAATAATTCACGAAGAAGTCATTTACTCTGTGCTGTAATACGATATTGTATTCGCTCTCAATTGCCAATTGCTGAAGTATGCGTATTGCCAAATACGCGGAACATGCCAACCCAAATGAATTTCTCTACTTTGTTGATGTGTCATGAAATGAAAGTCGAACCACATATCTTCTACGTTTAAAAGTATCAGCATAAATTTGCTCACATTTTGCTACTTCCAGTGATGTATAATTTATCTGCGGACTTTCCTCCATCTCCCAAAATTGACGCAGTGTCTTTCACAAATACGTTTCGCTCTGCGTACTTGTTTTTCACCTTAGTTAACATCGTTGAGTTAATCTGGCCAGACACCACCCACCCAAAAACTTTTTTTTGTAGAAATATTGATCTCAATTGTCTTTGTTCTTCTTCGAGAATTGCGAAGAAATTATAAAGCGCCTATTAAAACATCAATTCGGGCGGCTATGTTGAAATCTGGATCAGCTAGTTATATGTCCTTTACGGACTGTATGTCCTTTACGGACGGAAGGTCCTCCATATTTAGATCGTAACTTGGTTTGTTAGACGGAAGTTTGCTTAAGATCAATGCATCTATCTCAATTTGGATGTTCGGATTGAATACTGATCCCAATAACATAGCGGTGTGTCCCCAGATTGAAAATTACCCGTCATTATGCCCTTTATACTTGTGTAGGCTTCGATTTTTGGTAGACGTAGTCGTTGGATAAGATCATCGGAACCAAAGAAGCTTGAGACCCTGAGTCCAATAGGCTTGGCATCTTTGTAGCTTACAAAATTTGTCCTTTACTGTAAGTATGACTGTCGGCAATATGGCAAAGTTATAACTGAAATTGGGTTGTGCGACACTACTCAGAATATTAGAATTCGCGGTTTCTTACTTCTTTTCCTTTTCCTCTTTATGGTGCAAAGTTAAGTGATGGCGTCTTCTACATTTTTGGCAATTAAATCTGGATCGACAAATTCTCTCTTGGTGCTTCGACGACAGACAATTGAAACATAATTTCTTTTCTGCTACTACTTGCTTTCTCGCTGAAACCGATAACGCTAGGTATTTGTCACATACCACCATATTTTTCCGCTTTATTGGTACAACTGTCAAGATCATGGATATCCACCTGCTTCCCATTTTTGGGTTTGACCCAAAAGAATGTACGTTGCCCTTTTCCTCCAGTATACTTCTATGTGCTTCGCAGAAACCTTCTTTGATTTTTGTCTGCGGCCCTAGCTCTAACAGGACATTCCCTACTCTGGTTTGCCGAATTGCCGTCATTTCTGCCCCACTTCGAATATCTCAGAGCACCTCTGCCTAAGTTTGACCTCTAATTTAAACTTTTTACTAACCTTCTTTTTAGGCTCCACTAACGCAACAGCACTTTGCACAGAAGGTGTCTCTGTATTATCGGGCTAAAATTTCGCTGCTTGCAACTTCCGCCATCTCCTTTGGCTTTCGTTTCATGTCTTTCTTATTTTTCTGTAAGAATGTCCCTTTTATTTTGCTCCACCATGCTTGAGGCTGTTTTTTATTGGTTCCCATTTGGTCCGGCATCCTCCCCGTGGCAGGTGTTCTAAAGGTAACTCGGCAGGCAATTGTTTATCTCCTGCTGGGACAATTGTTCCTTGGTTATTTCGTTTGTTGGTCCCTTGATTGGCTGCTCCATTGCCTTCCACTTACATTTGTAAGATGTTGTGCTGTATATTGGTTGCGTCGTTCTTTCTAGAGAGAATTGCGTGAAGCTCACCGAATTCAATGCCTTGCCTTTCCTTTATATCTTCTGTTAAAATGGTCCTGGGGAGGAGTAGAGGGAGGTAAGTGGCGTGGATGTGTCCTCAATCATTGGTCCGTTTTTGACTGTCTGCACATTCGGTATTGTGTCATTCAATACCTGGCCCTTCCAGGCGAACGTATCCCATTGCAGGGTGCCACTTCTTCTAACCGGATATTCTGAGTCATTTAACCCACTAAAGCTCCTTGCCGGCTGGCTGCTCCGTGCCAGCCTCGAGAGACCTGGAGTTATGTCGACGTCACCGCTTGATTTACCATTTGTTTTATTTGTTTGAATTATTTATTCCCACGAGTAGCACGAGAAATAATGCTCACCTATGACAGAGCTCTGGGTTATCATAGGAAGTTTATGGATTTAAACGGAATGTGACTAAGCATCATTATCAGTATCACCTTAGCGATGCAGCCGTTGGCGTATGCAGTGTCACATTGGCATGAATGACCGACGAGCCATAAAACGAGTTACACGAGTAACACGAGTAAATGAACTTATCCAGCTGCATCCGTACACCTTGGTCTTGCCAGTTTTTTGTTCGCCCGAGTATTTGATTTCCCCGGTACCTGACATATCTGGCAGGCAGTTCCCGATCCGCCACCTAAGAAGGCGCCCGGAGGATAATGATAATGATAATGATAATGATAATGATAATGATAATGATAATGATAATGATAATGATAATGATAATGATAATGATAATGATAATGATAATGATAATGATAATGATAATGATAATGATAATGATAATGATAATGATAATGATAATGATAATGATAATGATAATGATAATGATAATGATAATGATAATAATATTGATAATGATAATGATAATCAGCGTCAGCTATCGTTTAACTTGAAATGATGATCCCACGTTACCAGCCACTAGCCATCAATATGCGATTGACACAATGTTGGTAATCCGGGAACATTTATCCTTTGACTTCCCACAATCTCGAAGAAATGTTCCGCTCCAATCAGGATGTCGACGGGAAGTGCTCCATTAAATGTGGAATCGGCGAGTTTGTATTCATTCAATTCGTTATATCCATCCATGCGAAAAGTAGTCTCAGGTATTTTTGATGAAATTGAATTTATAATCTGAGACGTTAAAATAACAGGGTAGCTTGGATCATATCTAGATTGAATGAATATTGTTGTGCTTTGTTTAGTGTTGCCAACATATGCTAATGCTAAACCGACAAACCGAATGTCGGACTTGGTCCTGTCCAGGCCGAGGCGTTTATTTAGAGACTCGGTAACAAAGACACATTGGGAACCTGAATCGAGAAGTACCAAAGCAACCTTGATTATACAAGCCATAATCTAAAAAACGAAGCTTTTATAAGGGAATTAGAAACGACGAAAAAATGAAAATTTCCATAGTAAAACACATAAAACATATGGGAAATCACTTTTTTCCTAAGACAAATTTGTAAATGAAAACGTTGCAAATTTTTAATTATGATTTCTGAAATATTTTCATAAATGTTTGAATTTCAACATATATGAATATCGTTTAAGTAAATCGTTTTCATTTTCTTGTAATAATTGATTTATTTAAACCAAAATATAAAAAAAAGTTCATAACAACAGCTTTCTGGTCAAATTAAAAAGAAAAGCTTACTACAAATCGTGTGCATTAAGTCAATATACATAGATGGCAGTGAGCAGTAAACATTTTGAAAAATCGTACCAAAAATTTCCACTTGGGGAAATTTGAGTTCAAAAGTTGTAGGAAAAGCAAAACAAATTCACAAAATACTTAAGAACGTGTCATAATTTTGTGATTAAATAATCTTTTTCGTATTTTTCTGTATAAATCTGAGACATCTAACGTACACTAGTAAAACTAAAGATAAATTTATCAAGTATCATATTATTTTAATTCGTCAGAGCCAACTTTGATGTATTTTTCAAAATGAAAGTTCGAAAAATATATTTTAGAAATAATTTAATTTTAATATTTCTGCAATTAATATTTACTTAATACCAATATACCCTTCCTATATATTTCTGCTAAAGATATGTAGAACACTTTTGTATAAAAATTTTCTAACATTTTTGCTTTTTTCATTGACAAATTTGCAGCTAAAAAACACCATTTTTACTATGGATTCCTATGGAAATTAGTGAAAAATTATACCACTAAAAAAGCTTCTAAAAAATACGTCATAATGATTATGGCTCTATACTCTAGAAGGCTCTGGAAGTACTCGTGCTGTTAGATATTCACCACTGTGTGTGTTTTAATATTGACTATAGCAGTGGGTAACATTATGGACGGTGTTGTATGATATTGGTTATGAGTATCATTTGATATTAAATAATTTTGAGTTTGTAGTTCGTCAGATGATTGATCAATAGTATTCGGAATTTCGTGTGATGATAATCATTGAATTAGATTGTCCTTTGACGATGTATTCTTTGTTGATTGCAGGTTCCATGTTGATTGTAGATCACTTGTTGATTGTAGCTTACTTGTTTGTTGATTGTTTGAGAATGCTTGTTGCGCCTTTGTGTGCATTGATTGGATATTTGAATAAATACGGAATTGACCATGATTTGTGAAGTGTGTAGTAATGAATGATGTCTTCTTCGGCATATTAAGCATGATGTCCTAGCGAAACAGTTATTAGGTGGATGACCCTTTCTAAAACAATTATGGCATAGGCGATTCTCATTAATTATTGCAATTCGTTCCCCCACTTTGATATTCTGAAATGTTGAACTTTTGAACCACATATGATCTTCCTTGCACACGCAGCAAATTTTAGGAGATGACTGAGATGGTGACAATTGTTCTACTAGACATTATTTTGTCACTGCAGGTGTATACGTTCTTCTGTCTCAAATGTTACATGACTCAAGTGTATCACATCGAGTATTTAGAACTTTCAAAAAGTCGTCGAATGATGGATGCAAAATGTTTACTGAATCCCGTGCCCACAGTTGTTTCGTTTCCGTATCGACCGTTTGTAGCTGTTGGCGTACAGCCGTGAACAATAGAAAATTTTGTATTTCTAAATTGCTCCCAATGAACAGCTTGCACTTTAATCCCAAATTTAAAGTTGAATTGATGTTTGTGGGAGGTTAAATAAATAAAAGAGCTCGTTTTCCCAAACACCTGATTTCTAATTCACAATTTTATTTAGTTTTACAATTCAGTTTTAACAATTTTAGTTTTTAATTTTGTTGCTACCACTTTAATGTATTGGAAAAGATTGACTTTTACCAAATTATTTAATCTAATTAAAATGGCAATGTCAAAAAAACCATTAGGATTGCCTTATTCAAATAAAATTCGATTTAAAAATTATCGCCTAACAATGGGTTTTTCGATCATGACTTAATCACGTAAACATGGCTTAGGTTGCTATAAAATTAAAGTAGAATGTACTAATTATATAAATGTTGATTACTTATTCCACCACTGAGTACAACAATAAATAACAATAACAATAATTGAAGTGTCATTTCAAAATAAATTAATTTAAATTGGAGAGAAATCTCATAATAATTATATTGAATATAGTAATTAAATATTCTTTTAAATAAATTAAAGAATAATTAATATTTCGGCATTAATTATAAGTGTACAACAGGTAAGAGTGCCAATCAAAATTATAAATTAAGTGATTCTATTTAATATAAACAATTTCAGCACAGATTAGGACAATTTTTGTTGGCACTCCAAACCGGCCGATGGATTCTTCAAGTTAAGTTAAGTATAATAATATAAGTGTTGTAAGTTATATAAATAATTATAATTAATTGTTTTCAGCTACTGGACATACACCCGCCCTTGAACTGGCAAGTTCAATGATGTCTTCAAATCAGAGATGAAAAGTTGATTGATGATGTTAGACTTATTGTTCGTGTTGTGTATAAGTAAATTTGGAAACGGTGGTGCGATTTTGTTTTAATCCTCGAGAGAATCTTCTTTGGAAATTGGCAGTAAGCATAGCTTGTGTATTGGACGTTTGTCTTCGGAGTTCCGTGTTTTTAGTGTAATCACTCTGACTAGACCATCCGTACCGGGATGAACCTCTATGACCCTGCCCAGCAGCCATTGATTAACTGGCAGGTTTTGATCTTTAATCACAACGATGTCATCAATTTTTAATGAAGATTTTTTACTTTTCCATTTGGTTCGTTGCTGTAAGGATGTCAGATATTCGACGTACCACCTTTTCCAAAATTGTTGACTCATTTGTTGAACCATTTGCCACCTGTTAAGATACGACTCCTTCAAGTGTGTTATGTCAAGTTCAGGAACCTTGATGCCCGATCAGAAAATGTGATGGCGTGAGTGGATCGACTTCTGTATCATTGATGATACACAAAGGTCTGGAATTGAGAATTCCCTCGATTTCTGGAAGTAAAGTGTTTGTTTCTTCCAGGGTTAAGATGTTCTTGCCAATGACTCTCTTAATATGGAATTTGGTGGATTTGATCGCAAGCTTCCCACAAACCTCCAAAATGCGGTGAATTGGGAGGAATAAAATTCCATGTGATTCGACATCTGGAAAAGTAATCAGATATATTATTTGAACATTTTATAATTTTAGCAAACACTTCTTGCAGTTTGCTGTCAGAACCGTCGAAAATGCTGCTGTTATCGCTATGAAGTTCACGACAGACTCCCCTTCGTGCAGTAAATCTTTTGAGAGCCCCTAGGAAGGCGTCACTAGAGAGATCACTTGCGAGTTCCAAGTGAACGGCTTTTGTGCTTAAACATATAAACAGGCATATGTAAGCTTTATATGTTTTTTGCCCACGTCCTTTCGCCAGGTGAATCAAAATGGGCCCTGCGTAGTCTACACCAGTAGGTAGACTGCCCATTAATTGTTGTTGGAATTCAGCTTTAAATTTCGTGTAAACGACGCATTTTCGGATCACTTCCTTCCCCTTTGTTTTTCCGTTAGGTACCCAATATTCTTGTCTCATAATGGCTAAAAGAAGTGATGGGCCTGCGTGTTTATTGTCTAGATGAACATCACGGAGAATTAGTAGCGTAATTGTTGACTTTGGATGCAGTATAATTGGATGCCTCGTTGAGTATGGAACTAAACTATTTTACAGCCTGCCTCCAACCCGAAGTAGTCCAAAGTTATCTAGAAATGGATCTAATGACTTGAGAATGCTCGCTTGGCTGATTTCTCGTTTAGCTTGCAGTGCTAATATGTCATCCTGGTAAAATTGCCTTTGCTCGTACTGACAAATTATGTGCACGAAGTGAAGTAATTCTTCTCGGCGCAGATAAACGCCACTGACTCTGGAAACTTTAGGTTTTCTAGCATTACCAAGAAACCGTAACATGTAAGCTATGACCCTCTGTAATTTGCGAAATGACGAATATTTACGAATTATGTCGTCGAACCACTCATTTGACTTGGTGCAAGTAATTGTAAACGCGGTTGTTTTATTTGATCTTTCTTCGACATGACCATAATTTCTCAACTGAATTGGCCAAGTTTCTGCAGGTAGAGATAACCAATTTGATCCATTCCACCAAAGTACATGTGAGTTGAGTTCACCTGGAGATAAACACAAGAGGCACAATCTGCTGGATTGTCGACCGACGGAACATGCCTCCAGTTTTTTCTGGACAACGTAGATAGTATCTCGGAGGTGAGATTGCCCACAAAGGTGCTCCAGCATCTTGGCTGACTTCCAAGCCAATCCAACACAATCTGGGAATCAGTCCATGCACGTAACTGATCAATAATTTGATTTAATTCCCTTTTAACAACTTCGATCAGGTTTGCGAGTAGCACCGCTGCACATAGTTTTAATCTTGTGAGGGTTTGCTGTTTGATCGGTGCAACCTTTGTCTTAGCGGAAACCAGTTTTACTTGAATTTTACCATCCGGACTGATTATTCGGAAGTATACAACAGCCGCATAAGCCGATTGACTTGCATCGCAGAAACCATGTATGTCAATTCTGGAACCTTTTGTCGTTTGAATGAATCTAGGAATAGTAATTTCATTAATGGATTTGAGATTATTTCTAAGTTTGCTCCACAGAGCATGTTTGTTAGTTGGTAGCGGATCGTCCCACTCTAGATTGTCCCCCCAAAGCATTTGCAAGAAGATTTTAAATGCTATGACCACAGGTGACAACCAACATAGCGGGTCAAACAATCTGCTGGCCTCGGATAGCACAGTCCTTTTCGTGAACTTTGTGGAGTCAGGAACCTGAGCGGTAAATGTGAAGCTGTCTGTTTTGGGATTCCAATTAATTCCCAGAACTTTAACGGAATCTGCGAGCTGTTTATTATGGTCCTGAATTTCCTTATTGTTGGCTTCTTGCAGTTCGTTTGGAATGTTGTTCAATATTAGCCTACTATTGGATTTCCACTTCCTGAGGTGGAACCCGTAGGCGATCAAAATTTCAGTGATCTGTTCTTTGAGTTGCAGCGCCTCGTCTTCGTTATCCGCTCCCGTCATAAGGTCGTCGACGTAAATATCCTTTGATATAATGTGAGAGGCTTCCAACGCTGAGTTTTTACTGTCGTCTTGTACCTTTTTTAAGGCTTTAGTGGCCAGAAATGCTGCTGATGCAAGACCATATGTGACGGTTTGTAATTGAAAATGGCGAATGGGTTGTGACGCATCAGGTCGCCAGACTATTCGTTGATATGTGGTGTCTTCTTGTGATACGATGACCTGACGGTACATCTTTTCGACATCTGCAGAGAGGGCCATTTTGTGTTCCCTAAATCGCAGAATGATTGCGTATAAACTGGATTGTACCGTAGGGCCGACCGCTAAACAATCATCTAGGGAAACACCCGTGCTGGATTTTGATGATCCGTCAAATATAACTCTCATTTTAGTCGTGTTGTTTGTAGTTTTTAGTATCCTGTGATGAGGTAAGTAGAAGTGACTTTCATTTGGCTTGGGTGGAGATACTTCTATCATGTGATTCAATTGTTGATACTCGGACATGAAATCACGATACATTTTTGCAAACGTAGAATCCCGAGTAAAGCGGCGCTCAACACACCTAAGCCTCTGAACTGCAGATGACAACGACTCTCCTAATTGGTTGGCTGACCTCTTAAATGGGAGTTTTATGATGAATCGCCCTTGAGAACTCCTTGTTGTATTTTGAACAAAATGATTCTCGCAACTGGCTTCTTTTGGGGAGAGTATCTCTTTTTGGTTGTTCAATAATTCGAGCTCCCAAAATCTTCGTAAGCTTCGATCGATGTCCACCAGTTCATTTTGTTGACACGATATAGCAAACATTGATACCAAGTTGTTGTCTCTGGAGGGACCGGGTTGCCTGACTTGACTTGCTCATTTTGAAAGAAATTGAAAAAATGATCAGCTCCAATAAGGATATCAATATTTCCTGTTTTGTGAAAGTGCGGATCGGCTAACTTTAGTTTGGCATAAGATTTGATGTTGACGTCTAAGTTTTGTGTGGGAATCTTGTCTGTGATTTTGGACATCACAAGAGCATCGATGGAAATCTCGGGGAAATGTTTAGGCTTAAGCGTTATTGTGCCCAAGCCTTTCGAAGTTCCAGAGCTTGCTTGCCCCAGTCCACTAACTGAGATCCGCGAATTTCTTCTTACTAGACGAAGGCGTTGGACACAGGATTCAGTTATAAAACTGGCTTGTGATCCGGAATAAAATAGCGCTCTGCATGGTGTTGTTTTCCCTGAAAAATCGACAGCGTCTACTAATGCAGTTGCAAGTATCGCAAATATACCGATATTTTGAGAATGCGCATTAACAACTTCTGATGATGTAGCCTGCGGACCTTGTGCTGATTCAATTGTGGTTTCCTCTTGCTGCAGCAGTGTGTTGTGTTTTTTGCCGTATCGTTGATATCTATATTTGGGCTGAAATAAATAAATAGAGGGCTGTTCGACAAAAGTTCGGATGAATGTGTTGATAATGTGTTTTTTTCTATCGTAACGCTCTTTCAACTTGTTCAGCGCTCCGATATAATTTCCCTCAGTCACTGTAATGTGGTGTAGCAATACTGCAGCTGCACCTCGAAGAAGCCCCTTCAAGTATTGAAATTTCTGGACTGCATTCAAGCTAGGTGACTCATGTATGGTGGTGGTATAAATATCGAAAAAAGATTGCCACTCTGAGTAGTATCCAGAAAACGATGGTATATGAATTTTTGGCAATTTGACTGTTGTGTTTGAGTGTTCACCCATTTGTGTGTCGTTGTTGGAGGTATCTAAATTAATTACTCCATTTTTTGGACTCGGATTCAAAATGGATAGTTGGTCAAAAATCTCAAGGTCGAAAAGTTTCTTGATTACTAAAATTTATGTTACTAACGTAAAGGTACGTAAAAGCATACTGTACACTTGCGTAAATTACCGATGTCATGTTTGGTTTACGCGAAGTGTAGAGTGTCTCTAATGATATCGGGCAGCATTTCCCGGTTTGAAGTTTTACCAGCTAAATTAATTACTGAGCTGGTCACTAAGCTAAATTGAGATTGTTTTCAACTAATTTAATGTTAACGGTTAATTTTTAATTTATTTAAAGCTAATCACGCTGTGTTGGATCAATGGCAGAGGCGCACCATACAGCTGAAACATATTTGTTGTTAATCGGCTGACTATGATTTTAGAATTTTCAGAATCATGGCTTTCAGAATTAATTTTGTATAAAAAATTGTTACGCATTATACAATTTTGTGTATACACATTAGGGTGGTCCTTAGTGATATGGGGATTTTTTTTTGTGTTAAATTATTTCTCCCACCCCTTAGAAATATTTCATTTGCAATTATATTAATATCAGAAAAAAATTAAAGCAATCGAACATTGTTTAAAGGTCGCCCAACTCGCTTGAACTTTCTGTTATTTGCATAATATGGTAACATAACATTTGTTTACAAAACGATGGTTACTATGATTTTTTTCATGCAATAAATCATAGGGAATATTCTACTTTAAAGCAAAAATAATTATAGTAAAAAGCGTGTCTTAAACAAGATTTCATGAAAAAGATTGAATTCTGACCATAAACCTTATTTAGATTACCATTCTTTCAAATTTAGCCGTTATGTTTAGAATTTGTAACGTTACTTTATAGTAAACTGAACGATTTTAAAGTAGCAATATTGGATACAGCAAATAAAAATGATTTTTAACAAAGTGCTGATTGGCGTGATATTAGGCATCAATTTTTGAGTAAAAATCCTTGGGCGACCCCTGAATGTTATTTAATATTCTTGAAATTTCACAATAAGTATATTATCATACAAACGAACATTATTAAGCTGTGGGAGCAAAAGACTTTTAGCTTTGGAAAATAAGGACCACCCTAATACACATTTACAGTTTTACGATACGTTTAGAATGGAACTTGTTTGCTGATACACTTATCTGCAACATCGTTGTTTACCATTCAACGATTCAACGACGTGACCCAGCACAACCAATAGATAACTTAATTACAAGCAAAGGATTATTTCAATTACATCTAAACTTTTTTATTTCTGTAAATTCCTTATCAAAGTGATTTATATTTATTTTTTTTTGTTTTCATTAAATTTTCTTTGTTACGTTGTTAAAAATATATTATACCTTAAAATCCCTCGCCTGTGAATCCTTGAACTTTTTTTTACAAAATATAGGATAGATATGTCAGATGGAATTCTTTTCTTTCTATCATTAAACTAATTTAAACTTTTCTATTTTAATTATAAAAATTTATCTTTTTAATAGTTAATCTCCTTTTTCTCTAGTTGTTCTTCTTATTTTTTGTGCTAAAAATTCTCCGTAATGGAAAACTTTCTCTTTTGTCCGGTTCAAATTTAAAATATTTAAAAATAAAAAGAAAACAGAATTTTCTTTCTAAAATTTTACATGTGACTAATTATTAATTATTTTAGTAAGTTTTGTAAAGGTCGTGTACCAGCTTTAAACTTCTGGGAAACAGGGAAATGTTAGATTGATGGTGTGTTGCATAAAGTATATGGAATATATTCACATCTACATTGAACTATTTAGTAATTCCGGTTCTTTTTCTTCAGCCTGATCATTTAAATTATTATAAGCATAATGACAAAAAAATTTAATTCAATTTAAATTGATTTTATGGTTATAATTTTTTCTGTATGTTCTCTCGTAATGTAGGTACACAAAAAAAATCTCTGCGACTGTAATAATTGGAAAAATTCCAATCTCTCGAATATTCCTTACCAGAATATGGAAAAATTCCATTTTATTATTATTATTTGTCAACAATTTTTATTTTTCATTATTATTTTTACTAAAATAAATTTAATTTTTGTTTTTGCTGCTTTTTTCACGAAAGAACAATAATACTAACAACAATAGTAATAGAAATAATAATCATGATCATTGCTATACATAGCAATATTTAGCAACAAGAATAATAACAAAATACCAAAAGCATTTTAAAGTTAAAAATAAAAATAAAAAAATCTCAGGAAACTTTTGGGAGCAATAAACTACCAACCAACCACTAACCATACTGTAATTTTTCGTATCTTTTTACCAGTATTACACAACAACAAACGTTGTGTTAACCTTAAAAACCAACTGAATATAATAAAAATAGATTTTTATGCTTGTTGTGTTTTCCATCTCGCTGAAAAATGAAATACATAAACAGGAAAATGCTGTTTTTGGTTTCGGCATGGTGTTTTGTTCATGACAATTTTACTCTTCTTATTTGAATATTGAGGACTATTAGAACAATGGTTTTTGTTGTTGTTTCAATGTTTTATGATATATTTTTTTTTTTAAAGTATTAAGCTTATCTTAAATCGTTCGAAATGGATGAGTATGTCGAGGAGGAAGTTTAAAACAAGGAGGATGATAAATACCAATGCGATTACAGCTATATTATTTTGATGACAAGTAATAATGTTTTGCGTTGTTGAACGATGAGCTGTACTGCTGCTGTTTTACGGCATTTTCACGAGTTTAGATGAATATTGTTGAAGTAAAACTTTATTTTTTTATTTTTTAAATTTTATTACTTTAAACCCAATCGTAGTTGATTTGCACCGTAAAAACAAACACATTTGCGCGTTTATTTGGTACGGAAACATCTTGTTTTCATTAATTTAATTTAGCAGCAGCTTTAGTTTCAATTATAAAATTACAAACTCCTATCCCCATTATATCGGTAAAGAAATTTTACCAAGTTTATAAAAATTTTATAATAAAGAAATTAGGCATATCCGACTCTTCCAATGACGCTTTTACCACAAAGCATCTGCTAAAAGAACTTCTTATACGACACCGAAATAATAATTTACATTTTACAATATTTTATTTCGTTATTTCGGGCTGGAATTTAGACACCTCTTCCCCAATATAACATTTGGTCATGATAATATAATAACTGCAATCCACCAAATCATAAATTTATAATTAATTAATAATTATACATGATTTAGAACACCATTTGCGACGTGTTGAACAACAATCAAAATCTCAGTGGCCATTTCTTATCTTCAATATTTTTTGAGTTCTACCAGCGGCACTATTCTGGTTTTCCCGGGGAATCGGGAATTGGGAAATGATTTATTGTGACTTGTTTTAGTGTATTTTGGTATAATTTTTTTCAAAGCATACTGTGGTGATTGGCATTTTATTCCAGTCTTGGGAAAAAATTATTTCATTTTCAGACTACTGCGCCTACTGTGTAATTCCCAACAAAATTTTTATGGAAAATAAACAACAAAATTGCTTTGAAATGAAATTATTTTTTTCCCAAAATTGGAATAAAATGCCAATCACCACAGTATGCTTTGAAAAAAATTATACCAAAATACACTAAAACAAGTCACAATAAATCATTTCCCAATTTCCAATTCCCCGGGAAAACCAGAATAGCGCCACAGGCAATCCATAAGAATTTAAATGAATTTGCTCAAAGAACATCCTTAGTCTGTGTGCGAATCGAAATAAAAAACGCGTAAAAAGTTAAAATTTTAACTTTTTATTCACCACAAAATTGTTAACTGGTCGCGGTGCAGTTAAAAATTTTAATCTATCTTCCTTTGACGTTTTGTGCACTACATAACCACACAAAATGGAAAAAAAACAATGAAAATAGAAATTCAATGAAAACCAAAATACAATAAAAAGAAAACTGCACGTTACGAACGCATATAACAAATGTAAGTAATAAATCGATCTCAATTTGATGGTATACATATTATTGTGTTTTTTGTTATAGGGAATGAAGTTGAAAAAAACAAATTAATTTCGCTTAGACTCCAGTACGATCAGATGTTTACTGGGAAAAATGCGAATCAGAAGGATGCGTGGCGGTAAACATTTTAATTGTTGTAAATACATGTGTTAAATATTTATAAACACATTTTTATTTTATTATAGAAAGATTAGTAAACAAATGAATAAAACACCAGTATTGTGCTACCAACAGTGGCAAGCTTTAATCAGGAAGTGCAAGGTAAACACCAATGATATTTACCTAAAATTGAATTATTTGTATAATTAATTTTTATGTAATTTGTTATAGTCACTAACACAAAAGCAAACTGGATCCGGAAAGGGTGATGAAGCACCGGAGGGGGATATTGGCGCGCCTAACAGCTGGCCCTACTTCGACGTAATTCATAAATACACCTCGAAAAAGGATAATTTTCACCCCCCACATACATCCTGTAGCATCGAGGGAATTATAGACGCACCAACGTCTATAGATTCGTCCGATGACGAACTATTAATAATCGAACCGATGGAAAACTCAATGCCGGGGCCGTCAAATGATTTTTCCATATCTACGCCATTATCTTCCGACAGTCGCTTGCCAACTCCATCGTCGCCAACCAACTGTCCACGAGCTTCGCCAGAATCGTCCTCTTCTCGTTCACGGGCAACACGGCGAAGTAAATTTAAAATCGAGGACGCCCTTTTAAAAGAAAGCCGCAAAATAGGGAATAAGGTTAGCTCAGCTTTGGCTATATTTGGCCAAATCGTTCAGAAACAATTTCCAGACATTGATGTGAGCAGTTTACTGATTTCCGAATCAGAAGACTCAGAATAAATTATAATTAAAAATCAAGTTTGTATTAGGTAATTTAATTTATTTTTATTTTTGTAAATAGATATGTATGAATGAACATTACGCTTTAATTTTATTGAAATAAATGAATTCAGTAATGGAGTATATTATTACTCATTATTTACAATTAATTGTTGCAATAATGAGTCGCTAAAATTAATCCCTTCGCTACTGTCATTTAGATTTCCATGAATAAAATTAAAATTATCTGGATCATCGTGAGATTCCAAATTAACATTCATATCATCTCCCAGAATGCATATACATATTGTGTAATATACAAGTTACTGTGATATGTGACCGTCTCCTAATAAATATGTATTTTTGGGAGGAAATTGTCTATTCGGTATAACGGGCTATTTTGCAAAACACGAGTATCATGCACCGATCCCGGATACCCAATAAAATAATTGGTAAACATTCCTTTGCTATTGACGATAGCTTGAAGCACAATGGAATAAAATCCTTTATAATTTATGTATTCGTCGTGCTTTTTCACGGGGCACTTTATTCTAATATAGCCGTCAATTGCACCAACCGCATTTTTAAATATTGGTGTTCTTGCCCGAGAACAAAGCTTGTTACCAATTTCTTCCAACTCACTTTCGTTTAGCAAGTGCACAATATGTCTCATTTTGACACAAAAGAAATCTAACATTTTATAAATAATGTCTCTAATTGTATAGCGGCTTACTTAGCCCTGAAAAATTTCCGACAACTCTGTAGCTACAACCTGACGCCATCCAGCACAGAAATACAATAAGCTCGTACTCTACAGACCAACCATGATGCCTTTGTGGCACAAGTTTTAAAATTAATTTAAAAGTTTTTTCGTTGATTCTTAACGACCTTTTAGTTTCTATTTCATTGCCATTTAAGATAGCCTCAATTGTAGCAGATACCACTGATATTTGAAGGTATTTTGGACGCTAAAATGACAATATAATAAAATATTTATTATTCAAATAACCATATTAATTACGATGATACATTACCTTTACGATTTTTTTTGTCTTATAGTGTTTTGCAACTAACTCGAGGTGTTTTTGGTATAATACACAAAATCGAGTGATAATAGGCAAACAGTATATTATAAAATTTGGATCCATTTTAATTTATTAATTTACAAATTAAATTCGAATAAATTTTCACGACCGTGTCACATCTTGCAATTCGCACAGCAAATCGGTTAAAATATGTGGTAAATTTTATTATTTTCACCACAGTTAAAATATTTAACTTTTTAACCGTTTCGCACACGGCCTAATTGTTCAAAATTTATTTTCTGTAGATTTGTGTGTTTTGTTAAAATAACAATTATGGGCTTCCTTTGATCCTCCTCCGCACTAACAGCGTGATAAAATTTAAGGGCGCCCGTAGTAACTTATAGTTATTACGGTTAGAACACGAGCTTGGTACCTATTAACCAAAAAAATTCATTACTCGAAAATAAAGACGATTCCGCATTAAATCAAATCACAAATAATATATTTATCAACATGACGTTGAAATTTCAAACAATAAAATGTTATAGAATGTCAATAGAATGTCACAGAAAAAATTAAGAAATAAAAGTTTCATGGATATTACTGTTATGAAATACTAGCTGACCCGGTGAATTTCGTACCACCCAAGATTTATTTGATTGCAACTCTTCATAAGCGATTATGAATTTCAATCAACCTTTGTGTACGGTTTGACTTTCGTTTCGTGATTAAATGAAACTCGTTCGGAATTCAAATTAATTCAATGTCTTTTACTTATATGGAAAAGAAATAAGGTTAACATCCAATGTAAAGCTTTGTGGTAAACTACGTTTTTCTCTTTTTTTCTGGTGCGATCACGCGACATACAGTTGCCGATGCGCAAAACACGTAAACTCCAAATTAATCCCGCAAACTTCCAACGGCTGGCCTTGTGATTTGTTGATGCTCATCGCGAGGGGATATCAATCAAAACATTCTCTCATTTGCACTCTCCCTTGATAATTGTCGCCACGATGATGTTATTTGTAAGCATTTTCACAGACAGTCTCGTTCCATTGCACCGTCGAAGTTGAATGATGTAACGCAAGATGATGATAACTGAGCCTACTTTCAATTGCAAATTGTGAGGTGGTATTTCAGGTAATCCCAGCGAATTCAAGAATTATGTGGAATAGCTGACTACTTAATCCTGGTTGATAACTATGCCAACCGATTTAAATGAAAACTACTGTCCCGGAATGAAATTTTAAATGGTCGCGTTGAGATCATCGACATCTTTGTTTTTTGCCGCCAATATGGCTCTCACGCTCAACCAATTATGGTTTTTGAAGTTTTGCGCTATGTTCGGATTTTACACTAGCAGAAACACGAATTTAGAGGGCGTATAACTATGGTATCCGGATCAATGGGTACCCCCATTATTATTCCGTGATTCTATCACCACGATACAGGCACTATTGGTGAATCGCCGATGGATAGCTCTTGGTGCACCAAAATTAATTCCTTATATTTCACTGCCCTTGACCTATTTTAGGTATACACAATTTTTTACACTTAGATATTGGTACTAATCTCTTGTATTCAATATTATTATGTTTTCTTTTTTTACTATTTTACACCGTTTTCTTTTCTCTACTGGTTTGAACGTAACGCTTATCCTCATTTTTTTTTCTCCTTCTTTTTGAACACATCACCTTTACTTTTTTTCACTCGATTTGTTTTTTTTCCGTTCAAAAATTTTCCCAAACCTCCTTGTTTTTTTCTCTTTCAGAAAAATTCGCCGATCTGTATCCTACTAGATACCCTATAAAAAAAATATACTCCCCGCCATAGTTCGTTGGAAAGAGAAAAAACCCGGGGAATTTTGTAATGTGTAAATTACTTTATTTAATTTAAAAATGAACAAAGAAACAACAATATACTTTATACTGACAATTAACTTTTATTATTATAAATGATTTTAGATTTTTTATTATTTTTATTATTTGACCGCTCAACTGAATACTGGCTGGTTGGTGTTCTCTTCTAGACTGCCGTATTCTTGCTTTTTAGCACTAAAACAACAGTTCTGATTTTAACATGCATACAAAACAAAATTTATAATTTTATATCAGATTTAACAATATTGGAACTTATACATAACTATGCAAATATAATTCAGGGGTATACAACAATTTTTCCAACAACACGTCAAATGATCTCTGCATTCGATTCGGTCAACTGGCAGAAATTAGTGGGCACTGTGATGAATCAGGCCGAGATGTCAACTACAATCGTTCCCATTACCAATGTTCAACAATTACTTCGAAAACACATCTGCGCTTCGATCTTCTTGCAAGAACACTCGCATGTAAGTCGTCAATCGGCAATCGGTCTTCACATGCCGCCACAAATTTGATGATTTCAAGCACGCGTTTAGTTCGGCAGCTGCAGCTGAACGAGGAATAACAAGAATAGTCTGTCAAAAATCACCGGACAACAGAATCGTGGTTCTCACAAAAATGTTTTGATTGTCACGAAGATCTTTCAAAGTTCTGTTCAGCACCTCCAGTGACATTTTGTGGGCCATCGTGCATTCGTTCCAAACGATCAATTTGAATGAATGAATACTCTATAAATATAAATTCATACCACTGACACTTTTATTGGTTCCGGCGCCTGCAGTCGCAATCGAATTATTAAAATTGTTACATTTACCTTTTAATGGATTAACCATTTTGATGTTGAAATGGTATCCGTCTTCGCCATGATCAATGGATATTGCAGCGAATCGTAAGTCCTGTGCGTTTCAGTGCGTTTCTATTCATTGTTCCGGCGATGAAGCACAATATCTCTAGATTGTAAATTTTCTCCGACAATCTTCTTGCAAGCTCACCCGCCGACCTTTGTCAGCCCTGATGACGATGTTGTTTCTGTCGGATGGCATAATTTGATTAACTTCAGCATTCGAATTGCCAAAGAGTTTTAAAATGTTTTTTTGATGAAGTTCTGGAATATGGCAAAGTTCCGTCCTAATCGGTCATATTGCCGAACTTCAATTAAAAATTATTTTAGAATCCTATTTTCTATTATAATGATATGTACACATCGAATTTCATCATAATTGGTTTTGGAATAGCCAAGTTTCATCCTACTTGGCCATATTCCATAACTTTATCCACAAATCATTTCAGAAGTTCCGTCCTTCCAGAACTTTATGTAAACCCATTTTAGAATCTCATTTCCAACGCAAATGTCAAATTTCCTTATAATCGGTTAAGAAAATGCAAGTTCTGTCATACTTGGCCATATTACAGACTCTTGCCCATATTCCAGAACATCATCTAAAAACCATTGTAGAATCCCATGTCCATCGCGGATGTCCGAATTCACAAAAAACCAGTTAGCCATATTTCCAAACTTGATCTAAAAATCATTACCCCATTTCAAATGCATATATCGAATTTCATCATAATCTTCCATTAAAGCCCCAAGGAGTAACTAGACAAAATAGTTCACAAATTTGTAAACGATATACAGCAATCAGCTTGGGAAAATACCGCTGAGATAAGTAAGAAAATCAAGGAACAATTACGCTATGGAAATTAGGGAACTCCTAGCAGAAAAAAGAAGAGCGAGACGAGTATGGCAACAAAAAAGGGCCCCCAAGATAAAACTAATTTGAACAATCTCACTCAACAATTAAGAAGAGAGATCAAAGAACAAAAAAATGAATCAATCAGCAACTATTTAAGAAAATTAACTAATTATAGCAATACTGATTATTCTCTTTGGAAAGCAAGCAGAAGAATTAAAAGACTAATAATGCAAAATCATCCAATAAGAATAGCAGACGGGAAACGGGTAAGGAATAATGAAAACAACCCTCGAGAATTTGCTGAACACCTCGAAAAAATATTCCAGCCACATGAAGACCAAACGTTGGAAGAAGAGATAATAACTGAACAAGCTGTGCAAGAAAGTAAAACCATGCATGAGATAGAAGCAAATATGAATACAAAAAAGGCTCCTGGTTACAATCTTACTATTTGAGAAATCTTAAAAGAGCTGCTTAAGAAAGCTCTGGTGAAGCTCACCAATCTAATAAATGCAGCATTTAGAATCAACCAAGCATCATGTACCAAGTTTGTGGAATATTGTATAAGTATAAATTATGATCCCAAAACCTGGGAAACAACCACACATGACCTCATCTTATAGGCCAATCTCGCTATTGCCAGTCATGTCGAAACTCTTTGAGAAGCTTCTGGTAAAAAGGTTAAATCCCATAATCGAGAATTAAAAGTTGGACCCAAATCATCAGTTCGGTTTTCGTAACTAACGCTCAAGAATTGATCAAGTTCACAGAATAACCAGTATAATTAAAAAATTGAAAGAATTTCGTACATTTATGCAGGAAAGTTGAATACTTCAAGGCCAGAACGAAAAACAGTTGAAAATCATTGAAACGCGTTTGCTGCATAAATATGGCAGGTTGCAACGCCTAAATTATTCCAAAACCGTAAAAGGCGACGTGAAGTTGCTTTCAGACAGGTGTATCGAATTACTTGATATTTCTTCCAAAGCCCTGAAAAAGATTCTAGGTTAGATGCCTCTTTGGAAAAATTAAATTCTACTGAGATGGAGGAGCTTCAGTCTTTCGGAGAGTTGGATTTAGCCCATTCATCCGATCAGTCAGACCATTCAAATGAATCAAAGAGAAAACATACGAAGACCACTAATTTATTTACTCGAGGGGTCGAAGTCCAATCATCAGGTAAATTGCAATTTACTCGTGACCACTATTATGAACCTGGTCCCTCAAATAAAATAAACACACGTGTGATTTAAATCAAGCCGGTTCCCAAACAAAAGCGAAACCTAATCATCAACCAGAGCCACCAGGTGTATCGGAACTAAATGATGACCTTTCGCACACCAATCATCGTACATCGCCTAAATCAATAATAAATCAAATGAATAGTACCTCTCATATGATGCAAGCACCTTACAGCAGCTATACTGGTCCAAGAGAACCACACGAAAGACAACATAGGGAAAGTCGACGGCCACCTAAATGGAATTTTTTCTTTGATGTTAAGTCATCTGGGACTAATGTAAAACGTTTTTTCGAGTTGAGCATAAAGCTAGTGCTGAAGGTATACCAGCAGAACAGTTAGTAGATATACTAAGTTACGTGCTTGAGGGCGTGGCGGCAGAATAGTACTGAACTTTCATTGAGAGTAACAGGAGTGTGTCTTGGTTGTACCTCAGATTTAGATATAAGACGTCAATTGGATTCACGAAGACAAAAAACATTGGAAAGTTTTTACGAGTTCTATTCCGTCGTTTTGTCCTTATCATTGCAGCTTGAGATACCAATAAGTGACTCATAATTAATTTACATCCTACGAAGAAATATGCGCCCTGGTCTACAGGACAAACTTTCTGGGATTCATTTTAATAGTATCGAAGAAATGGTTCGGATATGTGTTGCTCATGAAGATACGTCGAATCGTATGGGGTTCACTCCTGAACTATTATGCCAACGAAGAAACATTCACGAAATAGAAGTCCTGACATCGCCCGAAGTACAAGAACACCATCAATTAGACCAGTTTTATGACGAAATTTCAGCAATAAATATCAGAGATAACAGTAATAGCCGAACAAGTCAATCTAAATTCGGTGAAGCTGGTGTTACAACGAATAGCTGTTGGAATGGCTTCCGTTCAAATCATTATTTTAAAAATTGTTTGTCTCCTATTACCAGACGGTTCTGTTTTGGAAGTGGCACCAACGTAAGCCTAACTGCGCGAAATGTAGAAATAATTCGGGAAACTCCGAGAGGGGGATGAACACCTCAACGAAGTTTGCCCCCAACTCAAAACCGAGGACGAAAGACAGTGCTTGCAATACGTATCCCGAATTTCGTCCATACCAAATTACGGCTCGTTCACCAAAAAAATAGTTAATTCATTTATAAGCCCAACGCCAACTAATTTATCAGATTTACATCATTTATACAACACCGTCAACTTTTTCATTCCTAGGTCTATTAGATATTGGAAAGCATGGAGAGCATTAAAAAAACAAATATATGAGTCACTAATATCTGATTCTCTAGATGGTAGACCATACGTTGAAGTCGGAATCCTTAAGCAAACTTTATCAGGTTTACTTAACAGTGGAGCAAACGTTTCTGTACTGGGGAAAGGATGTGAAAAATTTCTTAATATACCAGAAGTCAAGATGCACAATTTTCTGCATCAGTTCGCACTGCAAGAGGTCACAAGGAAGCCATAACCATCGGGTTTATTCAAGTACAGTATCATTAGTTGCAATTTTACTACCACCGAGTAAACATTTAAAATAATTTACTTATTACTTGTGTGAAAAGTTGAATCAGCAGTTTTAAATTTTTTTTTTTATTTTTAAAAAAAATTTTGTGATGTGAAAAGTAAGTGAAATCGTGATGTTCAATTCTCCGCCTCAAGTAAAAAAGGCTGGGTTAAATCAGCAGACAGAGATGTCCGCAAGCGATTTGCCACCGAACGTCACGACCTCAATTATTAATAAAATTGGAAATGTGCAGCATAGTCCAAAGCGACAACAAATTTTAAATGCTCAAAAAATTGCTTTACCAGGCAATTTAAATCAAAATGAACTTGAAATTAATTTAAATAACTTTGGTGTGTTGAACCATAAAGAAAATAAAAGTGCATCGTCGACAAATATTGACGATAATATAAACAATGGAAGTGCATTGACAACAAATGAAAAAAAAATGAACAGTGATGTAGGTCAGTGTTTAGTGCAAACGGGAATTGACCGGTATCTCAGCGGCCAGTACAAGCGCGAACAAATTCACTAAGTTAGCTTCCGTTGAATTAACACATGGCAATAGGTATTCTTGCTTGGTTGTTGAAGATCCGCCGCCTGAAAAAACTCCAAAAATTGAGAAGCCGCCACCAATCTATTTGAGGGAAGAATCAAATAGAGAACTTGCAAAAACCATCGAGTTTATTACGGAAGGTGCATTTTATATTTCCGTTATCAAAAGAGGAGATATAAAAGAAACAAAAATTCAACCGCTCAATATTGATGCTTACAGAGCGTTAATCAAGCATTTTGATCAAGTTGGTAAACATTACTACACGTACCAACTAAAGAGTCAAAAAGGATTAGTTGTAGTATTGAAAGGAATAGAGAGCTACGTAGATGCAAACGAAATTCAAGCTGCTCTCGCTGAGAAAGGTTTCCAATGTAAATCTATTACCAATATTATTAATCGGGAGAAGGCGCCGCAGCCATTGTTCCGCCTGGAATTAGAACCAGATAATAAAAAGGTCAAAGGCAAACATGCAATATATGACCTAAAATATCTACTGCACAGAAGGGTTACCATCGAAGAACCCAGGAAAAGAAATGGGCCGGTACAGTGTGTTAAGTGCCAAGAATATGGACACACTAGAGCATATTGCACTTTGAACGATGTTTGTGTTATATGTGGTGAACTCCATAACGCAAAGATTTGCAATAAAGCCAAAACAGAAGCATCAGTGAGAAAATGCAGCAACTGCAATGGAAATCACACAGCTAATTATAGAGGGTGCCCAATTTATCTTGAATTGAAAAGAAGAATCAATCCAAAGCAGCGAGCTGAACAACGAATGCTTAATCTCCATTCTTCAGCTAAAAAACAAGCACGCCCAGAAATTGTAAATCCAAACGCTCAAAATGGAAATCAGTACGCAACTGTCAACGGTAGTGTGCACCAAGGGGTTTCATACGCAAGTGTTCTTAAAGGTACGGCCCCTAAAGTGCAAGCAAGTGAAGAGGGAAACATCTCAAAAGCTCTAAACAAATTGACTAATATGATGCAAAGCCTCATGGCGATGATGGAGAGAACCATGGATCTAATGATGCAGAATATGAACACGCTGATGCAGATAGTCGTAAAAAGTCAAAAATGACCATCATCAAAATAGCTATATGGAATGCAAACGGCCTAGCACAACATAAAGCGGAGGTTCAAGCATTCCTCACTGAGCACAATATTGACATAATGTTAATATCCGAAACACGCTTCACCAAAAATAGCTATTTCAAAATTAATGGGTACTCTATTTATGACACCAAGCACCCAGATGGGAAAGCACATGGAGGCACAGCTGTATTGATTAAAAGAAGATTAAAGCACTATGAGCTGACGAAATATGAGAAAGAACATATACAATCAACGAGCATCTGTCTTCAGGAGTGGTCTGGAAACTGTGTCATATCGGCAGTGTACTGTCCTCCAAAACATGCTATAAAAAAACTCCAGTTCTTGGATTATTTTAGCCAGCTGGGTAATAAATTTCTTGCGGGAGGTGATTACAACGCCAAACATACTCATTGGGGCTCCAGATTAACATCGCCGAAAGGCAAACAACTTTATCAAGCTATAGAGGAACAGTCCCTGGATTATTTATCTGCCGGTAATCCAACTTACTGGCCGACGGATAAAAAGAAAATTCCTGATTTAATCGACTTTTGTGTAACTAAGGGCATTCCACGTACATATGCTAAGGCCACCGATTGTTATGATCTGTCTTCTGATCACTCACCGGTAATAGTAACAGTGAGTACCGATGTCTTAAGGAACGAAATACCCAACCGTCTTACAAACAAGCAAACTAATTGGGATCAATATAGGAGGCTAGTCGAACAAAATTGCCTACTTAATATTCCTCTGACCACACCAGCTGATATTGATGCGGCGGCTGAAAATTTAAAAGACATCATGGCATTATCAGCTGAAAGGGCTACACCTGTCATAAGTAGTTCCGAAAAAGTTAATAAGCTGTCACATAATATACAGGAACTAATCCAGGAAAAACGGAAAATTCGCCGGCTATGGCAGCAAACAAAATCACCGTTATTGAAATGGAAATTAAATCGAGCTATCAAGGCCTTAAGATTTGCTTTGCGGGAAGAAGAAAACCAGAGCGTCCAGAACTATTTAAGTGATCTCTCGGCAACCGAGAGGACAGATTACTCTTTGTGGAAGGCAACAAAAAAATTAAAAAGGCCAACAAATTCGAATCCACCGATTAGACTACCAACTGGAAATTGGGCGAGAAGTGATGAAGAAAAAGCCAATGCTTTTGCTGATCATCTAACAACAGTATTCACACCACACGAAGAAGATAATAATTTCGTGCTACTCCAGCAAATGGATGATGGTTTATCCTACAAACCTATAAAGTATAATTGGAAGAAAGTTAAGAATACAATTAAAAATTGCATAAGCCCGAAAAAGGCACCAGGACATGATCTCATTACTGGAAAAATGATAAGAGAATTGCCAGACAAATGCATAAAACTAATAACATTCATATTCAACGCGATCATGCGAACCAGTTATATTCCTCAAAAATGGAAAATATCTTTGATCACAATGATACATAAGCCTGGAAAAAATGAAACGCAGATCTCATCATATCGCCCAATAAGCATGCTACCCACAATATCAAAGCTATTTGAAAAAATGTTACTAACAAAATTGAAACCAATATTGGAAGAACGGCGCGTTATACCAGACCATCAATTTGGGTTCCGAAACCAACATGGTACCACAGAGCAAATTCACAGAATTGTAAACGCAATCAAAATCACCTTCGAGGAAAAGAAATATTGTTCTGCTGCTTTCTTGGATATAGCACAAGCATTTGATAAAGTTTGGCACGATGGGCTAATATACAAAATTAAAGAGCTTCTACCGAAGAAATTTCACTCAATTTTGGGAAACTACCTTATTCAAAGGCAATACATGGTCAAACAAAATGGCGCAACTACTTGCTTAAATGATATTAATGCAGGTGTCCCGCAAGGCAGCGTTCTAGGGCCAATATTATACTTGTTGTACACAGCCGATTTACCTGTAACCAACAAAGCAACAATATCAACATTTGCCGATGATACGGCCATCCTGGTGTCACACAATAATCCCGAAATTGCCTCAAAGGAGTTACAGAATCATTTAAACAAAATCGCGGACTGGCTAAAGACATGGCGAATAAAAGTGAACGAAAACAAATCAACTCACATCACATTCACGCTGAACAAACGCACCTGCCCACCAGTGAAATTAAACAATAAAAATATTCCTCAACAAACGAAGGTCAAGTACTTAGGTTTGCACCTGGATAGAAGGTTAACGTGGAAAACCCATATTGAAACTAAGCGCAACCAAATAAAAATGACATTTTCCAAAATGTATTGGCTGATGGGAAGGAAATCTCAGTTATCATTAGCCAATAAAGTTTTACTGTACAAAGCGATAATCAAACCCATATGGACATATGGTATTCAGTTATGGGGATCCACCAGCGCTTCAAACAGAGAGCTCCTGCAACGAACTCAAGCGAAAATACTTCGAAGTATTACTAATGCTCCGTGGTACATTCGAAATAGTAATATACATGATGACCTTGGGATTAAAACCATTAAAGAAACAATTAAAGAATTCAGTTCTAAATATTATTCAAAACTAGAAGCGCATCCCAACGAATTGGCCAGGGATATATTAAAACAGCCACGATTTAGGCGACTGAAAAGAACAGATCCACTCGGACTGATGAACCTGTGAACCTGTAAATTTATTAAATGTTGATGTTATACATAAGTATGTATGTATAAGTATAATCTAAATTAATTAAATTGTGAGCACCAACAATAAGTATTAACATTGGTTAAGACTTAAAATATGTAATAATTTTAGCTTAAGATTTGATTACTTCTTGTTAGTTTCTTATGTAGAAAGATTCAAGAATAAAGCCATTGGCAGCATTTAAAAAAAAAAAAAAAAAGAAAAGTACAGTATGTTTCGCAAACAAAATTAAATTGATGAAATTACACCATGCGCCAAATTTGCATCATGAGCTTTATTTGGGCATGTATTTTTGGCATACCTTTGATATTAAAATTTCCTTTCCATCCACAGTAACTAATAAATCGAATGTGTCACCTTCATTTGATACAACATCTAATAAATTAGTACATGAAGTTACTTGTGATAATATGCCCACAAGAAATGTCTTTGAACAATGCGATCTAACGACTGAACAACGGAGAATGTTAGAAGAAACTATTAAGTAATTCCCGTCTTCTGCTGTGCTCATTTTGGGTAGGACTCACCTAGTAAAGCATTCCATTAATGTCGGCCTCTCATTGATGGATTGCTGTGGCGTCTCGAAAAAACCAGGTTTATTTCAAGCCTGGATTTAAAGGACGCCTTTTGGCAAATACCATTGGATGAGAGGTCAAGGGATAAGACAGCCTTCACCGTTCCAGGAAAACCATTGTATCAGTTTGTAGTAATGCCTTTCGGACTTTGTAATGCCCCGCAAACAATGTGTCGTTTGATGCATCGTGTGATACCCCACGAACTACACACTCAAATCTTTGTATACCTAGATGATCTATCGATCACCGGTGAAACATTCGAAGAACTCATAAACCTTCTTAGTTAGATGGCACATTTACTAAAACAGGCTAATTTAACTCTTAACATCGAGAAAAGTAAATTTGTACTGAAAGAGATCAAATATTTAGGATACGTGGTTGGTGATGGTGTGTTGAAAGTGAACATGGATAAGTGTATAGTGCGATTACTGATTACACAAGACCTAAAAATGTTCGGCAAGTTAGACGATTTTTAGGCATGCCTGGTTAGTATCGTCGCTTTATTTCGCGGTATTCAGAAATTGCCGAACCACTAACGAACTTGCTTAGAAAAAATAAAAAAACTGAATGGAATACAGAGGCAGAAACATAAAAACTGCCCTTAGTACTGCAGCTGTGCTAAGTCATCCTGACTTTACACAACTCTTTTTCATCCAAGTGTTCTCTTCCAAAGGTCTTCTAGTGGCGAGGAACGTCCTATTGCCTTTGTTTTCCAAAAGCTCAACGCAGCTCAGCGTAATTATAGCATAACTGAGCTTGAATGTTATGCGGCTGAGTTGAGTGTTGGAAAATTTAGGCAGTAGATAGAGGGCTTCCCTTTTACCATAATCATACATCACGCAAGTTTGAAGTAGTTAATGGGACAAAGGGAGCTCTCTGGACGCCTCGCTCGCGGGAGCCTCAAATTGCAGGGATTTAATTTCTCCATTGTTTACAAAAAGTGTAAAGATAATATAGTACCAGACGCTCTATCCCGTTACTATGCAGATGAAATTAAATTTGAAAATAAACAAACAATTTGGCCAGCCCTGCTGGAATTAGATTTCACGATATCTCATGATTCGATGTACAAAGATCTAATGAAAACTCTAATGGAAAATCCCAATGGTAAAACTAACCTGAAAGTATCTGAGAAAAAAAATTTTATAAAATCTACGAATAGAGACAACTTTCACGTTTCAGAGAGTGATCTTCCTCGATGGAAATTATATGTACCAGAAGATTTTACTTCGGATCTAATACGTATGACTCATTGTCCTCCAATATCAGCACATGTCGGCATCCAAAAAACATTAGAATTAGTAGGACGGATTTAGTTCTACATACATTCATTTTGAACTGCGATACGTGTAAGCTATGTAAACCTATGAATAGCTTGGCAAGACCACCAATGAGTAATTATAGCGAAATCAGTCGCGCCCATGGCAAAAGCTCGAGGCATTATGTAAATGCTTCAACGCCTCAGCTTCACGATCCTTCTTTGCACGAAGTAACACTTTTCTAATCATAAAAATAAAATATTTCTCTGAATCCTGCCGGGCTTCGTTCTTAACATTTTCGCCAATCAGCTTCACTAGCTTGCGATATTCCTTCTGTTCTTCTTTGAGAAGTTCAATATTGTCATCTACCTCTTCCAAACTCGTATCTTTATTGAATTTCATGGCAGACGCTTTGATGTCTTGCAAATGACACGATTCAGCGCCCTCGCAGTAGACATTTTGGTTTCTGGAAGATATGTTCAAACTTCTCGAAATGGAAAACACGAAACCCGAATTTTGAATGAAAATTTTCACGGAATTTTAATACGCCTCGGTATATTTATGCCGTGTTTTTTATAAATCTCGATAGATCTCAATAGATCGCATCCAGATGTTCTCTATTTTCGTGGTTAAACTGCAATTGATTCAGTTTATTTTAATCAAGAATAACTTTTTATTCAACATTTTATCGTTTATAATTCATTTCCTTGAATTTCACAACTTATTAATTGTACATGAAAATCTTGCTTTTTATCCAGATATGCTATCGAGACTACAGATTTTCCCTTTTATGAGTAAAGACACACATTAAAATTTGTACTTTCGCATGGAAGCATACCAAAGTCAATTTTTAGTACATCTATCATACAATAGGAAACTAGTAGCTGATTTACATTTAATCTTTTGCTCTATTTTAAAAGACAGAAGATGTACATTAAAAGTATTCATTTTATTATTATTTCCTGCCATTAGGAAGAGGCATATTCAAAATGTGTTATTTAATACTATTTACCGCAATCGACAAGTTTTTTTTTGGCGAAAAAAATGGAAAAATCGAAAAATGAACCTGTTTATCATTTTTCGTAAAAGTTGCCCAAAATTTAAAAGATCATAGTAACATTTTGAAAGTAAAAAAAAATTTAGTATGCCTGTCTCAATTTTTTATATGGATAAAATGTATTAGCACTTGTATATATCGCTGTTGTATCCGCTGATGCTCTCAGATAAGTACAAATTGGATCTATTTAATTATGTCACAATTATTTGTGCTTTTCTCTTCTTATGATTTTAGATGCTGCAGACAATAACAACAGCGCCACAGTTAGTCTTAACAGGAAATTAATAAATCATATTCTTCATTTATTTAAACAAACAATAATATTTTTCTCTTTGAAAAAGAAATCTCTCCTCTGGTCATAACCGAAATAAAATAGTCAACTAAATGTTTTGGTTAGCTCGATGTGTTATTTTTAAAGGAATTTCATCTTCAAACGTTATCAATTTGATACTGCCCTGACGTTTGTCATCCCGCCATCCTTTTACGTGTTCATTTGTCCGGTTACGAAATGAAAAATAAACATAATCACAAACAAGACTTACTCGTAAAATACTAAAATCACCATTTTTATTACAAAGTTCCATGTCACACGACAGGGATTTCATTCTATTTAATTAATATTATCAGTCAGTTGATTTGTATAACATTTTTTTTGTTTTATAATGTATGTATGTATATTTTCCAACAAAATAATTGAAAACATACTATTTTGTAATCAAATCTCCAAACATGCCACAAATTTTATTAATCAATAAACTAGCGAAAAGTCTCCGCATATTCCCTGTAACAATTAATGAAATTATAATTTGTTTTTCCCATTGGATGGCCTGTCTACCTAATTCAAAATGAGATACTAATGTATGTACAACGAAACCGAAAAATAACACCAACAAAAATTGTAACCACCTACTTAATAGGAGTTGGTAAGAATTATGGTTTGGCATAACCACGGTTAATATAAATTAAACTGTATCTTCTTAATAGTATCTGTATTCTCTGTCATTCGACTCAGTTTATAGACTTTTATATATTTTTGTCGGTTTTAGTTGTTGTTGTTGTTTTTAACTAAAATTGTAATAAATTAGTTTCCTGTCATCAAATCAAACTACGAACATAGAAGTACCATGTATAGTTTACTGGTACATACATATAGTAAAATAGGTTGAAGTTGAAGACGAGCGTTGGGATTATTTTCATAAATACCCTCTTTTGATATACATATAGAAAGGTTTTGTGTATATACTATATAGTTACATTTCCTACTTCGAAAATTTATGTTGTATTGCATATATCTTTATGTTATGTTATAATATATGTTTATCTCAGCAAAAATAAAAACGGTTACATTTTATTGTTCTTTGAAAATTAGTTTTTTGTCACGCACAAAATTGATTCAATTGAATTGAAAGTCTCTTAACCGTTTTATGTTGTATCTACCATATAATGCGGCAAGTTTTTCTCTTCATTGCTAATGAAAATTGTGTCATGATTTATATTGCCAACACAATATAAGTATGTACATGTATATAACATAGAAAATATAATGGACGAAGGAAACTAAAAAAATAAAGATTTTCTCAAGTTAATTATTGGCCGTAGAGTGTGAGATTATTATCTGTGTTATCCTATTAATTTGGTTCCAATTAATTTGGAAAATTGAGTGATGAGATTAAATCGAAATCACTTCACCAACCAATTTCTTTTATTCTTTATATTCTAATTCCAATTTAAGTGAGTTGATGTAACACAATTTATGATTAATTTAGGTTTAAATCGTTTTTCTTTTCTGTAATACATATACCTACATACATGTATGGTTATTATATGGTTTACGTGTACCAAATGAAAAAAACGAAAACAAATGGCAATATATTTACGTCTATTCGAATAGGAAATAAATCTTTAACAGCTTAGAAAAACAAAGCTTTCATTAAACCGTAAAAAGCATTAAATGTGCTATTGTAAAGATACATCTTTCATCATTTGAGCGTTACGTTTAATGTTTTTTTTGTATGATCCAATCGGATAATTCGTATAAAAAATAGAAATTAATTTAAGGTATTATTGTCAAATTAGTACAAATAAATTAAACAAATAAAAGTTGTTACCAATGTTTTTCATCGATGATGTAATTCCCGTAGCCAGTTTGTAGGTACATATATCACTATTACATAAGAAAAGTTTGAATTATTAACTGAGTTGCTTTTGTTCGTGCTGGATGAAGAAGGTATTGTCATGTTTGGAATACTGTGACGGTGTCAACGATACAGCCAACAATATTTTCTTTTTATAAATTTTGGGGCACAGATTCTATTTTTGTATGTCGACCAATTAATTTATCGATAACTAGCTGTATTTTCCGACTTTGTCCGAGGAAATTTGAAGGTGCTTTCAATTTCTTTTCGTGGAAATTAAAACCCGCTAGACAATTTTTCCTACGTAACACCCTGAATAGGTACATATGTACCTTCATGTTATTTTATACCGGGTGTTTCTTTTAAACTGAGACGATCAAATATCTCGAAAAATAGCCACTCTACGGAAAAAATGTCCATAATCAAAATTTAATCATACCGCGGGGGAAATCCATTAGTGCAAAAAAATAGTCCCCCACCCCCCGCTTTGTAGGTGGGGCGGGGGTAACTTTTAAACTAAGATAGGAAGCCATATTTTTTATTGCAGATACGGATTCTACGACTAAAAGTACGTATGATTTGAAAGAAATATTTTGTTCGGTTCATGATAGATGGCGTTGTAATCGACGAAATTCAATTTTTTCAATTTCTTCTTCTTAGAACACACGCATTCGATTCTGCAATACGTTTGAAATAAAAAACATCACGTTTTCATTGGAAATACTCGAAATTCGTCATCAAAACAATTTATTAATGTAAATGGCAGGTGAATAAAATAATTTTAGCTTAAAATAAGTGTTCAAAATGATGGCCTGCGACTTCAATGCACTTATTAATACGCATTTCCAATGATTGTACACAACTGAGAAGTGTCTTTGGTTGAATTTCAGCACACGCATTTCTGATTCGCTCAATCATGTTCTCACGTGTTGTTGGTTCTTGTTTGTAAACTTTGTCTTTGAGATAGCCCCACAAAAAGAAATCTGGCGAAGTAAGATCTGGTGATCTGGCGGGCCAATTTATCGGACCAGCTCTACCGATCCAGCGACCATTGAAATCACGATCAAGTACCTCACGTGCTACCAACGAATAGTGTGCAGGACAACCATCATGTTGAATCCACATGTTCCGTCTCAATTCTAAATTCAAATTTTCAAGTAATATTGGCAGTTCATTTTCCAAAAAGTTTCGGTACATTTGACCATTCAAGTTGCCTTCAATAATGTGGGGGCCGATGAGTTGATTGCCAATTATTCCACACCACACGTTGACAGTCCAAGGGCGCTGATGTTCAACTTGGCGAAGCCAGTGTGGTTTGTGGATGGTTTGTAAAATACGATTCGTCAGAGAACATTACGCAACGAAAAAAATTGGGGTTTTGTTGTATTTGTTCACGTGCCCATTGACAAAAAGTTACCCGATTTTGGAAATCAGCGCCATGAAGATCTTGGTGTAAAGACACATGATATAGATGATACTTGTGCCGTTTTAAAATTCTCCAAACACTGGTGAGGGACAATCCGGAATCGCGAACTATTTCTCGTGTACTAACATGAGGATTATGAGTCGCTGTAGCCAATACAGCAATTTCATTATTTTCTCCAGTGACTGTTGCTCTACGGGTCCTCATTTTCGGTTGAACATTTCCATCAGCAATAAATTGTTTGATAGTACGGCCAAATGAAGCACGTGAACGAATCCTATCCGGAAAACGTTGAGTGTAAATAGCAACAGCATTTTCAAGATTTCTGCCAGCTTCTCCATAAACCAGAACCATTTCAATTTTCTCTGGCACAGTTAAACGGTCTATTTTAAAGTATTTTATCGTTTATTTTGCAATTACGAAAAACATGAAGATAAGAAATAACACAAACGTTAAATGTGATTTACAAAACTGAATAAATTGTTTTGATGACGAATTTCGAGTATTTCCAATGAAATCGTGATGTTTTTTATTTCAAACGTATTGCAGAATCGAATGCGTGTGTTCTAAGAAGAAGAAATTGAAAAAATTGAATTTCGTCGATTACAACGCCATCTATCATGAACCGAACAAAATATTTCATTCAAATCATACGTACTTTTAGTCGTACAATCCGTATCTGCAATAAAAAATATGGCTTCCTATCTTAGTTTAAAAGTTATCCCCGCCCCACCTACAAAGCGGGGGGTGGGGGACTATTTTTTTGCACTAATGGATTTCCCCCGCGGTATGATTAAATTTTGATTATGGACATTTTTTCCGTAGAGTGGCTATTTTTCGAGATATTTGATCGTCTCAGTTTAAAAGAAACACCCGGTATAATAAAGTGACATTTTTCAAAATTTATATACACAAAATAAGGCAAGAAATTAATTAGGTGGCGACACATTTTGTATTAAACTAAAGAAAAACTTCGGTGGTCAGTGCAAAAAACTGATAATGGTTATCAGTGCAAAAATATGACCGGTGTGAAAGAAATTTCTCAAGTGGAATATAAACGGTAATAATGTTTGTAATTAATATAATATTAGATAAATATCAGACGAAGATTCTACGGTGGATGAATTTGATCGGAATCCTGCTTGTTCAGTTTTCTTATCAAAAGACAATACCATGTGGAAGAGTCAACCATCGACTGCTAATCAAACGCTGCGACATAATATATTACGTCAACGATTGGGACCAGTAAAATCTACCGAAACACTTTCTGTGCGAGAATTATTCAAACATATTTTCACTGATTGTATATTTGTGATATGATTATAAGGGAGACAAAAAGAAAAGCTAAAATCGTTTACGAGCAATTCAATTCAAACCACAGAGACAGAGATCGACGGATATGAAAGGAATTTACTTCAGAAGAGCTGCATGGGTTTTTTGGTATTCTTATCACGGCATGGGTGTACACCATTCTGGCTCAGTTCATGTCAAAGATCTCTTAACATGCTATGAATATCCCCTGTACAGTGCAACGATGTCTCGCGATAGATTTTGGGAGATAACACGCTTTCTCAAATTCGATAATAATAACACCAGATCGGCAAGGTTAATTTTGGATAAAGCAGCGCCTATTTCTGACATTTGGCTAATGCTAAATGAAAATTTATGTAAAGCATACGTGCCGTCAGAAAATTTAAATATAGACGAGCAATTATTTCCTTACCGAGGAAGGACTAGGTTTACACAGTATATGCATTCTAAACCAGCCAAATATGGTCTACAAATTTGGTAGATCTGTGATGCGGCAAATGCATATCCACTAACCGGTCAAATATATATATCGGAAAGCCAACCACCAGAAGAGAAAAGAACCAAGGTGAACGAATTGTTCAACATTTGGCATTTCGGTATCGAAAAAGTGGCCGCAATATCGCTATGGATAATTTTTTATCCATACGTTTGTTGATATAGTGGGATTTGTCAGTTGTGGGTACGTAACAAAAAATAAAACACATATACCTTTGGAGATGTTGGCGATCGAAAATTTCCGAAACCAAGAACCTTTGTCTTCCATATTTGGATTTTCGGAAGATAACAAAGTTACCATTAGTTCCTATGTTCCGAAAAAAGTGTGAGTGGGCCGCACAAAGGCGGAGTTGACACCATGGATAAAATGTTGAAGGGCTATTCGATCAAACGCAAAATATTGCGATGGCCAATGGCTATATTTTATAACATGTAGGATGTGTCATCTTTAGCCAGCTACCTTATTTATATAATAAATAATCCTTCGTTTGCTAAAGGATCAAACAGCCGCAGGAAATTTCTTCAGGATTTGGCACGATCCCTAGCAATGCCATCAATAGAAATGAGATCTAAAAATCCTAAAATTACAAAACACTTTCAACAAATATTCAAAGCGATAGAATCAGTTCTCGACCATTCAATAACTCCACATCAATTAGCAGTAACCAGTGAACGAGCAAAAAATAATAGAAACTGCAAACCAGTCGTCGGTTCCTGTTATTTATGTCGAACAATGGCTCATAAACAGAGAAATACCAGAAAAAATTGTTGTGTTTCCTGTCGACCGATACGCGATGAGCATAAAACAATCTCAAAATGTTAAAATTGTTCACTATAACTTTTTATATAATTATTATTTTTAAGAGTTCGAGTTTAAATTAATTGAGGTACACACGTACCTTTTCAGGGCTTTCCGTAGGAAAAATATTTGAACGGTAATATTTTAAAAACTTGGTACATAATCGATACTTTTTTTTTAGTGATATAGCATCACATTGAGTGGTTTAAAGATGTCACCGAAGTTCACTTCTCCACCTTCATGATAACTAATAAGTAAAAACATTGCAAAATGGAAAAGGTACACCTGTACCTATTCAGGGACATAAGGGTTAAAGCGGCGTCAAACGAAATGTAGTGTAAATAAAGTTTGTGTATCACTGAATTCCACAGTCTATCGTCTAACAAGGTGACTCCTAGATCAGTAATCTCTTGTACTTTTTGAACTTCATTGTCATTGGTGTTGTATGTACACAGAAAAAAAACGGAGTTTCCCTGACTCCGATTCGGTGTCACATAGTATCCCACCGATCGGAGACAATTTTCCTTTATCCAAACGGTGTATTTATTTTAGACATCTTTTACTTTTATCGGATAGAAATGTTTACACTAAAAAAATTGAAATTACTATTTAAGGACATTTTTGTTTACACACAACGAACAAATAAAGTCACTTCTGATTGCAATTTCAGATGATTTTAAAAACGAATATAGGATAGAATAGAAAGATTCTTTAAAAGTCAAAGCTCAGCACCATTATGAGTTATTAGTTTACATCATTCGAACTAAAAAAATATCAGTGAAAAAGTGTGAATAAAACTGGCCTTTTGGATAATTTGAAAGAAACACATTGTTTGCAATTTTTGTTATTATTGTTTTTTTTTATTTTATTAAATTGTACATATGTTTTTCATTTTTATTTATTCTGTTTAACTAATAGTATCATATTTAGAAACTATAAACTTGTTTGAACTTTGCGTGTGGTAAGTAAACTCGAACGATCGCATTTAGTTCATTACTACATTTGGTTTCATATGCATTTAAATTATAAATAGCTAAAGCAAATCGTTTTTAGTAACCGATAAAAAATATATATTTCATCTTTGTTTTCAATTAAATGTTCTATTGAACCAAATAATGGGTAACCTAAATTCATTGGATCCCTTTTAATTATACATAATATAACAAAATTTGTTTTATATAAACAACCATATTTGATTTCTTTTAGAATATTAATTTCATCATTATGATCAAAATTTAGCTTAATTTTAATATTTTTTAAATTTAAATTTAAACTGTTAAATGTAAGTCGCTTTTAAATTTTGAATTGTAATTCGATGTCGAATTTATTGCTTTTGTAGTTAATGTAATTTGTTTGTTGGTGCTTAGAAGCTAAAAGTTTAGTTATGTTTTTAAAATTACGGCTTGTCCTTGACATTTCTTTAAATTTAGCATGCTTTCCCTCGTAACGCATTGTCCACATATGTGTTAAAGTACCCATTGTCTGAATAATAGAGTAATAGTGAAGTACTAAGTGATGTTTAGGAATGACGTTGTGCCCAGGAAATTTAGCAATGAATGCTTTATGGTGTTCTATAATTAACGTTTTAAGTTTTTCAATTGTTTCATGATTTAATTCTGGTGAAAATAATATGTTGGTTATTTTAATGAGATGTAAAATAACATTAAATTTATTGAGAAATTCGGAGTCTGCCTTACCAATTAAATCGTGAATCAACATTGGAAAATATCTTAGTAAACACCAAAACTGTGATGCTGTCTGTTTTAAATTTTTAGTTTTGCTTTTTAAATTGATTAACGAGGGTATATTGGAACGGTTAAGATATCCAAAATTAGCACCTTTAATTCTTTTATTAAAATCATCTACAGAAATTAATTTCCTCTCTTTAGTTAAATATAAAAGAAATAATTTCAGTTCATACTGCCCAATGCCTTCTAGTATGTCGTGCATTATGTCCACACTGTGTGATTCGAACGTATTATAATAATTAAGATCATTTAGATGGCAAAATTTCTGGAGTCCAAAATCTCGACCAGGAACGTAAAGATTATAATCGTTTCTATTTCGCAACACCCCTAGTTCAAAAGTTGCTGCTTTCTCTAAATCTTTTGAATGGGTTCTACAGAAACGACAAAAATAATTTGAATTAAACGATTCATATAACCCATACAAACTATTCGCTGAAAGGTTATCATGGCTTAAAGAGAATATTGTATTTGTATCTTTGATATTAATTAAATCCCCTTTATATTGAACGGAAATACCTTCTGTTTCGAGTGTTTTAATATCATGTACAATGGGTTCTAGAATGAGGTCGTAGCCGTATTGTTTTACATCACCATTATGACAAAGAGCTACCAAATGGATATTTTTGAGCAAGCTATTGTTGTGATAGCCAAGATTTAAAATGGTCATATAAAATGCTAAAATATTGTGAATACCCGTTTTGCTTCCTAATGGATTAACCACTTCGAATTCATCGCAATATATTTGTAAATGAAAATGTTTTTTAAAGTATGTAACTACATTGCGTGTAATGAAATTTATTACTGTCACCAGAATAATCTTCCAAAATTTTACTCGTAAAATTTTCATTTTCGCAAAGATATTTTAAAGTTTCTAAAATTGACACATAGGAAAAGGTATTAGTGACAGGACGTTGACAGTCATACATTTTTTGTTTCTGGTTCCATATCCTGTCATTCCTTACGCCTAATGCGATTTCCCTCGGTGAAGGAACTTTAGCAAAAATTGCTTTTTTTCTTAAATATGTAGTTTTCTGGAGTTGAAACGGGTTTCTTAAAATATGTAATTCCGGTTGTAAAAATTCATTCAATATCTGGAAATGCTCACTCGCTATCAACTTTTTACGAATTTGTAATTCTATTAATTGAGTAAAACACGCAAAGGATTCTAGTATTGTATTTGTTTGGTGATAATTTAAATTTAATTGCATTAGTTTTTCTAAAAGTTCCTGGCCTAATTTTTGTAAAATACTCGTATCATGACAAGTAACGGCTTCCACAACACCCGAATTATTAAAATCATTGCTTGAATCTACATTACTATTGTTGTCTACATTGTTTAAAGTTAAAGATTTGTGTTTACTAACAATATGTTTGGTTAGGCCACTGTAGGTTTTAAAACTAGCTTCACAATTTTGATCTCCGCACAGAAGATTGGATTTAAAGTTTATGAGGGCATGTATGTATAAGACGTAAATGTCTGATATACAATTTATGGTCTTTAAAGGTATGGACACATTGTTTTAATTTACAAAGAAATATATTTATTTTCTTACAAGGTTAGGTATATAAAAATTCAACATAATAAAGAAAGAAATTAATCAAAATTGTCAAATCCTGTTTGATTAAATGCAACTTAAGATTAGTAATGCCCATAAGTAAAGGAACATTTTAGTTATTTAAAATATTTTTTAATTCTTTTAATCTGGGTGTTAAAGTTGAATGCCCCATTTTTAAAATTCCTTCCTTTTTTTGATTGATACGGGTGTACGACCAAGCCTCAGCAAGATTCCCGGATACGCCGGATCCACCGTACACCCTTTACATAAAACAAAACCGAGGGATAGGAAAGGAATGTTAGTATTAGAGACTCGACCCGGTTTCAGCCACCTATGCAATCGATAGTTAGTAAATTGTTAGTAATAAATATAATAAAATAGTTAACACAAGACAGCACAATTTCTAAACTACAAGCTTATTAACTTTTTGTTGACACTGGAGAGTTAAATTAGGGTGTAAGTGTATTCTGAAAAACGGGATTAAATTTAATCCTTTTAAAATGATTAATTCTGGAACTATGTTAAATTCTGAAAATTAAGTTATTAATCAGTAAATTAAGAAAGAGATCCCTTTATATTATGTATACTCTTCACAATTATATTAATTAATAAATAATAACTGATGAATAAAATGAATAGGGTGCCGCAACTGGGTTGTTCATCCTGGAATCCCAATGTATCCAATCCGATCCGAAAACTACAGTTTAATTCAAAACTACTTATAAATTAAGCATTTTCCTGAACCTACCACTTAAACTATAGCCGTTTGATCTGTGATAACTATTCTGTAATGAATTAAATTTAATATCACCAGCACCCAAAATTAAAATTATAAGACACAAATTAGTATCTAAGGTATAAATTCAGAACTAAAGTTCTGTAATATAGGAGGATATAAACCAAAACAACAGAATTTCTAAAACTACCTGTCCGCTAGATGCTTTAAATTTCTGGGAATCTGCGTTGAATTTCCACGAATATTTCTGAAAATTAAGACCGAAATTATCATTTAATACTCCTTTTAGAATTTAAATTAACATTATTAAATCTGCGCTTAAAACCCCACTATTTAATTGTTAAATCTACTATAGAACAAGCAACTAATTAATTAAATTCATCATTAGCATTAGGTCACCAATATTTCTGAAAATTCAAATCCAATATTAATTCATGTAGTTGCAGCTCGTGAACCTAAGCATAATTATATAAAGAATTAATGTAATTTGATAATTATTATAAAACATAATTATAATGGATGAACCTGACATGATCCAAGGGGTTCCAGAAATATTAAAATAATTGGCTATCCCGACTACCAAATCTCATCACCTGCACATTTTAACAGTTTTCATCATTCGCCAGCTGCAAAATCAACTCATCTCATCCCATAATAGCAAAAACAAATTTTTACCCAACCTCAGTTAATGATTTAAATTTCAAATTAATTCGGCACAAAGTTTCTGGAAATCTATATTGTGTTTCTCTGCATATTTCTGAAAATCAAGATTTAAATTAGTTAATTGTCACCCACTACTGTTTTTTAAAACTAAAAATTATTGAAATCCTCATGGTTTAGTTGATAAAATGGCTATATTAAAAGTAATTAATAAACATATCATTAAGGTCATTAATCCTTCTAAAATTCAAACCACTTAATTAGATATTCGTTATTTCTAAGCAATTTATAATCATTTATTTAAACTACATTCAAAAACTTATAGAGCGGTATCTCAAAATCCGACCTAGTGTAATAAATCCAATTAGTGACTTCCCATTCAAAAAATCCCCGTCATACTAGTCATCTTCTGAATTTAAAAATATATCCACCAACCTTCTTCTAAGACAACATAAGCCGCCCCTGATGAAGGTGGGATAAAATGTAATAAAATAAAATAAACACAATTAAATAAGGATAAATATAACACAACTTATATTGTTGCTGCAGTCGTTTCATGATTTAACTGCAGCTATGTATTTCCATGCCCCTCACAATTTAAACTGTGAAACTATAAACCATAACCAATATACCTGCCGTCATACCTTGATAACCAAATAGTAATTTGTGCAAAAACAAACATTAAATAAGCCAATAAAATTTCCAAAATTATTGGCAGTTCTCTGCGATCAAAACTTGGCTTAAAACTATTCCAAACGGAATGAAAAATACACCGCGTTGTTGTTGCAAAAATTAACAAGTTAAGACTGCAGTATATTATCAAGTATCAGAATATCGACTAAATGATACTTTCTCGCACAACAACAAACCATTCCATTCACCTCCCATTTGTACTCCTACACTCATCCCTTAAAAGGAATGTACACGGCAAAATATGCAAAGCTCAGGACAGCACCACTCCACCATCAAAATAGCTGTAGTATAAGCAATTAACAACTAAACAATTCATTATCACGATCACTAATATCTCGAAATACAAGTATTAAAAATTAAATTGATTGTAATTATTAAAATTTGAAATCAGAAGCAATCTGACGGTTAACAAAAAATTTGTTTTTAATATTCAATTCCCACCAATCATTTCATAGGCCAACGAGGATGCCGCAATGTTCTGAAACCCTATTTAAACTAAAACTTAATAATAAGACAACCATATTTTGTTGTTGCAGCTCACGTCCCATTCCCAAGAATCCCATTTGGATCAAAACATAATATTTGTGTTGCGTATGTGTTGCTCTTGGTATATAAAGAGAACTTTAAATGAACACAACGAATGAAAACAACACCAGGAAAAATATTAGAATCCTGCTGCAATATTAAACCCCTCACACACATATAGAAAATAAATAGTTTCATATACTCTTTCATATGTCAATATGTAAATGCATCCATATAAAAACATTCTCATTTCATTTAATGCTTTATATGTATGCATTATGTATAGCCGGGACGTAACATACATACATATAAGTTTTCATTTATAATATCACACTACACACACAACACTTCAATGGCGGACAAAATCTAATTATATTTATATATACATTACATATTATATATAAAGATTTATGTATATATTAAATTATTAAAACTATATTTACAAAATTATATGATATAAAGATTTTAAAATTTATATAAAAATTAATCCAACATAATTGTTCTATGAATTAATCTTCCATATAATCCATTGTATATAAAACGAAATACTAAAATACGTATAAGTATTAGAAAATGAAACACGAACAAACATGAATATTAACTGCGTATCAAAATGGATTATTTTAATTTTTATATTAATTTGATCAAAAAATGAGACATGCACCCAAATTTTATGCACAACTACAAAAATATTACAGCCAAAATCATGCAATTTATCAAGAAATCAATCAATTTGATTTCTATCATTAAAAATTAAAAAATTGCCTGGTAAATGCATCCCGATGGATTACATTTTCCAAATTCACATTAAAACTTTATTATCACTATTTACTATTATTAATAATAATTAATTATTGCACTTATTACACTTAATATTAATTTACATTTATTAATACACTAAACAACACAATCCAAAAACTATGATAAAAAATCACTTTATAACAAAAATAAAAATTAAACTAAATTAAATTTACGAAGAGGACGACAAAAAAACACGTCCGTCTTCTTCGAATGTCAACGACAGACCCCCATTTTTAAAATTCCTTCCTGAATAAATAAAAAGAAAGAATGCAAGTTTTCGGGGTACTTGCAATTGAAAACGAAGTATGCCTTGAATAGTGACATAAAATATTCTATCGACGATAAATTATTTGTTAGTGGCAACTCCTTTCCATCTATCTTGATGCTCCCTAAAGTTATAATTTTTCGGGATGGTCCACCAAGAATTAAGTACGGATGTATCAAATTATGTTCTAATAGTGTTCCGGTCTGAAAAAATCATATTTTTTTAGTATTTGGAAGACAATTAGTTTCAGTATAAAACTCACCTTTTCAAAAATAAAAAATTGATAAATCGATGGATTTGATTTTTTCCCATAGGTTCGGCACAGTCTCGACAGAATAATTAAATCAGTGATATTACTATCAAATTCTGAAATTAAATAAAAAATTTAAAAACATAAATAGCATTGTATTTACAAAAATATTTTATAAGTGTTCCTAAAACTTTCCCAAAAACTATTAGAGAAATTTAACAGAAATATTTCGGCTATATTTTTTTTAAACGTCTGCACAGAGAATTTTAAAGCAACAATTTAATAAAAAGACATTTAATTTATGTTTTATTCCAGGTGAAAATAAAAATAAATCATGCGACATGTATTCGAAAGGTGACACAGCTCAAAAAATTTGTTTTATAATTATGGATGTACTCGTATATAATCCATTAGCTCAAAAAATAAAATTTTCAAAAATTATGAACACAAAATGATAAAATACATATGCTGTTCTATGATAAAATCATTTTTTTCACTATCCAAGCGGAAAATCGATAATACAATCGTAAAAAGTAGGCATTACTGGAAACTAAAGTACTTTAAATGCTTCGAATGTCTTATGTCCAAGCTTTTACTATTGGCAGTGAAAAAAACTTCATGCACAACGCGTGGATAAGTTTTTTTCTTTTATCGGTGGATTTGTAGGCCTTTGGCTTCGCCTCGAGCTACAAACTTCCACCTTTAAAAGAGAAAAACACTTACCGCCACTTGGTACGCAAATAACTATTTCGCTTTATCTAAAAAATGCAGTTTTTTGAGATATTTTCTTTTCAAATACATGTGCGAATTATTAGTTTGAAATTATATTATGAACCCACTTCTCTAAGTGTAACTTACTGTCATCATTTTCGGTACATTCATCGTAAATCTTGATGTTCTTTGAATTTGCCAGCCTTTCAATATTCAATTTTAATTTACGCCACTTGTCGTCACTAAATATTTCCCCTATATTATGTGTTAAATTAAAATCTTGATCGATCTGTAAATAAATAGATAAAAAATGTATTACACAATAAATATATCCTGTGCAAATCCCCCGGCTAGGGTATTTGCGATTATCATTCGGAAATCATAAAACATAAATTATACCAAGCCTGGAGTGTCCCAAAATCTGGGATATTCATTTATAGAAAATATGGTTTTTCTTAAATTTACGGTTTTTCCATTATTTTGAAAATGTCTGATAAATTATTTTTGGGACATGCTTGTTGAAGCCACCTCTTTCTTGTCCTCAGTATGATCCTCATCGTTTAAAAAATCGTCATTTTGAATGGTTTCAACTTTCAAGCACCGTTTTTGTCGTGAATTATTACACAGCGAACGGTTAATTGTCCGCAGACGGAAGGAAAAAAATCCACCACGATTTTCTGGGTTGTAGAAGATTTCCTTGAAATTGAACAATAATGAGCATATAGAAACGTTTACGTTGGTACCACAGATAAACCAGACCAACCAATGGGAATACATTTTTGGTTAATATCAATGGTGCTATAGTTTATATGGAAATATTTCTACTAGCACCCCACAATCTAAAACATTAGGTGCATTGTGGGGTGCCAGTTGGTATTTCATTATTAAGCCACGTTTTCAATAAATTGATACTATTGGTTCGTCTGATTATATTTGTTTGTGGTTGTACTCATATAGAAACGGGAAACATTTTCCCATATTTCTTCATGCTCATTAGGGATTGCAATTCCGGATCACCGTTACCGGTAATAGAACAAATTTTTCAACCTATAATCTTTATAGCTTTAAATTTAGTCATCCTGCACAAAAGTCATTAACTCATGTGCACACTGATTTCAAGACAACATTTGCTCCTAATAGCGGTACTACCGGTAACGGTATTATTGCAAACCCTAATGCTCATGCACTAAAATCTTCTAAATTTCAAACATATTCAGTTGATATACAAACTTACAAATCGATCTGGATTATGGTCTTCACAAAGTTTTGGAAATATTAATGATGTTGCTTGTGCCCATAAAATTTTATTTTCTGCGGATGGATACGATCCATGAATTTCCACAAGATGACTGACAACTATATTTACCAGCTTTACACGAAGTCTTTTTTCTAAAAATTCGGCGCTATTGTAAGTAGCTAATATGTGTTGCCCTTCAAAATGATTTTTTAAGAAGCATTCCAGTTCCTTTAGAATTGAATTAATTGTCGTTTTAAAATATTATGTTAAATTCAACACGATTAGTTTGACTTAATTACATTACTATTTTCAGCTTTCTTTAGAAAATTTAATTTAGTCGCATTTTATTTGTCAAGTAATTGGATTTCGGTAATGCAATTGTTGTTGTAAAGAGGAATTCGATAATGCAATTGTTGTTGTAGGATATCAAATAAAATACGACTTTTAAAGATTTTGCAATTAATTTCAAATATTTCGCATAAACGCTTTTGTGTTTGGGAAAACTATTGAACAATGTTACAATGGAATGTAAATCAGAATGAGCGACATTAAAATAGCATCACTGCGATAAATGCTTGCGCACCTATATGTTTATTGTGGGAGTCTACTTTGGGTTACAAAGTAGACATCATTTTTTTCCTTGGAGCGTAAGCGTACTAACTTTTCCAATACAAATTTCAATGCAATTCAGTTGGTAAAAATATACTAATGTCGAATACGTTTTACAATTTGAAGATGACTAAAAATATCTTATATCTTATCCCATTTATAAAATTGAATAGCCTTAAAAAAATGTAGGGCGCAGGTTCGGGTTCGAGTCTCGATAAGGGCGGCAAAAGCGATCTTTCAATAATCATCTCAAAATTTGCAAAAATCGCTGGTATTTATTTAAATAACATTTAATATTTTTCGTTTAATGATCAAAAGCTTGCAAAATGTTTGAAATTAATAATAAAAATATGTATATAATTAAAACCGATGGTTAGCTAAAACTGAAAATAGGCTTCGGATAAATTGGCTTTTAACTGCATACTGATTTACCCGACCTCAAACAATTATATTTGCTTTTATTAATTCAATACCTCTTTTGGCACATCTTTTTGAAGTTTTAGTTTTTTTGGTAAAGAACCTAAAAAACAATCCTGTCGAGAAACAGGGACTGGTTCATAATTTCCCTCTGTCTGTGTAGTGGCCTCTTGAAAATAATTCATGAACTCGTCTGTTTGAGTCGACACGTCAGTAAATTTTTCTATAGTAATGTCATTTTATTTATTATTAACTGACTGAAAATTATTAAAGAAAATTGGAAATAACTTTACCATAATATTTGGAAATCTTTACGATAAAAGATCGATCGTATGTTAGTTGCATATCATTTAAAAATACATCAAAAATGTTTTGGTTTAGCTCAATATTGCTATCAGTGCACAAGCATAAATTGTAATTTTCTGGTGAGATTTCAAATTTGAGGGCAGCTAAACAATGATAAAATGAAGCATGCAAAAACTAATTTTAAAAAAATTACTTAAACTAATATTTGCAAACGCTAGAACTAAATGAATTTAACGATAATTAAAAATTTATTATTGGGATTGGCATGTTTTTTGCGAGCAAGTAGATTAGGAAGAATATTCAGCAGAAAGGATATTTCACTATAAGGTGTTGGTTCGTGTTTATTAAAGAAAATTTTTACAAATAGTATATACTTATAACATACAATAACAGTAAAAACAGTAAAATTTTTAAAAAACTAAAATTCCATTGGTTTTTATTTTAAACGTATAAAAAAAGAGAAATAAGTTACACAAAAAATAATCATTTAGGTAAAATGGAATCCATAAATGCGATTTACCGATTTTGATACCGCCATTTTCAATAACGAATATTTATACATCTGGTCGCTCTTCGATATAACAAAAAACACACCATATAATTGGAACTAATCACTTAAAATTTAAAAAAAATAGATTTATATTCTTACCTTCTTGTAAAATATCAATTATGAAGTTGACTTAACGACAATATATTTTTGAAGATCGTTGAAAATAATGCTGAACACTTTCTGCATTTTTGTCTAATGATTTAATAAATTAACATGCGGGAATTTTTACTTATAGCATAACACATGCACAGTTTATACACTTCAATTGTTTTTTTCACTAAAATCACTATAAATTAATTGTTTAATTATACTTTATTTATTATTTATAATTATATTTTGCACAAATTATTTAAAAAAAATATTTTAGTTGTACACGTATAAAAACTTTATTTTATTTGTATAGAATACTAAAATAAATTAATGACCCAATTACAGAAACGCTCGCACTAAACTAAAATTATATGCGCGTTTTCACTTTCGGGCAACACAATATTTAAGTTTCTATCAGGTTTAGTTTGAAATCTAAAAAAAAAATCCGAAAAATAAACTCTCGTATCACACCTTCGGCCGTATAACTCCAATCAGTGTTAATTTTTAACTCTGAAAGGAGCCAAACGAATAGTGAAAAGTACCTTTTAAAAAAATCCCCTTAATAAAAAACGGTTTATAAATTAGTCGATGTTCTTTTACACCAAATGGTGTAAACAAAATTTAATTCGATCCTTTCGGATGTTTCCAAATTTGTATCAGAATTCGCGGTGTTAATTTCATGCAATTGGATAAAAATAAAGTACTTTTCTAGATAAAAGTCAATTCACACCGCGTTATTTTTTTGTGTGTAGTTATTATACCTTTTACGATGAAAAGACATAATTTTGCACTTCTTGATGTTTAAGTGTAATGAGTTTGGTCGTACGACTCACTAAGTTTATTAAGGTCATCTTGGAGTTTGTCAGCTTCACCAATTTGTTCAATCGTACGATACATTTTTATGTCATCAGCAGATATGAGAAGATTTCGGTTTTTCATGACTGGTTATCCGATCAATGAAAACAATAAGAATCCATGGTCGAATATGTGAGACGTTGAGGAACACTCGATGACGCACTTTGATAATGTTGGACTTTTTATTTCCAATTATTATATATTGTAGACGGTCTGTTAAGCATGACTTGAACCAATTAATGTATTCTAATGAAAATCCAAATGCAAATAGACTTTGGAGTGCATTATGATGACATATAGAATCAAAAGCCTTACTGAAATCCGTGTAAGCTACGTCTACTTGATGATATTTTTCAATCTCCCTTATTACTTGGCTGGTGTATTCAACCAGGTTGGTAGATGTAGACCTACCAGGCATAAACCCATGCTGGTTGATAGATATATAACGTATTAGTGTTGATTTAAAAGTATTACACAACAACTAGTTCAAATAATTTAGGAATAAATGATGAAGTTGATATTCCTCTGTAGCATGTACGTCATTCCGTTTGCCTTGGAGTTATTTTAGAAATTTTCCATTTTTCGGGAAACACAGCATGGTTAAGGAATGATTAAACTGTTTACACAACGGATTTACCAAATTACTCTCAAACGTTTTTAATATAGATGAAGGTGCATCATCTGGCCCACAACCGTCTCCAAAACCCTTCAAAACTGTTAGAATGTCTTCTTCATATATGATCAACTGGAGGAGTGTTTGATATTTTTCTATTGCTTGTTCTGTCGATGTAATCAGTACCAGCGGTTGGTCGGTAGACATATTGAAAAAATGCAGCAAATATGTCCGCTATCTCTTAAGTGTTTGAGGTGCTGATGTTGTTGAAAGGTCATATTGGCTGGATACTCCTCGATTTCACGTTTAGACCTAAATTATTTCCAGAATTGTTTTGGATTAGTTCTAATTTTTTTTGGATGCCATCCAAATACCTAAATTTGAAATAGACATCAAATTCTTCACTGTGTTGTGAACAGGACAGCTTGATTTCATCATTTTAGCATAGGCCTTACATTTAAGATTTTTAGATTTACAGGCCAACCAACTATTTAGGGTAAATACTTGGTGATTTATTAGAAATAGGCACATGGAGTTCAACGTCTTGCAGTAATATCTTATAAAATATGTCGACATTTTCATTCACAGTCCCTTACATTAAAGTCTCATCCCGATTCACTGCTTCCAAATAAACATGCAGACCAGTATGATTTGTCTTATTAAAGGTGTATTTGATTTGTTGCAGGTTTTCAGATTTCGGCATACAGTCTGTAGTGTAAAATGCAATATCCCAAGATTTATGGTTGCCATCATTTACGACAAATGAATTGAGTGATTCAGTTACTTTAAACGCCACTACTTCATTGGTAAAGATAACATATAAAAACTTCCCCAGATTATTAGCAATGGAGTTAATTTGGTTTAAATTATAACCAAGCATTGCATCATCGAACAAAGATTTTGCGTCTGACCTTATATTGTTGGAAGAATGCAATTAAATTCACGGTCGATTTCAGATGATATTCGGGAGATTAAGGTCACCAAGTGCAAAACCCATATCAGATGAATTTGATGTATTAATGGCTTCTCGAATCGAATTGACGCATGCTGCATAATAATCATTGTTAGAATGAGGTGGTATATACGCTGTGTAAATAAACATATATCGTTTGCTGTTTTTAATTTTCACACAAATCTGCTCAACGCTTGATGTGACTAATGTTACTGGATCACTCACTAGTTTAGAATGCACGGCTATGATTACAAAACTGACCGATTCCATAGAGCTGTAGTTTCGAACTTGCGATCATGATCTATAAACAACATAGTCATGCCCAAAATATTCAGAACTGTTAATTTCAGGATTTAAGTTACTTTCACTAATAACATAAATCAGGTAGCTTCTTTGAAGAATATAATGGTGAAATTTGGATACCTTTGAAGCCATTTTGTTAACGTTCCGATAATATTTGGAATACAACCCTCTAATTCGTTTACCAGCTGACTTTTCCGATGGTTTAGTTTTAGCTGTAGGCAATAAAGGTACAATATTAGTGCATGTAAAGTGGCGCCCTTTCATCACTAGCGAGTGTGGCAAATCATCTTCAACGGGTGCGAAATATTTAAATAAACCCGTGTGTCCCGATATCGCAACGATTTGGAGAAGTTAGTCAATTGGCCAAATTCAATTGCCAATTCGAACTCCAGTCAAGTGCCACCGAATAGTGAACCATCTAGAAAACATGTTGGTTTCAATCACGGAACCCCATTACATAAGTGAAATCTGATATTTTATGGATCTCCTGGATTGATGCCAGTGGAAAAGTTTATATTCCGTGTAGAGTTTTAAGTAAAAAACCAATCACATTAGTCATGACCAACTAATGAATGAATTAGTTTCCCGCTCAATGGTACGGCCAACGACCATTATTTGTTGTCATTGGAAAGAAAACCCCGATGCTGTTGGGCACATCTTCGTAGAAGGACTGATAGTGATATTCGTCAACTTATCGATAATCGGAGACAAAAACATCGTGAGACATTCTTGAATTTTTATAACGAGATTCTCAATTTGACTGTGCCTCTATAAAACCCATTGTCTGAAAACGAAGTTATCAAAGTTTTGCGAAAGAACATAAGAGCTAAACTCAGAGCATATATAAAAGGCTTAACCAGGCTTCTCTGCTACTCCTTCATTGAATAATTTGAATGATTATTCCTATTCGCCCAGTAATTCCAGTACTTCTGCCCAAATTATGTCAACTCAAAAATGTCGATCGATAAATCATTTTCGTGAAAACGAAATTGGTTGCAGAAACCACCACCTTGCAAAATCAACGACCCTATCCTACTCAATCGTCAATTTGGCAGGAGTGTAAACATTGAACGACTCCTTGATAGTGGAGCTGCAACAGTAATTATATTTGGGTTGTGATATTTGGGCTAGCTTTGATTTAAAACCAGTCATAGTGTCCGAAATATCTTCTGGTGATCATCCTTCATTAACTCCTAGTACTACTAAGTTAAAGCAATACAAAATCTTTGGTAAGTTTTGAAAAACGTGGATTTTGTAGAACAAATTTGCTTAGCCATAAAATTTAAGTTGGCAACGCAGCCTTGATCGAGCAAAGATACCACGAAATTTTACTTGCAGTAAAGCGTGAGTTGTACTAAGAGCTTGATCGGATGCTAGCATTAGATGTTATAGAAGAAAGCCATAGCTCATGAAGTGCTCCCATGGTTTTGGTGCAGAAAACAAATGGCAAGGTGTGCCTGGATGCGAGGTGGCCGAATGAGGTGACGAAGAAAGATGAGTACACGCTTCCTTTGACAGAAGGACTCCTCAGTCTGTTGGACCAAATCCGATTCATATTCGCTCTGGATCTAAAAGATGCCTTTTGGCAGATCCCTTTGGGGCAGCCCTTTTACCGCAGTTTAAAGTAATGCTCCTCGAACTCTGCAATGCGCCCCAAACCTTGTGTAGAATGATGCACAGAGTCAGCCCTTACCACCTGTAACGAAATCCTACGATTTCGTAATGAAATCTTAAGATTTCGTTAACAGACATAACGTCAGCGGTCTGGTGCGGTATAGAAGCTGGCTAGAGCTCAGGGTTGGCGTGGGGATTTCCAGACATGACGAAATGCTTGAATAACCGCAGTTCGAAAGGTAAGCAAGAAGGAAGAAAAGGACACAACTACTTGGTTCACAGGAAAAAAAACATCGACATTACAGCTGCGGAGCGACCGGGGAATTCAGTAACGGTCGCTCCAGGACGAGTATCGCACCCCCTGTATTCACGACCTCCCACGTTCTACTCTAATCTATCATTTTGCCCTTACCAAAAGAGCGAGGAGCCAGGAAAACGAATGACGATTAATTGTCGTAATTATTAATGATAATAACGAATACCACAATTAGAATATTTAAATTAGAAAAAAAAACAAAAAAAATATCAAAGACGAACGGTACGAAAAAAAATATATAAAATACGTAACGGAACCCGCGAAAAATCAAGTTTAGCTTACATAAAAATTTGAAACTAATTATGTAACTAATTTATAAATTTTAATTTCTAGTATAAACCAAAAGAACAAAGTAGAATATTTAAAAAAATTTGAATTTAATTTTAATTTAAATTTAAATATACAGACAAAAAAAATAATCTTTAAGGTCACCAAAGAATGTATTTACTTTGTTTTATAAAATTTTTATGATGTTTCGTTACATGAAGAAAAGAAACCACAGTACCTGAGTTTTAACACTGCTGATATAAGATGATGCAGGTACCCCCTCTTGTTGTAACGTCAAATTTTAACAAACAGCCGCAAAGGTTCACGATCCGCAACGCAAGAGTTTCGTATTTACTCTTCTTCTTAATTGTTTGTAGTAAACTCTCAAATTATAAGCGCCATGCCAATCATATGGAATATTTTATGACACGAACTGGTGGTATGGCGTGCCCTCAATTATTACTCAATAAATTATGCTGCAGGCCCCAAATAGACTCAATAATTCGACGAATAAATATCACTTTAGGAATTTTATTGCCTCAATGGATTCACGTTGCACTTGAAACAATATTTCTTCTTTTTTTTATATTATTATTTACGGAATTAGGATTGTTTCCCAGGTAAATAAAGAAAATGATCGATAAAAAGTTTTTTTGTTTTCAATAAAAAAATTTATTTATAACAATTCACTGTTTCGTTCATAAATTTGAATAAAAATTTTATTTTTTTTATTTTTATTCATGCAATAGATACACACACACAGGTAATATAGGTAATTAAATTATTGATACAGAGCTAATAATACAATTTTGATATAGATTTTAACAGATTGCTTATTTAATAACATTTATTTATATTTTGGATACATCTTTTCAATATCACTCTGTTCAAAAACAATTTTCTTTTATTTTCAAATTTTTAAACTATAATTTTTCATATACATACTTTATTTAGTTCATAACATTATATTATTAACTAGAGGTAGAGCCCGTCCTAGGACGGATACCATTTATATATAATGTTGATGTCAAGCGGCCGCTGCCACAATCACCATTTGATATTTTTTTAATCGTTATTTTTTAGTCAAGTAGGAATAGCTCGAGACTAAAGGCTTTTAAGGATTAGATTTAATTTAAATTAAAATTAATATGTAGATTAATTATTTTAATTTAAAATAAATTAACCACCACTGTTTCTTTATGCAAAAATTGACTTCAGAATTGCTCGGATCGATGAGCCATTCTCTCACTACAGTTGTTGAAGGATTTAAATCGCGATAATAATATGTGTGAGCCATGAAGCCTAAGGACCAACCTAAGAAATCATACATTTAAATTAAAGGTAATGCTCACAGTTGATTAGTAATTGCCGACGACCAAGGGGAAACTTTCTTGTCAATTCTTTGAACATGCGGTGTAAGACGTTATCACGTCAAAAAAATATAAATTGAAAAACAAAACTAAATTGCCTTAACCACAATCGAACCCCGGACTTTAGCCGCTCTAGTCCAAAACATTTCTACTAATCCATATCAACCTAAGGAAATTTATTTAATTTTCATTCTTATAGCATGCTTTGAAGTTTATGACAGGAAAAAAATTTGTTTACCGAAAAATTCTCATGGCTTACTTAACTCATAATATAAAAGTTTTTAAATAATTTGCAGTAGTGTTTAGGGGCATCATAAACGCGGACCACATATTTTCTTGTGTAATTACTGTAATATCTATAAAGCGCAATGTTTAATTTAAAGTAAAATATTACTATACTAAAAAAAAATAATAATAAAAATTAAAAAAAAAAAAATTAGATGAGGATCGTACCGAAGACCTTTGCCGCTTTAGTCCAATGCGCTACCACTACGCCACAAACAATATAATAACATTTGTTTTATTTGCATTGTTAAATTGTTTTATTTTTTCAAAGCGTTCTACAGCCTCGCTAGCTAAATATTAATTAATAATTAATAAAAAAAAACACAATTATATTATTAACAATTATAATACTAAAATATTTTCTTAAATAGCACTCAGTGCAAAATTATCAAAATTTTAAATTTTGCCAAACAAAACTTGATTTTTATTTCCGTCCTGGTTAAAAATCCATACTCGACTGCCATGCAGAGAAAAAAAATTCGAAGCACCAATTCTCCTCATTTTTTTTTTCTTCATGATCAAACACCCGTTACGCGTACATCTAAGATTTTTGTTTTTAAATATACAGCCGCTCTCGCATAATCGTACTTACGCACCGCCACCCACCAATACATCATTAGATTCATTACACAACAAACATTTGTTCTCATTACCGAACAATCTTCAATATCACGCCACCGACTGCACCAATCACGTTGTCCCATATAAACAATACACCGACTACGCGAGACACAATTGACACATCTTATTTTACTCATTTAAGATTGAGCAAAACCCCTCACCCTTCATGGCAATAATACAAACAAGACAGTATAATTTCCATATGAACTTTTAATCGTCATTTAGGAGTAACCACCTCAAGTTCAACCGATGATGAACAGCGATGGTTAAACACACTTACGCGCACCAGACCAATGGAACGCAGATGCTTGTTACACCTGCATGACCAGGTATTCGTCTACTTAGACGACCTGCTTATCACGATAGCTACGATTAATTAACATCTCTCTCTGTTGGCTGATATGTCTCAGAGAGATTGAGTAAAGCGGGACTTACTATAAATGTTGAGGAGAGCAGATTCGTTCTGGATAAAATCGAGTACCTTGGTTATGTGGTGGGCGAGGAAGGTTTGCGGCCCAATCTGGACAAGGTGAAGGTTATCGCAGTGTTCACAATCCCAAACAGTGCGGCAGGTTAGATGATTTCTAGGAGTTGCAGAGTGGTGTCGTCGGTGTGTGAATGATTTTTCTGTTTTGTCGGATCCCCTTACGTACCTTCTGAAAAAGGGCAAGCGATTTTAGTGGACTGAAGAAGCGCAGTGAAAAACAGCTTTCAATACAACTGCTGGCCATTTTAATTTTAACCGCATGCATTTCGGTTTGAAAGGAAAAGCAAGATAACGCCATCGTGAAATATCCTTAGGCCAAGAACCAGCAAGACGTTAGAGCATTCCTTGGATTCGTATAGGATATTACAGACGATTTGTGAAGAATTTTTTCTAAAATTGCTTTATTTTTAACAAGTTTCTAAAAAATAAAACACCTTTAATTTGGGCATCGTTTTGCGATGAGGTATTCAAAATTCTCAAATCCATAATAACCAAGCCACCAATCTTACAATATAATTTTCAAACTTCGACAAACAATTTATATTAATGACTGATACAAGCAATATAGCTATCAGGACAATGTTATCTCAAAGCTTTGAAGTCGGAGAACTTCCCGTTGCTAGTCACACTTTAACGAAAGCCAAAAAAAATTATACAGTAATTGATAAGGAACTTTTGGCAGTTGTTTGGTCTATCAAACATTTAGGAGCATATGTGCTTGGAAGCAAATTTAAACTCGTTAGTGATCATACACCATTGGTATGGTTATTTGGTATGTCAAATCCGTCTTCTCGTTTGATGCGATGGCGCTTGGAACTCAAAGAGTACGAATTTGAGATTTATTATAAACCTGGTGCACTCAATAAAAACGCTGATGCACTTAACCGAATTTGAATTGATCATTCAAAACTCCTAGCAAATTCCATAAATACTCCAGACTTTTTAAATAGTAAACCAACATTTTCAAATATGTACTTTAATTAAACATGATTCAAATAATTTTGATTCAAATTCATCATCTTCTATAAATATTAATAATTAATTAATTACACGTGCTCAAAGCAAACTAAATGCATCACGTTCTTCAGATAATCAACCTACATTGCCACATGGAAATAATTCAAAATGCAATTCTTCAAAAAATCCGATGATCAACAATAACCAAGAAATTCAAATTAAGTATAACCCAATCCTTAACGAAAACAAATCAAATTTACTTAAGTCACAGTTCCTCAGGAACAACTAAAACTCGTTAAGGAATTCCATGACACACAAATAGGTGGTCATCAAGGCATCCAACAAACATATAAAAGGATGTGAAAATGGGAATGATTGAAAGATTCATCAAGTCCTGTGATTCGTGCCAGAAAAACAAAATCAGCCATACAACAAAAATGCCTATGACGATAATTTCCTCTTCAAATACGCCCTTTGAAAAAGTTTTTCTTCATATAATAAGTCGTTTACGGCCAAGTTATCAGCAGAATAAATACTTACTAACAATTGTGGATGATCTTACAAAATATGCTATTGCGGTTCTGATACCAAATCAGGAAGCCGAAACCATTGGAGATGATTTTCTAACAAATTTCGTATGCATCTATGGGTGACCAATATATTAACTGATCAGAGTGGTAACTTCATAGGTCTAGTTTTTCAAAATCTTAGCAAGCTCGTAAACATTTCAAAACTCAACGCGTCCGCTTAGCATCCAGAAACTAATGGAAAATTGGAACGTTTACATCGAACGCATTGAATTTTTGCGTCATTTTATTGATGAAAACGGAATGGGACCCGTAGATTATATATTCAATGTTTGTTTACAATACCACGTCTCATTTATTTACCAATTTCATGCCTTTATGAACTCGTGTTTGGAATGATACCTAATATCTATCACTTTCTTTTCATAATGACCCTAACGTCGTCTATAATTATGACGACTACCTTGCAGGTTTTTAATATAAAATGCAAAAATCATATGCAACAGCTCGGCGTAATGCAATACAGTCAAAAACGAATTCAAAAGTATATTACGATCGTGATTCAACTAATTCTATTTTCTGTGTTGGTGATTTAGTTTGGCTAAAAAACGAAAATAAGAAAACTGACCCGAACGTCAAAGATGCACAACATCTTTCTTAAGGGGGAAGGTGTTATAAATCAGCCAATTGCCATATTGACTACCAGTGTGACTTGGGCGTTGTAATCGACTAAGCAACAGCCGATTGATGATGGCTGAATAAATTCTGAATCCTTACGATAGTCGGTGTGAATATAATAAGAGTGTGTTCATTAAAATTTTCTAAAAATAAATTGTAATTGAGAAACGTCCTCCTAAGTAAATAAAAATTGTAAAGTAAATATAATAAACTTAAAATTTATAAGGTTTTGAAAAGTTCAGTGTTTTAATTTGCCCATACATTTTAATGGAAATCATGGCGTCTAACAAATTTCCACCAGTGATTCACAACACAATTACTAAAAAAATATTCAGTTACCATAAACTATTTTAATTCTTTGGTAGACGTCCTTCTTATTCTCCTAATTTTCCAAGTGCTTATGATTACTAAGATTAAATGTTATATTCCTATTATTCAAATGATTTAGACAATTAAGTGTAACAAAGTTTGTAATTGGGACGATAAAACCGATCCGAACTAAATCAGGTAATAAATTATTTGTTTATTTTTAGCATTAACACCTTCCCATCATGTTTAACTGTACCTATTTGAAAAAAATTTACCGTCCAACATAAAGTAATTCTCAAGATAGAGGGCTAAAGCTAATCACAAAATCTAAATTTTTAATTAAAATTTTACCGTTCCGTTAATTACAAAAGAAAATAAATTTACCGAATTTATTGAAATAGCCCTTTCAACACAAGATAATGATAAAATAATTGTCGAAACCAAATAATATTTGTTTATTATTCCGAAACCATTTTAAACATTTCACCGATTTTTCGTTTCTGTTCACAATAAAATGCGCGACAACACCACGTAAAAATGTAAATTTTCGCTACATAAATTGTGTAGCTCGAACAAAAATTTTCCTGACAAAATATCCTGGAGTTATGTAATGAATGATTGATTTCATTACAACAAAATTTTAATTCCCCACGCCTCATGCTTCGACCCAAAATAAAAACAAAAAAAATAAAATTCTTTTCGTTTGATAAATTGGAAATAATTTAAGAAACTGAAATATTTTACTCCAAACTTTTACTTGAGGGGCTTTATAAAAAACAAAAAAAAAAAAAGGGTGACTTAAGAAAGCATACATTTAGCTATCTAACTAAATAGATATACAGAAAGATTATGATAACGAATATCGCCAAAGCAACCTTAATTATACAAAGCCATAGTGTAAAAAACGAAGCTTTTATAAGGGAGTTAGAAATGATGAAAAAACCAAACTTTTCTTACTAAAACACTCGAAACATATGGGAAATCACTTTTTTTCCTAAGACAAATTTTTAAATGAAAACGTTACAAATTCTTAATTATAATTTCTGAAATATTTTCATAAATGTTTGTATTTTAACATATAGTACTTAAATATGCATATCGTTTAAGTAAATCTTATTTAAACCAAAATTAAAAAAAAAAATCATAACAACAGCATTCTGGCCAAATTAAAATAACAGCTTGCTACAAATCGTGTGGTTATTAAGTCAATATACATTACATGATGGCAGTGATGGCAGTAAAACTTTGATAAAATCGTACCAAAAATTACCACCTGGGGAACACACAAAATATTAGAAACGTGTCAAAAATTTGTGATTAAATAATTTTTTTCGTATTTTTCTATAAACATCTTAGACATCTGACGTACACTAGTGAAACTAAAGATAAATTTAGCAAGTATTATTTTAAATTGTCAGACGTATTTTTCAAAATGAAATTTCGAGAAATATATTTTACAAATAATTTAATTTTAATATTTCTACAATTAATATTCAGTTAATACCAATATATTGTACTCCCTCTGTTCCAAAATAATGTTTACATTTGGAATAAATCTGTCCGATTATCATTGTTTTTACTGTACATTAAGTTTTCATAATTTTCCTGGATTGCTACCGATCTAGTACGTCTTGGCCAATAATAATGCATATCATCTAGTACGTATTGAACAATATTAGTGCAAATCAACAATGACGGAAAATTTACGTACAACTTACCAGTTGTCTAATGAAAAAAGAAATTCGATTTTCCAAGATTTTCTCGTGAACGCGACCAGCAGAAATCCTCCCAAACTGAAGCATGGAGCAATAAATGAAATTTCTGCTAAGTATAATGTGTCGAGGGTTTCAATTTCGAAACTCTGGAGAAATGTGTCTAGTCAACTTCGAGCAGGTGAAACTGTCGTTGACCCATCATCAATGAGAAAGAATTGTGGGCGAAAAAGAAAGATTATGATGATAAACTAAGAGACATAAAGAGCATTCCGCTAAATCGTCGAGGAACTCTTCGAAGCCTATCGTGTGCCAGTGGTATTCCTAAAACGACATTATTCAGGAAATTGAAAGAGCGTAAGTTTATAAAACGAGTATCATAAACATTAAAGCCATCACTAACGGAAAAAAATAAGATAGACCGCCTGAAGTTTTGTCTGTCCTATGTAAACCTGACGGGTGCTTCGAGGATTTTGACAACTACGTTCATATTGATGAAAAATGGTTCTATCTTACGAACGTCAAGCGCAATTATTATTTGACCATGGACGAAGAGGTGCCTCATAGAACATGTCAAAGCAAAAGATTCATTACGAAGGTGATGTTTACGGCAGCAGTGGCGAGGCCGCGGGGTGATGTTGGTTCTGAAGATTATTTTGATGGTAAAATTGGCATCTGGCCATTTGTGTATAAAGAGCCAGCCAAAAGAAACAGCAAAATCCGAACGAAGGGTACTCTAGTCACAAAAAATATTGAATCCACCAATGCGTCGGAATGCAAGAAAATGATTGTTAAAAATGTGTTTCCAGCAATCAGGTCGAAATTTCCCCAATCACATGACGTCATCTATGTCCAACAAGACAACGCGAAGCCGCATTTCAATGAAAATGATCCAGATATGTTAAGAGAGGGATCAAAACATATGTTTTTCATTGTGTTTAAAAACCAACCACCTAATAGTCCTGACTTGAACGTATTGGATCTCGGGTTCTTCAATGCCATCCAATCCGTTAAACATCAGTATTCTCCACTAACCATTGACGATCTGATTAGCTGTGTGAGCAATGCTTTTAAAGAGATACACCCAGATAAGCTGGATAACGTATTTTTAACCCTTCAGCAATGCATGGAGGAGACGATGCTTGCGAACGGGGGAAATAATTTTAAGCTGCCGCATATGGGAAAAGCAAAGCTTCGCAATAGTGGTACTCTACCAGTATACCTAACTTGCAGACCAGAAGCGATTCTCACTGTTCGGCAAAATATGGATGACCAGCCCCTGTAAAAAGTAATTATTCCAATTAACTTATTATTACTCCTATTATCTTTAATAAAATGTTATTTTATTAAAAAAACTTAATATTCGTTTCAATAATAAATAAAAATACAAAACGTTTGAAAATGTAAACATTATTTTGGAACAAAAGTCATGGCAATATGTAAACATTATTTTGGAACAGAGGGAGTATATTGTTGTTAAAGGTAGGAAACATTTATATAAACAGTTTACAATATTTTTGAATTTTCCATTGAAAAACTTGAAGCTAAACACCATTTTTACTATGGATTCATATGGAAATCAGTGAAAACTTATACCACTAAAAAAGCTTCTAAAAAATATGTCATGATGATTATGGCTCTATACTTTAGAAGGCTCTGATATCGTACATTAACAGTTAGATGTAGAGAAAGGGTTGATTAGATTTGTGATAATAAAATTAGAATATAATTTATTCCGTTAAACATTTTGGGAGGATGGTGGTATGGGTAAATGTAACTATAGTTTGTTCGATACAATGTATATACAAAGAGATAATCCGTGTTAGTGAAGTTTTTATTTTAATTTTACCCGACAGAAAATGGGTAAAAATAAAGAAGAAAAAGTGATAATATCGATGTATTAGATAAACAGTAGTTTCAGAATCTGTGACTGTAATCCTTTAAACATTATTTCTTCGGTATGCTTTAGGGGATTTTCCAGGAAAATTTATGTGCGATTTAATTCTATAGTAATCGCAGGTGAAACAACTGTTTGGGTTTTGAAATGCGTATTTAAGGATTAGAATTTATTTGATAATTTAGCATTCTAATGAGGATTTTATTTGTATTCATGTTAACCGAATTTGATAATTCCATCAATCAAGTTTATTATAAAAACGATTATAGGATTAGGTGGATATCCGACTTTTTTTTTTTTTAATTCATTTAATTCAGAGCTAAAAGCTTTTCTGTATATATGAGTATGTTTGGTAATTCAAACTTTAAATTTTTGTTTTGTACGACCAAGCGACAAGTACTCATGCAAATGTGAATTCCTCAAGATTTTTATTTTTATTTTTTTGCTTTCGAGTACGTTTTTGAGTTACCATTTTTTGTTGTTCCCTAACCAACCAACCTTAAACGTAATATAGAAATATTTTAATATCGTTGGGTATTATCGTCTCTTATTACATACATATACACAGTGGAAATTTCCTATTGTTGTGTTAACTTAATATTTTTTTTGTTGCCATTTTCATGATCTTGAGAACTCATGTATATACAATAAAGTACGAGTATGCTTTACGTTTTTCCTTAAATTATTATTTTTTGCTTATATACCATCTTTAGCCTGTTCACTTTGGCTCAGTGTATAACACAAACACTATACACCATCTATGAATTATTTATGTTTGAAATACATAAATAAAACAGATAGAAAAACAGAAAGATTTGCTGTTGGCAATTCTACAGCATATAAGAAAAGACGAGCAAAAAGCAAGTTACAATGAGCATAACTAACGGGGGGAAAATTGTATATTTTGGATGGGAAAACTTTAAGAATCTATTTTATTTCCTTTTATTTTAAGACAAAGTAGTTTATCATCAGATTCGCTTGTTATATTATCTTCACATTTTTATTTTCTTATTGTGTATCTCTGGCAGCGTCAAACAAAATATTAAAGACGTTTTATAGAGAATTTTATTTGGTGTCTTATACATAAGTATGTAGTTTTTATGCTATATACTCGTCGTATGTATAATATCTTTCAAATTTTATTTTGTACACAAAGTTTATTATTTGGAAGTGAATATTTTTATCTTAAGAATTTTAATAAAATTCGAATTTTAATAGTCTCTTGTTTGAGATAAAACAACATGAATGATGAAATTTCAAAGACGACGATCAATAATTTTATGGTGCTTATATGTTTTGTTAAATTCGAACACCTGCCGTAATAATATTTTAAAGCAGGACGTTAAAATTATATTTCCTTAGGATTATTAGGGCTGACATGCCTTCTCATACATAAACTTAATTAACAGGTACAATTTTGGCATAAAAGCTTTTCTGGGATCAGTTCTGATAATTTTTTAGATATTTTAGTAACCTACTTTCATATTTTTAAGAACATTTTTCGAAGTTTTTGAAAAGAAAAAGTTGCTAGTAAGTTACTAATATTTACTAGTAAAAATTGACTTTTAAGTAAAATCATTTTGTCAAAAAAACGGGTAAAAAACGTTTTACTATTAGTTTAAAGCAAAAACTAGACGTTCTTTTGAAATATGAACAACTTTGACTAAACCAAACTTAAATTTCAGTAAAGTGTTTACTTCGGTAAAAAATCTAACCTCACACTCAAAAAAAATTTACCAGTTAAATTTACAAAATCGTTTTGTAAAAGTGCATACAAAATAAATTTGTAAATTTAAGATAAAATTGTTAATTTCTTCCAAATTTATGTATGTAAAATTTATTTAGTTTTCTATTAATTTGATAAAATTTTATACGTTTTATAATTTTCTTTATCAATTAAATTAAAAATAAAAATATGTTAAACTACAAATTATTTTTATTATGTTTACTATAATTTTGTTAAATGTATATTTATATTTGTAAGTTCATTATTTTAAATAAAATTAGTTATTATCACAAAATTACCAATAACTTGTAAAAAAAAATTGTTAATATTACTTACGATAAAAGAAAGAAAAAAATCAGTTTACAATAGTACATTGTATAACAAGTGAAGAAAACGAGTCATTGCAATACGAAAGTGAAATTTGCAGCCTGAGCGATAGCGAGGGCTGCAATCACTTGAGTATTGCAATGACTCATTTCCACACGAGTTATACACGCTATTTTTTCTACGATACAATAGCCTTGTAACATTTATAAATAAGTAGAAACATAAAATATTACAAACTTGTACGGATCAACACAAATTTATTAAACCATTAAAACATTTGGGTTTTCACAAATCGTGTAGCAATATTAAGAAATCGTTGTGTAATGAGAATATTTCCACACGATATTAGTATATGACGCAAAGGCTCCTTTTCTTATATAATTTAAATTGAAAAATCATCATCGAAAGTATAGGTTACTGCACTATCGTAGAAAAAATATTTTGTACAATTAATTTTGAAAATTTACCTTTTTTTGTAAATTGCATAACTAGAGATTGCACAATTGTGAAATTCAAATCTAATTAGTATTATTTACCATAAAAGGTTATTAGGTTTATAAAACTGTAGTTTATAAATCAATTTTTTATTTGTCAATTTTACAACAACAAATTGTAAAATTCTATTTATAGTTTTGAATAATTAATTTGAATCCATAATTCAATTTCGTTCATTTTTATTCTATAATGTTTCGACAAGATCATTTATCATGATTTGAGCTAATCCGAATGTTCTCTAAATTTATACAAAAATAAAATCATTGTTGTGAGCCTTGTGCGCGTGCGACATACAAACGTAGTATAAAGTGCGGTAGTTAAGTACGGAATGTGAATAACTACATGGCCTGAATTTCCGTTGTCCATTGGCTGTCATTACAAAAGAACGCGCAGACAATCAAATTTCTAATTATGGAGAATCTTTAAAAATATTTACAACCCTGAACCCAAAACGATTATATTCGCATCCATTATCTAACAGTCCTTGCATGCCCTGTCCTCCAACTATCCTTCCGTATAAATTCTATTCAAGTTTATTGCTTAGCACAGCTTCCAGATACACTTAGAATTTATTCTCAAAATTAATATTCTCAAAATTATGGATCCGATCACAACGATAAATAAATAAAATCACGGATCAACTAAAATCAATTAATTAATTTGAAAATAATTTATAACTACGAGTAAATATAAAATGAATAATGTAAAATGCATAAACTTATCGTCGTTTAACTGATATTAGCCGCATTTCTTGACGTTTGATCTGATCCAGATCAGATCATGTCTCATGAAACGACACCAAAATGCGTAAAACAAACAAACATCAAATTTCAATTTTCTGTCTCGTTTTGTTTTGAATCTGCCTCTTCATACTCGTACTGTAATCATGTTATTCTTTGTCGCTTTACAAATTACTGCTCAACTACATTTTAATAGCTGAACTAATTTTTAGACCACCATTTGTGATCCAAAATCAATGTTGGTTCAAATGTTGTTGTTGCTGCACATATAAATTTTGATCTGATCCGGATCACTTTGCGTCAAGAATTGCAGCTATTATATCATCAGAATTTAATCGTCTATCATAAACTAATCGACCTAGCTGGCGATATGCGAAAATGGGAAGTTAATACTTAATAGTTTATAAGCATTTTTGACAGCGTATATTATTTCTTAAGCCAAACTTTTAATCTAAAGCCATTATAATTGAAATGTCGCCTTGGAATAATAGGGCAATTTTTGAAGGAATTATTGATTGGAAAAGTTTAAACCCAAAATTATTGTAAATATCAATTACTCTATTTGAGTAGAGGTTCGGGAATTCTTTTTAATTTTTTAATACATTCACAAATCGAGGAAACCATTAATTGAGCCGTTTATTTTGAAAGTGGGGCAAGTCCACATTTTGTTGAAACGAGAAAATGAAGGAATAGAGAAACAATAAATGCAAAAATATACGGGATTTTGAATTTTCTTGTTTTTTGAACAAGTATTAGGGATTTTTTTTTTTAATTTTGACTATAAATTGTTTACCGTTAGAAAGATTATAGGTACTTTTATTTGCCTATTGTTATCATTAACTTAAATTTTTTGAAAAATGGACTTGCCCCACTTTCAAAATTAACGGCTCAATTCAATTGCTTGTTTGATAAATTAGGGATGATTTGCGATTAGAGGGTTGGAAGGATTTTGGGACTGAAAACCAGTTAAGTTTTTTCAAGAAACCAATTATGGCGGTTGACATTTGAAATATTAGTAGAACTTAATAAATTATAAAGAAATTTTGTAAAATTCAAAAATGTTTGTAAAATTTACAAAATTTTGTGTAAATTGTATTTGGGAGTTCTGTTGTAAAATTCAAAAAAATAATATGTTTATAACAAAAAAGTAATTGATTTCTACAAATGATTCTGTAAAGTTTATAAAGTATTCTATCAATTTATTAAAATTGTGTCATAAATACGAAATATTTGTTATTGTTTCGTTACATTTTGTAAATTTTACAGAGAATCATACCTTTCACAATTTTTTTTTTGTAAACTTCTAGAACATAATTTATTACACACATTTTTAAAATTTTTTTAAAACACTTGTTAAATATTTCGCAAAATTACAAAAGGTTTAAAAAATCACTCGATCGATTTCGGCTTATTAGGCCATCATCAGGAGTATCTACTAAACTGTTTAGTAGATACTCCTGATGATGGCCTAATAAGCCGAAATCGATCGAGTGATTTTTTAAACCTTTTGTAATTTTGCGAAATATTTAACAAGTGTTTTTAAAAAATTTTAAAAATGTGTGTATTAAGTGTGTTTCGCCAAGTGCCTACGGCAGAAAGTGTAAGAAGTACATAATTTATTGTTTGCTATAAATTAAATTAACCCTCTAATGCATGAATTTTTAATCATTTTCCATCAAAATTTTGACTTCAACTCGTAGTTGTTAAACAAATGTGCATATTACAACACCAAAAACCAAACCGTTATGACGAGAGTACTTTAAAAGAGTACCTCATGTAAAAACTAAAAGAAAAAAATATTCATGATTATGTAAAGTTACAAAATTCAAGATAACGTAAAGTCCGCCTTTAGGCGGAGTTATGCATTAGAGGGTTAAATCAGTTTATGTTTAGTGGTCAAAGATTAAAGATTGAAAACCTGTTCCATAAAGAAAGAAAGCAAATTTAGTGTGAGTTAATCATAGTGTAGAAAAGCGTGGGCATTTTTTTGAAATATTATGGAAAAATTTTTTAATAATATTGGTTGGAATCGATGCAATTTTATTAAAAAAATATAATATTACCAAATTTTTCGCAGGTAAGTCAATTTTCAAATTTAGTTAATAAGTTATATGGTTATGTTTAAAAGTATATATGAAATTTAATTGCATTGTGTTGTACCAAAGATAATATTATAATAGAGATAGTTCAATCAGTGCAAAATATAAAAATAAATCTAGGGTACCTCCATCATACCGAAGGGAGCCTCCAGTTTAAATAAAATTTATAAAAACATTTTTTTGCTTACTGTATACACGTTTACAACAAAATAATTTCGTTTTTGCTGTTTCCTTTTCTACATTTCTATACTCACACACAATCAATGTGCAACATAAATAATAAAATAGCATATTGTTTGAATGGTGTTGTATTTTTCTTGGCTTGCTTTAACTATAAAATATAAAAGGCTAGTCTAACAAGCAAATTATTTTGTGGGTATATTTTAAGAATATTGCTCATGCAATAGAACTTTATTGGATAACAAAATCGCATCCGTGCAAATACTTAAGAAACGTTTACAGTGAGTTGATTTTGTTGCGGTTGGAGTACTTTATTGCGCTTGCACAAGGTGTTGATCATTTGTGAAAAAGCTGATATGAAGTTTATGGTTCCAAAGTGCTAAACGGTTAAGATAGCATTAATATTAAAATAAATCTGGACCTAATGGTGTTTCACAATTTTTTTTTAGTGTTCCGTGTTGTGAAGCAATGGCTTGTAAAAACAGTTCATTTTTATTATTAAAGCTGGTTTTGGGCTTTTCCAATCCTTATAAATAAAATAAAAACACAAATTTATAATATTCCTAAATGATTTTATTCTCTTTTGAATGATATAACAACAAATGCTGATCCGTTTTGATAGAAAACACAAACAACAATGATATTTTCTATTGTTGTAGAATTGTTAACCGTGAATTACGAGAGAACTTTGTTTGTTGTTTAAGACTGTTTAGCATCCATTGGCAATGCTTTTTTATAAGAACTTTAATCATAAAATTCAAAATTTTTAAACGATGTTCTAAGCAGCTATTATTTGAAGAATAATATTCAGCGTATTGTGGAGCGTTATTGGCTAATTCGATACAACTATCCATTATAGTTTGTTTAATATGCCTCTCGTGATATCGTTTTTGAAATATGCGGCGAAAATTCTCAATTTGCATTTTACATAGCAAAAAGAAGTCTTCTTTTGGGCAATTTAGTGATCCAAAACTATTATCATTATAATAATTTTTGTTGTATAAAAAATATTCATTGTCCAGCTGGATGTTATTTTTAGACGACATATTTTCCAAACATATTAAGCAATCGATTTTACCAATTACTACAAAAATAACATAACCAACAAAATATTTCATGGAATTTTCTCCAATTGCTGTAGTTACATAAAACGATTCCCCAAATTCGCATAATTCTTCGCTTTGTTCTTCTGATATTTCTGGTAAAATAGCGTCTTTCCGCTGATCCTCTTCTTGAAACTCGGTACTTAAAAAATCATCTCCGTCTGCTTCACAGTTAGAAAAATTGGATTTAAATTGTAATTTGGACGATATTATTTGTGACAGGATATTATTAAATTGAAAAACGGATGGGTTTTTATTGTTACCGCCTTTATATCGAACCTGAGCAAACAAATTTTCGATTGAGTCTTGATTTAATCGATTCGTTAAAATGTAGTTAACGTTTAGATTTGGATTTCTAAAAAATTCAGTTCCCAATAGTATTGCCGCATTAATGGTTTGCACTATACCATCAATGCAATAGATAGATTTAGCTCCTTTAAATGTTGTATTTTTAAAATAAATTAAATAGCTGTTTAATGTTTGAAAAATTTTGTTATTTTCAGCCAAAGCACATCGATAAGGGTTGGAATTAAAGAGTGTTTTGCTATTTAAACAATCGAATAAATTATTAGAAACTTCAGTAAATTTTGCTGTTGATATAGCTAATTCAGGATCGGGATATATTTTTAAATCCACTGCGGTTTTAATTCCAGCCACAACACTCTTACTAAAAATTTGGGTGGCGTATCGAATACGCATTTTTTCAAATGTATTTGGATATATGTGCTTTGATGTTAGTTTACACTCCAACAAACTAAACCATCCGGACTATCATATTTTGTACCTTTTAATAAATTATTTCGTAAACTTTTTATTAAATGACAAATATCATATAGGCAATAAATTTTTCTATCATTATATACAAAATAAGGGTGCTCCGAGGTATCGTTCAAGTTTTTAAAACATTTTCTATTGTTGCTACCCTGATCGCGAATTATTGCAGCAACATTTAAGCCCACAGTTTCACAAATTCTTAAATTTTCATATACAATTTTTTGAAGGTTTGAACCAGAAATATTGGTTTTTGTGGAATAATAATTTAAGATAAATTTCCATTGTGAGCATATGCTTCTGACCATAAAAACACAAACGGATTGCGCAATTGAATGCGTTCTAAAAGCATCAAAATCTTGAACACCTTGAATTTCATCATGAACTTCGTTGTGTGTTAAATTTTGCCTAATTTTAATTTCATCAAAAATTAATGTCACCTGTTTTTCTCTATCATCAAGAGATCTAACTGCTGATATGAGTCCTTTTAACAGTATTTCATTTGATCCAGGCCTCAAATTTTTTATTGGTCTCCATCTATTTATCGATGATTTAGACGGTAAATTAAATTTTAAACAATTTCTCATAAAAAAATAAGTTGCTGGAGATTTAAAATAAAGAGTCTTTGCTAGTTGCTTTTGTAAATCGGTAAATACATTTTTCCTGTTAGTTGGTGCAACCATCATTTCCACAAATGATTTAGC
>OY744481.1:137988778-138031278 GCA_963556165.1 Tipula helvola
GTTTTTCGTTTTTTACGTACTTTCGGTATTTTGTTTTTGTTTTTAATATACAATACATGTATACATAGAGTTATGTTTATGAGTGTACCAAGAAGTCAATAGGACTCAATGAGTTTGATGATTTTGTAATAATATAATTATGACATTAGGTAATAAATAAATTAATTATGTATTTCATTTTTAATGATAAGTATACGAGTTTACCATAATAATACAAAAAATTAAATATGTGAACGCCTTTTTAAGGTCTAGCAAGTTTTATATGTAAAATGAAATACATAAAGGTAGGTAGGAGGTAAAAAAGTTTTGAATTTTTTATAAAATTAACTAGAATAGAATATCGATTTCTAAATGTTAAAACGCACAAATATTATTTTTAGTTTAATTAATTAATTATCCATAAAGTAGTATAGCATACGAATTTTTGATTCAATCACGATTGAATAGATAGATTAAAATTATTTATTTCGAACGCGGTTTTCTACTTATACGTTTCACTTATTTATAATGCTAAATGCATAGATATAGGCAAAAGTATACCTGTATTTTGTCGAGGGTATGGTAGAAAATTTACCAGAGTACCACTGTACCGATTATCAAACCAATGTTTTTGAAACAAGAACTAAATATACAAAAATATAGATGGCTGATCATAACATATACGTTAATTAAAAGACTTAAGTTAAATTATATATATCAACATTGAAAGATTTGCTGGAATCTAAATGAAAAGAAATAATTTTTTTTAAAGAAACATTCTTAAAACAATATTTTTACCTATGCCATTGCTATATTTATTTAGTGTACACATCACCAAATTTACACAATTTAAAATTAACAAGAAAACGCTACCTTATACGAGTCCTCTAACAATGGAAACAACCTTTTATTCTCTGATATAATGATCATAAATATTATTTTTATTAGGAATCATTTATTACTACCCAACATTGTAGAGTGCATCCCTTTTTGCATGGCTAAATCAAAAGGCTAGTATGGAGACAAAGGACAAACCGGACTTATTAACAAACGTCTACAGCGTTAACAAATTCTATATGGTTACCAAAAGATGCAGAATACTTTAAGCAATCCGTTGTTGATAAATTACCAGAATAAAAAAGTATTCTGAAATTTTAAGTGCTTATAAAGCTTGATATATATTTAAGCACAATAACAAGGGTTCTGGTCAGTTAATCGTAAACAATTTATCATATAACAATTGAACGTGAACAATTGATAGTAGATACAATTTATCGTGGATACAATTGATGGTACGGACAATTGTTCGTATGGACAATTGATCATATGGAAAATTGGTCATATGGACAATTCAAATTCTGGAATATGGCCAATTAAGGTTAGGAACTTCGCTGTTTCTTGACCGATTATGATGAAATTTGACATGGGCTATGGAAATGGGGTTCTAAAATGATTTTTGGATAAAGTTCTGGAATATTTATTTTCTAAATATTTTTTGAAATATTTTTTGTTGAATTTTTCTGGAAAATTGAGATTTCCATTCTCATTCTAATAATAAATCTTCATTAACCAGAAACGAAAATTTACATTCTGGAAAATGAAGATTAAATCTGCCTTATACAGAATATTTTGTTGAAATTCTAACTTTAATATTAAATCTCCATTAACCAAAAACATTTTTTATATTTGTTTTGTAAATAAAATTGCGATAATTTAATGTAAACTCAAACCTGACTTATTTGAATTTTCAATTGAGAAATGAACTTTTATGAATAAGCAATATTATGTTAGACACTAAAGACAGGTACCGATACTAAAATGCAAAATTTTCGAATGCATGATTTTGTACTTGCAAGATTTTGTAATGCAAGATTTGGGGGCGCACCCTAATAAATTTATTTATAAGAAGTTAATGTTACCAAAATGTTCCTTTTTTTTATTAATCTTGCAAAATCCGTTCTTTCGTGCTGCACGCAGGGCGACATGTTTATAGATCCCGGAACCTACGCCCCTCGAAGTTCAAATTTAAAGCCCTTCGTAGGGCTAACCGGGGAGAGTTACCGAAGCCATTAGCCTCTACAATTCTAAGTTAAATTAGCCGATGTCATTTAGCTTGAAAACAAGATTTTGAGAAACAAGATTTTCTCCAAAAAGGTTTTTGGTGAAAAGGTTTTGTAAACCAAGATTTTAGAGAAAATATTTTAGAAACAGTTTTTTGTAAATAATCTTTTGAAACACAGTCATACACTAAAAAATAATATACAGAAAGTTTGGCTATGTAGGCCCTACATAATAGGAAATGAATAAAAACACAAAATATTTTCCGGAACAAATGGATTAATTTTTCATTAGCAGTAACTATAATTATTTTTTGTCTCGACCATGTGGGCAATTTGATTTAAAATTCGCTTGTAAACAAATAACGAACGCAATTCTCTTAAATTCTTTATCTAAATTCAATTATACTGTTGTAAGATCAATTGTCCATTTGATCAACTGATCCATGATCAATTGTCCATACGATCAACTGATCCAAGATCAATTATTCATACGATCAATTGTATCCACGATCAATGGTTGTACGATCAATTGTTGTACGATCAATTGTTCACGATCAATTGTTTACGGTCAATTGGCAGTAAATTGTAAAATTTTATCGTAATCGATTAAGAAGCAGCGAAGTTTCACTTTAATTGGCAATATTCCAGAACTTTATCCAAAAATCATTTAAGAATCCCATTACCATCGCCCATGTCAAATTTCATCATAGACGGTCAAGAAACAGCTAAGTTGTAACGATCAACTGATCCACGATCAATTGTCCATACGATCAATTGTATCCAAGATCAACTGTTCATACGATCAACTGTATCTACGATCAATTGTTTCCACCGTCAATTGTTCATACGATTAATTGTTGTACGGTCAAGTACAGTTTTATTGTAAAATTTCCAATTAATGTAAGGAACTCCAACTCTTAAATAATAGTTTTAATTTTTTTTTTCAATCCTGTTTTGGTACTTCACACTTTTGCAACTTTGGTTGGCCAAATTTTAACTAAGCAAATAATGAAATTAATTAATTTAATATTTAATAATAATTAATTTAGTTTCTGTAATTTATTTAGTTAATTCAATGTATTTAAATTATTTAATTCATGTAGCTTATTTAATTTAGTTATTTAAATCAATTAAGTTGTATTAATTAATTTGACTTATTATATTTATTATTAATATAACTATTTATTTTATTTATTTATACTGTATCATGAATACAAGCAAGACTGTCGACCATCTCTTGCATCCGTTGGCAACCGAGAAACATGCTGAACTGCTCATACTAAGCGAATAGTATCGAAACAGAGAACCACCACCGTGGTATTCATGGGGTTTAATGTAAAAAGCGATGGAGCTGGCAGAGGCATTCAGAAACTAAGTCATAACACACTACCTATTAGTTGTTACTTCACACCAAATGAATGATTGCCAAGCAGACCTGTATTGGGCAGATGGTGGGAGCCGGGGATTTTAATGCAGAGCTCTTAAGCGGAGTATGCCAGACCCGAACACAAGAGGCATACTACTCCTGTAAATGGCTGCCAGAGCAGGAGTCCTCAAAATAAATTCTGGATATAGCACTATAAGATTGTTGCGCAGTTAAAATCACAGCAGCTACAGTAGATTTTTCTTTGTAGCTAATGTCCCTTCTGTTGGAATCTTAATGCAAACAACTCGGATGAATTAGAATTCTATTTTTCTATACTTTATTTTATTTTAATATTGTATTCGATCCGAGACGGAAAAAAAACATAAAAAAATATGGAAATAGGGAAACTATATAAGTAATATGGAAATTATATGTACTTCTAACACTACCCTTTAATTTACATATATGTATGTAGTATTTAGTTTTTGAATTAAAAAAAATGCTTATAGAAGTATGTTGTATGGATTAATATTAAACTTGAATCAAATTTCTAATAAATCTCTTAATTATGTATTTGTACGGTGAATAAATGTGATAGATAAAGGTGATAATATACTTCTAGTTCAAATTACATTTGGATTTTAGTTAAAAAAATCTAGCTTTTTGTAATGGTTTCGTTAAAATATCAGCACTGTCATACAATACATTGTTGAACACGATATCACCAATTTCTTTGTGTTTTTTCCTCATTACTAGAGTTTTTATTGTTCTCCACATGTACATTATATTTGATCTGACAAAATATCAATTTTATCCATAATGAATCTATTTTTCACTCTATTACTTTCTTTTCCATAAGTAAAATAAAGTATAGTAATCATGAAAATTTTGGACCTTGAGATTATTGAAGATTTATCTGTTTTGATTCCGAAAAAGTGGCTTTCAGAATGATGTCTGTCTGTCTGTCTGTCCGTCTGTCAGTCTGTGTCCTCTCTGCAGCCCAGATGGCTTAACCAATCGAACTGAAACTTCAGATTTAAGCTTTTTTGATAAATTGGGTGGTCCCAGTGAATTTTATTCTAAATCGGTCAACCGGAAGTGGCCACTCCCTTAGGCCAGAAAATGTGTTTTACAAATATCTTAAAAAGTATAAGGTTTAATAAAAAAAAATATAAAAATAAACAAATTAAAAATTTAAAAAAAAAATTTAAAAAAAAACCAACACAAAAATATATGTGTATATACAGGCCAATTATGCTAATTATAATTAATTAACACTACAGTGAAGTACTTCCGGTTTTGTAGCATAAATGTATTTTATACAAATATTTAGCCTAAATGTATGGTAAATTGCCCTATCGGTCAACCGGAAGTGGCGACTCCCTTGGGCCAGAAAATTTGTTTTGCACATATCTTAAAAGTATGAGATTTACAAAAATCAATAATACATATTCCAAAAAATTAAAAGAAAAAATTTAAATTTATAAATATCACCTTTTATTTCTTTTACGTGTGTGATAATGAGTCCGAAAAATTGGGTTTCGAAGTGGTGTCTGTTGGTATATACATATGTCTGTTAGTTTGTAGTCCAGATGGTTTAATCAATCAAACTGCAACTTTATGTTGAAACTATTTACATACATTTTGGGGTCCCAGCTCCCAGATTCCGTGAAACAGAAAATTTATTTTGCAAATACATATTTCAAAAATATACAATTTGCAGAAAACATGAAAAAGTAAAAACAATCATAAGTTTGCACGGAATTTGCATACAAATTTCTCAAAATTCACTGTTCGTAAAAGAAAGTCGTGTGTTGGCCACACCTCAACTTTTTAGTGCATTTTAGGCATCTCAACTCAAGCGAAGCGCTAGAGCGAGAAAGATGCCTTATATCCCCGCTATTGATGTCTGTGAACAAGTATTACGTCGAAAAGTACTTATCCGATTTTCATGAAACAAAGACAGACCTTGATCAGATAAGAAAAAAGTGGTATGGCTAAATTCTTTAGGTGGTCGGATTCCAAAGTTATAGACGCTTAAAGATTTCCTTCGCAATACATCCACGTAAAAATAAAAACAATAAAAGTACATAATAGAATACATACTTCGTTGAAAATTTTTTTTTGCCTTTGGATGGATGAATGAAAATGTTTTTGTTTCAATGTATGTATATAAAATAGTTATACCTACATGCAAGTCCAATTATTACGTAATATAAAAGTTTTGTTTATACTTCTTTTTTGTAGGATTGGTGCCTAATGGTATAATATGTAGATATTATATAGACGGCATTGTTGAGATGCCGGTTATTCGATTACATCCCGTAATGGGTTTCCAACATTTTCTTAAAAAGTTCCTTAACTTTTTATATTCGTAAACTAAACTGGCAATGTAAGGTGGACTGATTAACTTTTATATTTTTAAGATATTTTAATTCGTCAGAAAACCATTGATCATTACATTATTAATATTTACGTTTTTCATCAAGATTAAATCATTCATTATTATTTTTAAGTTATCAAAAAATATTTCATTATTCAAGTCACAGCCCAAGTAATAAAAGTTCATCATATCACTATGAATTACTTTATCTCTGAATTTATCTTTATTATAATCCAAATGTTTTATTATCTTTTGTTCACTATCCGGAGTAATATTTTCATAAATTGTTATTCTTATTGGTTCATGATCAGATCACTTATTTTTATATCAACCAGAGCAACTATGTTATACCAATCATTAACAATCGCAAAGGCAATTAAAGATTTTGATTCACCATCCATTCTAGTATATTGATTAACTACTTGTCTAAACTTACTATCACACATTACATTCTCAGTTTTTGATTTAGTAAAATTATTATTATACCAATTAACGTCACCAACCAGAATTACTTTTTGGCTAAACTCACATAATTCATCCACAATATCCTTAAAATCTTCAAAATATTTTGCGCTCATATTCAAATAGCCTTTATAGCCCTGTATAACACTACCAACCAAACTATCGAATTTCTTAAACCGACCTACACATTTTTTACACACCTCAGTCATTGTTTGTTTATTCAAATAATTTTTTTTAATCAAATTACTGTTAATTAACTTAATATTTTATAATTACTTTAAATTACATTATGAAAAATACGTCTACTCGTTTTGAAAGACGAAACATTAATCAATTAGATATATAATCTATAGTATTAATACGTCAAGAGAAAACTTTGTACCCCTTTTACGCCGAAACTACCCAACCAATTTTTATAAAAATTACACCATTCGAAAGGTATTCTTTTGTAGGTGTGCGCAATCTATGTTAAACGAAAATCGGTTGGATAGTTCAGGAAAAATCGCCTGAGGTAGTTTCCTTTACAATACATACACATAAAAGCCAAAAACGATCAAAGTAGTACAAAATAATACTTTAATTTTATTCTGTGCATGAATGAATGAAAATTATTTTGTTTGTAAAATAGATTTTTTTTTTTAAATTACACTCATCAACGAAAATGTTAAATGTACAATCGAAAATATTATACATTAGTAATTCCAACGTAATATAAAAGTTTTCTTTATACAGAGAAACCCACTACAAATGACTTCGACGGGACCAAAAATGGTGTCCGTTGTAGTGAGGTGCCTTGAACTGAGGATTTGTGATTTTTTTTTATAAGAATTTTATTTGGAAATAGGATTCTAAAATGATTTTAGATAATGTTCTGGAGTATGGCCAATTAGGAAGGCACTTGGCCATTTCTTATCCGATTTTGATGAAATTCAGCCTGCACGATGGAAATGGAATTCTAAAATGATTTTTAAATAAAGTTCTGGAATTTGGTCAATTAGGAAGGAATTTGGCCGTTTCTGATCCGATTTTGATGAAATTCAGGTTGTTGGCCATTTCTTATCCGATTTTGATGAAATTCCGCATGTACGATGGAAATGAATTCTAAAGTGGTTTTCAGATAAAGTTCTGCAATATGGCCAATTAGGAATGACCACGGCCATTTCATATACGATTTGATTCATTAAATTCAGCATGTACGATAGAAATGGGATTCTAAAACGATTTTAAGATAGAGTTCTGGAATTTAGCCAATTAGGAACGCTTTTGGACATTTCTAATCTGATTTTGATTAAATTCAGGAACTTGGCAATTTCTTATCCGTTTTTCATGAAATTTAGAATATTCGATGGAAAAGGGATTCCAAAATAAATTCTAGATAAGTTTCGGGAATATGACCAATCAGAAAGGAATTTGGAAGTTCTGAAATATGGCCAATAAGAAAGGAAGAGCTTGTCCGTTTTTTATCGGATTTTCAAGAAATTCTGCATGGAAATCTAAAATGATTTTTAGATAAAGCTCTGGAATGTGGCCATAGGAGGAACTGGGACATCATTATCCAATTTTGATAAAATTCAGCATGTACGATGGAAATGGGATTCTAAAATGATTTTTAGATAAAGTTCTGGAATGTGGCCAATTAGGAAAGAACTTGCCCATTTCTTATCCTATTTTTATGAAATTCCGATTTTAATATCGATCATTCGATAGTTTGAGATTTTATATTCCCGAATATAATCACTAAGGGCAGTTAGCAAATGATGAAAGGATTTTTACAAAATACATGGTTTACACAGAAGTTCTGTATCATTAACTTCATTTTCAAACTATTTTAAGTTTCAATTTGTGTTAAGACAATATTTAATTTTTTAACTTCTCAGTTTTTTTTGATTTAATGAAAAATATATGAAAGAATATAAGTCACGTATTTTTTATTTCATTTTTTATTTAAATTTTATATCATTCGAAAAAGATGGGCAAAATAACTGTGAAGCCTTGGGGAAACCTGGTCAGTATGGCAATAAAAAAAACCAAGGATATTTGCGTTTATTTGATTGAATAATAACATGAAAAACTGACAATGAATGATATCAAAAAATAAATACCAATACAAGGTTAGGTTTGGGTGGCGGTCCACCAGGAACGGACACAAAAAGGTCCGTAGCTATACCAATACAAACTGTAATTGTGTTTTTTTTTTAAACTGTTAATAACTTTTAATTTTAAATTTCATACATAGGTATTGCAGGGAATTAAGACAAAGAATACACGCTAATGACGTATTTGTACACGCAAAATTCAAAACAATTATGTACAATGATTATAGAGGTATACTCTTTGACAAAAGAACCTCAATAACGCTCAAACTTAAAAATTTTATGAATTACGGTCGAATTTCGACCCACTGGGCGACCACTAGTTCATTTTAATTGATTAATTTAATATGTTTATCTTATTAAATTTTCTTATTTTAAATAATTATTTAGTTTAATTAATTTGTTTGTAGATTAATTTATTTAACTGATTCAATTTAATTAATTTATATTGTTAAATTTACCTAACATATATGTATTCAAATTATTTTATTTATTCAGTTTATTTAAATTAATTTATGTATGTAGTTTATAGGTTTATTTGTCTTAATTTAATTTATGTATGTAGTTCATATTGGATTATTTCCCTTTGTTGAATAATTTATATTAATAAATTTATTGAAATATTGTTTAGTTTATTTAATTTATTTAAATTTGGTTATATTTTTAATTTATTTGTTTTATTTAATATATTTGTTTAAATTAATTAACTAAATTTAAATACAAATTAATTCTTTTAACTAAAGAAATTTAAATTAGTAAATTAATTTAGTTTATATTATATTAATTTAATTTATGTTGTTAAATTATTTTTGATTTTCATAATTTAAATTATTTAAAACTATTATATTGTCAGCTTTAGTTAATTAATTTAAATTATATCATTTAATCAAATAATTTAAATTATTTTATTTATTCAAGTTATTTATTTTATCAATTTATTCAAATTATTTGTATTATTCAAAATAATTTATTAAATTTATTTAGATTATTTGGATCATTAAATTTATTTTTTAATGCATTTAAATATTTTAAATTATTTGATTGATTGGTTTTTTAATAACCTAACTAATCTATGATTAAATATTTTTAATTTGTTTTAATAAATTTATATGATTAAACTAATTAAATTATTCATATTAAGTTAATAAATTAATAATTTCAATTGATCAAATTAGATAAGTTTGTCGGGGTACACCGCGATTAATAAAAATCGTATTATTTTTATTTTGATTCAATGGAACGGCTTGCACTTTTAATCCTAAGTTGAGGTTATTGTAAATGTATACAAGTGTGTTGCAGATATTTGCGGTGTAATTGAATAGAAACACATATCGCGAAACTTTTATTTCTAATTTACAATATATGTATCATATATTTTATTTTGAATGAAGGTTTTTAATTTTTTAAGGATCATTTAGGTTTATTATTTTCAGTTAACAATTTGAAATATAGCGAAATAGTGAATTCAGAAAAAAAATGTTATTCTAATTAAAATGTCCATCTCGAAAAATCATTGGGATTGCCTTAAACAAATAAATTTCGATGTAAAAATAATTGGTTTTTCGATCATGTAAACATAGCTTAAGTTTCTATAAAATTAAAGTAGGATGTACCAATTATACAAATTGTTTAGAATCCTCTATCGCAGCGTTTCCCAAACTTTTCGGATCGAGGAACACCTCGTATAAATAAAAATACTGGAGGAACACTTTTGTTTTTTTATATAGGAAATAAGCTTCTATTTTTGAGAATATATACCTACACACATATGACAAATATACACAAAATGAAAGCTACATTTTTCTGAAATTCAATTGAATTAGGTCCTTAATGATTCGGATGTTTTTGGCTCTTAGTTACAAATTCTTTGATTATCAGGTTCGTTCAATATTAGAAAGCTGAATTCTTATATCTGGTCTAGCGTTCAAACGGTTTCTGTACTTTTATTTTGTTGAAGCATAATTTGAAAATCTGGTCTCGCACAAATATGTTGTTGTGAAAGGAAGTAAAAGATGAACGGATAGTTTTGACAGGTTGGAATACTCTTCTCTTAAATTTAACCAAATATCATTCAGAGGAAGTTCGTTGTATTTTTGTTTTAACCAGAGTCAGCAATTAAATCAATTTGGTTTTCTGAATCACTTGCGATGGAAACCATTGGCTTACCTGTTACTATAAATGGGTTCTTAATCCAAGAGTTATCCTCAGTGGACTTTGGAAAATATTTAAGTCATGCAAATGTTCTAAAATTACTTTGGAGACTTTATCATCTACTTTAGAATTTATTTCAATTAAAAACTTTCCTAATGTGGGAAAACAATAAAAATTATATTGTTCGACCTGAGCAGAGAACTCCAAAACTATAATTTTTTATTGAAGGGTACAATTTATCTCTTACGGTTAAAATTGTAATATTCCTTCCTTGTAATGACAAGTTATTTTTTTTTTAAATTTATATTAGTAAAAATATCTGCTGAATAAGCAACAAAGAAAAAAAAAGAAAAGAAAAGTAATAGTTCGAAAAATCTCATCAATGCCCTTCCTCTGGACAGCCTTCTATTATTATTATTATTATTACTTGAGGGCCATGTGGGGGCTCAAGCCACCCCGCACTGCGACCTAAAAGATCTTTTGTGCATAAGCCCTACTTGATTATCCGTCCAGTCAATATTCAGGCTCTTAATGAACCTGATAATACTGCCTAACGGTACGTGATACATACTATCTGGGCTCATTGCTCTCCCTCCTAGATGTAATAACATTTACTTCTGCTAGAAGAGCGGTAGCATTGGGACTCAAGGACTTCGAGAGGGCAGACCCACTCCCGTATATTCCTATCCGTGCCTCGTCTACCGTTTTGATTTTACTCTTGCGAGTTGCTGGGACATACTATCTGGGCTCATTGCTCTCCCTCCTAGATGTTTACTGTTGGAAGTACTTCTACACGTGATACATACTATCTGGGCTCATTGCTCTCCCTCCTAGATGTCTACTGTAGGAAATACTTCTACACGCGTTACATACTATCTGGGCTCATTGCTCTCCCTCCTAGATGTAATAACATTTACTTCTGCTAGAAAAGCGGTAGCATTGGGACTCAAGGACTTTGAGAGGGCAGACCCACTCCCGTGTATTCCTTCCCGTGCCTCGTCTACCGTTTTGATTTGACTCTTGCGAGTTGCTGGGAATAAAAAAGTCGCCTGTAGGTCACCCAGGTTTACTACAGGAAGGCTAAATAAAACTGGAGGGTGCCTGGTATCCAGAGTCCGCATATATAGACTAATTAACCTATCAGCCATTCATCCATCGGCATATGCTGTTCCACCTTAGATTAGGGATTTTTTGTCAAGGTTTTCTCCTTTAGCGCCGTACTTTAGCCTGTCACAAAAGTCTATATTCAGCCTAATGGTTACAGTTACCGGTGGTTGCCACGAGGAGGCAGTACGTACACTTGCGCCTACTGGAAGGATACGGAGCCCCTTCCAATAGACGCCAAACCACCGGACAGCCTTCTAACTTCGGTATGTAATAAAATTGCCCTATGTTCACTACCCATTTTATCGCATATAATGTTAAATAATCTGGATTGAAGTAGTCGTGATTTACATAATTAATAATTTTTACGGATACATCCAAATTATTTTTTAAGTAGGGCGAAATTTTTTTATTATTAATGCCTGTCTCTGCAAAACGCAGTGACTTTTTGTGGCACATGTAGCGTATATCTTGGTCTTTTTTTAGTAAATTTAGAATTTTTCACGGAACACTTGTTTATCGTCTAACATAGACTTAGTTTGGGAACATAGTTTGGGAAACGCTGCTCTATTGTATACTAACATAAACAATAATAGGTAACAATAACTGAAATTACATTTCATAAAAAAATTAATTTGGGTTTACAATGGTTCTTAAAAAATAATTAAAATGATTGTAATAATTATAAGTATAGACCAGATAAGGGTGCCAATCAAAACTATTAATTTAAATGACATGTATTATTATTTTTATAATATTATGCCATTTGGTCCCTTGAAATAGCTTTACTACGAAGATTATGATTGTTAAGAGGGGAAAGTTTCCTGTTGTTAAATTGTAAAACCCCTTTATAAGGTCTTTGTGTGATTTGGAAATTCTCTATATCACCGACTAAATATCTATCATGAGGCAAGACTTTCAATACTCTATAAGGCTTTTCAAAAATTGTGTGGCTTTCTTGCGGTGCTTGTCATAATAAATTTTATTGGGTAATTGAGTCTTCTCAATTGATTTTTCTGCTTTTTCACGAAGTTTTTTTTTATCAATTTCATCAATGTTTGAATTTAAATTATCGAATATTTCTCTAATATTATCTTGCACTTCACCACGTTGGTCAACCCCAAAAAGAATTTTAGATAGTGTTGTTCCTATAGATCTGTTAACGGTGTTATTTAAACTATACTCAGCCTTGTGAATAATTTTGTACCAAAATAAATTGTTCTTTTCGTCAGTTAATTTAGCAAGAATTGGAATAATGGAACGGTTGTATCTCTCAACCTGACCATTGGCTGTGGAGAACCAGTTGCAATTTTATTCTTCTTTCCTTATTATTATTTTATTATTTCCTTCTTTTTCTTTAAAATTCGGAGATTGCTATGCACTTTAGACATCTGGTAATATATAATTTTATTTTATATTTTATTTTAGGAAACCAATAATTTCTTAATAACACTTACTCTAATAACATTCTCTTCCATATCGTTGGGTACATAGAATAATTTATTTCCAGCTTTCCTATATATCAGTCCATTTTCTCATTTCGTAAAATGGTAGCTCTACCTTTTCTAATCTATTTTTCAGGTTTTGAATAATGATATCTCGGGATTGAGCGATTACTAACGTCTGTTCAAATGTATTTTCTTGCAGCAAGAACATATTTATTTATTTATTTTTTTTTATTTATTTATTTATTCCATAATGGGGCAACACACAGACAAAGTCCAATTACGTGTACCCTCAAAACTGATATTTACAAACATCAATACATACTTAAAAAAAAATAATAATTATAATCCAATGCTACTATAACAGTAGCAATAACTAAATAATAATAATACCAATAATCATACAAAATGTAATAAAAATGTTCCCAAAATTTATATTGGTTGATCTACTCAAGGCATCAACGTGAGACATTTGTGATCCTGATCTATGTTCTACTTCGTAATCATAATTTTGCAGCTCAAGGGCCCATCTAGCTATTCTGATATTTATTTCTTTTTTATTTAATGTTAAAGTGAGTGCATTACAATCAGTAATAATTTTAAAATGAATTCCTTGCAGATACACACGGAAACGTTTTAAAGAGTAAATAATTGCCAGTGTTTCTAACTCAAATGAAGTATATTTGCTTTCTGCTTCGGAAGTTCTTTTTGAGAAAAAGAAAATGGGATGAAGTTTATTATCAGTCTTCTTTTGCAATTAAATTGACCCGAACCCTATTAAACAAGCATCGCAATGTAATTCGGTTTGATCTTTAATACTAAAAATAGCTAATACTGGCGAAGAAACTAGTGTCGATTTTAGCCTATCGAATGATTCCAATTTTTTTTCACCGAATTTGAATTCGACATTTTTCTTTACTAAATCAGTCAAAGGCTTAGCTATAATTATTATTATTACTTGAGGGCCATGTGGGGGCTCAAGCCACCCCGCACTGCGACCTAAAAGATCTTTTGTGCATTAAGCCCTACTTAATTATCCGTCCAGTCAATATTCAAGCTCTTAATGAACCTGATAATACTGCCTAACGGTACGTGATACATACTATCTGGGCTCATTGCTCTCCCTCCTATATGTTTTAATTATCCGTCCAGCCAATATTCAGGCCCTTAAAGAACCTGATAATACTGCCGACCGGTGTGTGATACATACTATCTGGGCTCATTGCTCTCCCTCCTAGATGTAATAACATTTACTTCTGCTAGAAAAGCGGTAGCATTGATACTCAAGGACATCGAGAGGGCAGACCCACTCCCGTGTATTCCTTCCCGTGCCTCGTCTACCGTTTTGATTTAACTCTTGCGAGTTGCTGGGAATAATAAGTCGCCTGTAGGTCACCCAGGTTTACTACAGGAAGGCTAAATAAAACTGGAGGGTGCCTGGTATCCAGAGTCCGCATATATAGACTGATTAACCTATCAGCCATTCATCCATCGGCATATGCTGTTCCACCTTAGATTAGGGATTTTTTGTCAAGGTTTTCTCCTTTAGCGTCGTACTTTAGCCTGTCACCAAAGGCCACATTCAGCCTAATGGTTACAGTTACCGGTGGTTGCCACGAGGAGGCAGTACGTACACCTGCGCCTATTGGAAGTTTACGGAGCCCCTTCCAATAGACGCCAAACCACCCTTAGCTATAATAGAATGATTAGGAATAAATTTACGAAAGTAAGATGTTAGACCAACAAAGCTATGGACGTGCTTCACACAAGTTGGTAGAGGAAAATTAATTACTGCATCGATCCCTGATTTTGTTGGTTGAATCTCTTTTTTACTAATTTCGTATCCTAAATAATCTATATTAGTTTTCAGAAATTTACATTTATCTAATCTAAAATCTAATTTATTTGCTACCGCCAGACTAAAAACCGACTTTAAAACTTTAAAACGATCATCTAGGGTTTCGGTAGCTACAAGAATATCATCCAAATATATCAAAACTGTTTCGGTTTTTAATAATGCGGAGAATATTTTATTTATGTACTTTTGAAAACAGGATGGGGAATTCTTTAAGCCAAACGGCATCCTGGTGTACTCAAACTGGCCTAAAGGAGTAGACGAGGAATGAATGACGTAAGGGGGATTGAGTCTTTTGACATTTTCATATGGTGAAATCAAAAGTAATAACTGATCTTCTATCAGTGGGATTGGGAAATTATCTCTAACGGTAATTTTATTCAAAGCTCGATAATCAATGCACATTCTTAATTCGTTGTTCTTTTTTTTAACTAACACTATAGGAGAACAATATGGTGAGCTACTTTGCTTGCAATTTTTCTTTTTTATGTATCGACAATCGCTGGGATTGAAGTAAAAAGGTTCAATTTTATTAATGGCAATCTTCATTTCAAAATCGGTGGTGGGTTGACTTGGTCTCTCTGGTTTACAATAATAATCTTGAAATAATTTATAAAATTTGGATCTAACATCAAACCCTAATTCTTGATTAATTTCTATTTCGGAATAATTTGCTTCGCTTAAATCTATACAATCTATATTCATAATTTCAAACATGCTTTGAATAACGTCGCTATCTAATAGATTTAATTTCCTTAAATGAATAAATGTCTACCTAAGACTAAATCATATGTTGTGGTGGAAGTCGGGACGACATAACATTTAATTAAAAATAATTTAGAATTAAAACTTACATTAATTGTTGTTGATCCTCCGATGTTCAGCTTTGAAGAGTTGATTCAAAAAAAATTGCTGCTGGACTCTGGTTTAATATTTGATGAAATAACTATATCACCTTTAATGAAAGATATAGGGCTTGCGGTATCGATCAATGTAGAAACTTATTTGATGCATTGTTGATTTAATTTATCGTTGAAATTAATTGTTAAAGTGTACTCGAATGGATGACTAATTTGATTAATAGATAGTCATTTGGTTGTTCGTTTTGCAGCTGGAAACAAGTTCCTGGCTCTTTCTTCGGCTTTTTACATTGAGATATCCCATGTCCCCAAGAATAACAATTATAACATCTCGTTTGATTAATACATAATTGCTCCAGTTTGCTGAATACGTGGATATTTCAATTCGATAGACGGAAATGCATTTATTAAATCTTGTGTCGAATTGAAACAATGAATTCTAGCTTGGGTTGCCAAATTGGAGTCGATTTCATCCTCTATAATCGACAATTTGTTCGCTAAAATAACTTTGTCGTGAACGTAGTCAGCAAAGTTTTCTCCTTTCACCCAAATTCTTTTGTCGAGGTCCTCCTAATTTCCAATTTATTTCGACGATTTACGAACATCTCTCTCATATTTTTGAGAAAATCATCTACGGTAAGTTGAATGAATTCTGGCCGGGGGTGAAACCATCGTTTGGCATTTTCCTCAAGTTTACCAATTGTGATGAGTAACATAGTTGTTTGGTCGATATTGTATGTATGGATTATGGTAGTAATTTGGTTGTACCATAATTCAAAGTCAACACCGTTTCCTCTAAAAGAGCACAATAATCTGCCTACACTATTTATGATGTGCTCTGACTTTGGCGCACATGTTTTTTTCATTTTTTGGTTTTCAATTTTTAATTTTTCAACTTTGTTATTTAAATCACAAAGTATATAGTTTCTAATGATGTGTGATCACTTTTCACTGAACTGTCTGGTTTTAGTTTTTCCCCAAAATTGTCAACTAACCGTTGAATGATTTGGTCTTTATTACCACTTCGTACCAATGTTTTTTCTTTTGCACATTTGTATTAATTCAGATTTACTGAAATATTCGAGCCCGTCTCCATATTGCTCCATTATATACACTATGTATTAACTTTAATATTGACTAACCACTAAATTTAACACTACTTAAGATTTTTTAAATTTATTTATATAAAGTTTGTTAGGTATTCTACCTCACATCTGAATTTGTAGAATGGATTAAATTAAAACACTAAATAATATTTATAATTTTAAATGAATAATTTTATGCCACTATAACAATGATTCTTTCCGCAGAAATGAATAAAGAATAATGTTCTTCTATCTTAAAATTATGTTCTTATATACCTAAATTCTTCTCTTTATTCTTAAAACTACACCATTAAATCAAAATCTATAAAGTAATGAAACTAATTTAAATATAATTAACGTCTTAAGACCATAAACGACCCAATCTTAGTTTGTGTCCCATTTTTGTTTTAGAGGTGTTACATTTTATTTTTGGTTGTTTTGTTTTATCTTAAATTTACATCTGTTCAAGACATTTTTTTTACTACATTATATAATTAATTAAATTTATTTGCTTTTTCAGCTACTGGGCAAAATTAATTAAATGAATTAAAATAAAATTCAGTTAACTTTAAATAGAATATATATTTTAGTTAATCTAATTTTGTAGAGTAGGGGACACGAAATTCACAGCGGTTCTCATCATTTAATAGATTTTTTTTGATTTTTTAACAGAAAAAAATTCAGTGTTATCCTAAAAGCAGTACAACATTCAGATAATTAAAATCGTGGCATTTAAATCTTAACTAAATTTAACGAGTTCCCAAATTTCCCGATTAAACAATATAATATTTTGGTCGCTAACGTCTTTCATTTGCGTTAAGGCCACACATCGGGAATTTTGAGTAAAAATAACACGTTTTTTTAAAAAACGATTTAAAAAAAAGTTTAATAGATATAAACAAAATAATTTTTACACATAATTTTACATCATTATAGATTATAAAAAAAAAATTATTTATTTTTTTTTGCAAAATTTTTTATTATAAAAGATGGCGTTAAAGTGGCTGCCTCAAAAAAAAAGGTGTAAATCGGCCCGCATCATAACTCACCTCTGGGTGGTCCGAAAAAAATAAAAAAAATGCATGTTAATTAAGACACTAAAATACACATCTTAACCCTCAATGAACGTGTTTGAAAAATTAGTTTAGTTTTTACACGCGAAAATGGACCAACAATTTCATGTGTGGCATCATCTACCCCACCTGCAATAGTTAATTCGGATTCCAGACTGTTATCAGACATTCCTGCAACTGTACCTTCGGGTACCTATAGTTTAGATATACCATCTGCTGCAATTGATGTATCTGCTAACTCTGATGTAGCAATTAAATCACGGAAGATGCGAGTATTACCAATTTGTGGTACCAATAAGTTGCCGGTTAACCTTACTATCAAAACGATTGCTCCGAAGTTTTGGATACACCTCTCCAAATTTGACCAAGTTACTAAAGAGGAAGATATTTTATCTATGGCTAATGCTTGTTTGGGAATTAATAGTTGCAGGGTTGGTAAGTTGATTCCAAAAAATAGTGATATTAACGATTTGGAATACATTTGCTATAAATTGGGTATTAAAGAGGAACTTCGTGAAAAGGCACTAAATCCAGACACCTGGCCGACTGGTGTATTAATTCGACCATTTCATTCATCGAATTTTCGTACATCTCGGCCACCACGAGCCAAATTGTGGGCACCTGCTGCTACAGTGAGAACCGGAATGATTTAAATTATAATTTTGTAAATAATATTAATATTTCAGATGTTGCTAGTCCAGCTATTTCAAAGAAATTGCATTTGCCCAATGATAATATGTTATACTTTGGTCATCTCAATGTTCGTAGTGTGTCTAAACATTTAGATCAACTAACAATTCTATTACATCAATATGAGTTTGATTTTCTTGCTGTGTCGGAGACCTGGTTAAATAATAAAACTTCAACCAAATCTGTTAACATTAGCCGTCTTCCAATGGGCAAAATTTGCTACTTCGAAGTACTTGCGAGTAGATACCCAATGGAACGATAAATTGAGTAACACAAGTAAAACACAGCCTTCTGTTTAGTTGTTTTTTTTGTCTTTTGTAAAGTTGTTTATTATAGTAATGGCGATATTTAAAATGAGATTCAAAATATGACAAAAAAAAAATGTACATGTAATAAAAGGAAAGCATTGATATTTACCGCATTGATATTTAAACACATTTTTCTTAAAAATGTATCATCAACAACAAAATAATTTTGTATTAATTTTGACATTTTACATCATCAAAAAATAAAAAAACTCGAACGTAATAAGAAACTCTCGAAAAATATCGAAAAAGGTCTAAAAGCCATCTATTGGAATTTTCGCAACTAAAATCCACTAGCGCAAATTTTATGCGTAACTACTTCTGTTTTCTACACCATCGTATGAGCATGGGTAGTTGTGAGTAGATACAAGTACTTGCAAGTAGTTTGCTTTCGCCAATGGAAGACGCTTATTAATAATTACAAACTACTTAGGTCTGATCAGAATGCTCGAGGTGGTGGAATTGGATTATACTACCGATCCACTTTAGATGTTAAAGTATTAACCGCCGGGTTCTATGATAAAGTTGAATTTATGGCGTCTGAATTATTAGGTAAATTTGGGAAAATTATGATTATTGTTTTTTATAATCCTCCTCCTGCTTCAGATGTAGACATTACTAATCTTAATTCTATTTTTTCTGAATTCCTACCAGTATATGAAAAAGTGATCTGTTTAGGTGACTTCAATTTTAATATGTTGAATATCAATTCGTTGGGGGAGTGTTTTCGTGTACTTAATCTGCATTTTTTACCTTTCGGTGCTACAAGATTAAATAGTCTATTAGATTTAATTGTTGTGTTTGAACAAGATAAGCATAATGTTATCAGTTATGGTCAGTGTTCTGTCCCATCGATTTCAGATCATGATTTGATCTTTGCCTCTTATAAATTTTGTCGCACAAGAGATAAGATAACTCATATCACTGTGTCTAATTACAAGCAAATTAATTATGATTTTTTCATGATTAGTTTTTTTGAGATAGACTGGTCATTACTTTATTGTTGTTCTGATGTAAATACGGTCGTTGATATTTTTAATTCTAATTTATTATATTTGGATTCGGTTTGTGTGCCTCGTAAAGTAAGCATTAATAAATGTCCAACTTCACCATGGTTAAACCATACGATAGTTAATTTAATAAAACAGAGAGATTCGGTGTATAATATTTATAAAAGGTCTGGCTTGGAGACTGATTTGAACTATTATAAAAGGCTCAGAAATAAGACAACTGCATACATCAACCACGCTAAGTAAAAGCATTTTTTGGGAATATTTACAATTCCAAAATGACATGGAATAATTTAAAAAAACTTGGTGTTTCGTATTCTGTGGGTGAAGTTGAAATTAAATTTTCTGCTGATGATATTTTGAAAGGAATTTCTAAATTTCGTGAGTCGGTCATTGTTCTTCCTCTACCAGATACAAATTTTAATACAAATTCTGGGTGTAATGTTTTTGCATTTGTTTGTGTTGATGAGTTGGTTGTACTGGGTGCTATCCGAGCTATTAAATCAGATGCTGTGGCATATGACATGATTGACTTTAAAATATTAAAATTTTTTGTTGATCTTTTTTTGCCACATTGTAACAACCGCTTGTGGTTGTTATGTTTTATTTAATCTAAATCTGTAATTACGGTTGGAAATCCCAACAAGGTTGCATGTTTATCCACTGCGCTGCTTAAAATCTCTTCCACTACACGTCATTCTTTCTTTGGCTTAATTTGTAATAGAAAATATATTTTTTTTTGGTAGAGTGTACCATTTAGCATTTTATACTTCTCCGTATTTTGGTCGGTTACTCGATTCGTTTTATCATTTTTTGTTTGATGGTATGTAATGACGTGTAGTGGTTGGCGTGTTGCTTCATCTGTTTTGTTTTGGTTAGCGCGTGGATTTTCCATGTAAATGGAATATTCCAGAAAATTGGTTAATTAGTGTTGGTGTGTGCGAATCGATTTTGGGTGATGTCGTATGTGTACGTCACCCGAAATTTATCGGTCGGGTTTTTTTTTATATGAGTAAATAATTTTGGGTGGGGGAAAAAATTTATTTTTGTACGCGTCGGTATTATTTTTTTTTTAGTCGAGTTTTGAATATTGAAATATAAAGTGTGGTTTAGAATTTTAAAGAAAAAGTAAAGTCACGTTTGGCGATATATAGTTAAAATAATCAGTGGCTTGTGTCCATGTTGTTTGTTTTAAAAAAAAACAAGAAAAGAAAAAATATCTGAAAATTTTTTTTGTTTGAGTTTTGGTAATTTGTACAGAAAAAAAAAAAATAGAATAGAACTGCTAAATTATATTGAAAAATTTGTTCTTTTTGGTAACTTAATAAAAATTGGAATAATAAGTTTGATGTTTAGTGGAAATATTGAATATTATGAATTTGTTACATAAAAATAAAATAAAACAATAAAAGTTGTTATGATAAAATTTTTCCTGGAGTTTAATTCTCTTGGGATTATGTAATTGTGTTTGAACACTGGTAGTTTAATAAATAAAGTTTATAATCTCAGAACTTTTGTAATAAAAGAAAAAAAAACAAGAATAATAAATAATAAATTATTGTAATGTATTTGAAAAAAAAACTGTGTTGCATAATTTAATTTTCTGGACATGAATTTTGGTCGCCTCATGAGTCAGTGAGGCAAAAATTACCGGATCGTGATGGTATTGGTTATTGTGTGTGTGTTAAAATTCGAATGCTCTTTTATTATTTATTATTCTTTACGCTCTTTTGGTTTTTCGTTTAGTTATTTTTTGGTGTTTGTAGAGAATACATAGTAGTGCTGTAAAAATTATTTTATCTTGTTTTTTTTTTTTGTGAATAAATTAATAACTTTATATTGTATTAAAATGCATTCGCATATCGCATTTTTATATTACGACCGCAAACTGAAAACAAAGCGGTATAATGAGTATTTGCGCGATACGTTGGATCCTTTTAATATATCCGACCGATGGTAAATTAAATAGAACTTTCAATTAGATTTGTCGAGTTGTTTGTGATTGTTTTTTGAATAAAATCCCTTGCTAGTTTTTTAAAAAAATCACCAATTGTTTATCCATTTTTATAAACAAAGAATTTATAAATAAACAGCTATTTATGACAAGAAATAATTCACGAATGACAAATTATAAAAATGGCGCCACGCTTGCTTGTTTATAATTGTTTTTATATTTTATATTATTTTTTGTTGGTATATTATGCTGAAATAAAAATGTAGCAAAACATCTCAAACTTCAATATAAATATACATACATTTTTTATGTTCAAAATCACATAAGTGTTGTTAATGTGTGAATTAGAAAAACAATTACAATATCATATTTGGTATTTTAATTACTTTTTTTCAGTTTTATCGACAATTATCGGCTACCGAAGCATTTGGTTCACGAATTGATAGAGGACATAAAACCATTTGTTGATGATGCCGATAATTCATTAAGAATTCCTTTACACTTAGAAGTGTTAAGTACGCTCAATTTTTATGCAAGTGGAAGCCATCAGCGACGCGTGAGCTTAGATGCATTTGCAAGAATGAGCCAAAGCAAGGTATCATCTAGTATAGCACGCATAAGCAAAATAATTGGTACAAAAATGGTGCACGAGCACATAGTTTTCCCAGCTACATTAGACGCAGCGAATATTAAAACAGAGGAGTTTTTTAATAAGTTTGGTGTACCGGGCATTTTGGGTTTGGTCGATTGTACCCATATTGCAGTCGCCAACGTAAACAAAAAAGATGAGTACGCATATGTAAATAGGAAAGGTTTCCACTCCATAAACACGCAAGTGGTATGTAATTAGAAAATTTAAGAATATTGCACTTATTTGCATTTAACTAATTATTTACAAATTTTTATTTACAGATTTGTGACGTAAATATGCGGATATTAACTTTAAATGCGCGGTATCCTGGCTCGACCCACGATTCCCATATATGGAATGGGAGCAAAATCCTTCCGGTAGTTCGACGGTTAAACTTAGAAGATAACAGGATATGGCTATTTGGTACTATATTTGATTACATACTACTTCAATAATTTATTAACCAACTATAATTTACTTTTATTTCAGGCGACAGCGGGTACCCGCTAAAACCATATATGATGACCCCATACCGTAGACCATCAAATAACGCTGAGCTTCAGTTTAATAAGGCGCATTCCAAAATTCGTAGTGGCATAGAGCGCTGTTTTGGAATTTGGAAGAGTAGGTTCCGGTGCCTCAAAGCAGCTTCGGGCCATCTGCATTATACACACGAGAGGTCAGCCAACATTATTTATTCGTGTGCAGTATTGCACAACATATTAATTAAAAACAAGTACCCAATAGACGAAGTTGAAGAATTAATCGACGAAGAAATAATTCTTGTTGGTAATGCGACCGAACAAGACAATTCCGGGGAAGAAAATCGCAGGTTCTTAACTACTTACATTGAGGAGAGAGGTCTTTCTGTTTAAAAATGTATTTTTTTTGTTCAAAAATAAAACATAAATTTTACATTATTCATTTAATTCCGAAATAAATAATATGATGAATTTACACAAAAAAAAAAAAATAGAAAATTCAAACAAGAAATAAAAATGTTTTATTTAATGTCGTTTGTTTAACAGGTCCCTTATTTCTTTTAATAAGCCCACAGTTTCCCTTTGAAAGGCCAGTGATCGGAGAACAGATGTAACTGCCACGCTTTCCTGTTAAATAAAATTAGTACAAAAATTTATGTATATGTCGCCTATATCACTTACATTTCTCGGATTATCTCTTTGCCTCTGTGTTCGGGGTGGTAAAATTTCAGATATCCGAGCTCGCCTTAGCCTTGCTCTCTGAGCACTTGCCGTTGGACGAATCGACCGTTGCGGCAATGGTGTGGTGATAGGTGGTGTTGAAACGGGTTGGGATTCAATTGGAATTTGGCGGGATGATGATGGAGTTATAGGGGAAAGGGGCGTGATTATAGGTGGTGTTGGAAAGGGTTCATGTTCTGTTGGAATTTGGTGGGATGATGATGGATTTAAATGGGAAAGGGGTGTCGTTATAGGTGGTGTTGAAAGAGGTTCCGGCTCTATTGAAATTTGGTGGGATGATGATGGAGCTAAATGGGAAAAGGGTGTCGTTATAGGTGGTGTTGAAAGGGGTTGTGGCTCTATTGTATTTTGTTGGGATGGTGATGTATTTAAAGGGGAAAGATGTGTGGTTATAGGTGATGCTGAATGGGAAAATGTGGGTGACGTTGATGTCGATTCAAATAGAGGCCCCTATAAATAAATGACAAATATTTAAAAAATTAAGTTTAAATTAAAATAATTTTTATTTACCAATCCAGGTTCGTCAGTCGTCTGGGCGCCATCTAGGTTATCGAGCCCGCACATTGATAATATTCGATTATCTTCTTCAGTTAAAATTAAAGTTTCTTCTATATTGCCGCCTCCCGTTTCGTTTTGCGCTGCCCTATTTCTATTCAGCTTTTTTTTTACTGATTTTTTTAAATCCTGCCAGACCTGAAAATAAAAATAAAAATTGGATAAAAAAGATATAAAATTGTCAAGAGAAATTTATATAAATTTCTATATTGATAAAAATACTAACTCTTTTCCATTGTTCTAACCGTCTAGGCTGCAATAATCCTTCATTTAAGGATAAGGTTATTTCTTGCCATAATTGGGTCCTTCTCTCATTACCCCTCGCTGTATTGAAACAATGTAGATCCTGGAAGTTTTTCTCCACAAAATCAATAAGGATCGTTTTTTGCTCAGCTGTAATCCGATTCTATAATTAGGTAAATTGTTATAACTTTTTTTAATAAATAAATAAATTATTTAATAAAACAAAAATGAATGACGAATAGAAAATGTATAAAATGTATCTAGTAGCTAGCAAGATAAACAGAAAATAAAGGAAAAAATAATTAATTTTTAATAATGGTACATATGTTCAAAATATAATATTTTGTTGGTAAACAAATGCAATTAATAAAAAAATTTCTCAAGTATTTCGACCACAAAAAAAATATAAAGCGTAAAAATGGTTTCGGTAAACTATCATTATCAATTTTAAATAGAGTTTGTAAAAAAAAATTACGATTATTCACGATTTATTTAAATTTATCAAATTTTGAACAGTATTTTTTAATTGCTTTAATATTAAAATTGAATTAAATCAATCGAATATTGAGAAAGTACAGTTTGATAATATATGTAACCAATACAAAATTTAAACCGTACTTTAATTTGCGTTACATTCACAAAATAAAAAAATTCATTTCTTTAGTTTAACTTAATATTTATTAATTTTGTAATAATTTATAATAAAAAACCGATTTATTATAAATTAATAAAAAATTAATAAACAAACATAATAAGTTAAAACTAAAGAAATATATTTTTTTTATTATAGAACTTACAAAAAATAAAATATTCACAAAATACTTACCATATTGCTTGAACAACGAACAACGCACAAATGTAAATTCTCTTGCTTCATAGCAAGTGAGATCTTCTCACACGCGAGCATAAGCACCAAAAATTTGAACCGATTCAACCGATTGGCTTATTTTTGATACTTACCGTCACAAAACGATACACTAATACAATGAACGTATATCATAGCACTCAATTACAAAATGTATATTATACGCCTTGTACGTATACAAAATTCTCATGAGGCAGTGAGGAATTTGCGACCAAAATTCATGTACTGGTGTGATCAACGGTTTTATATCCACTATCGGCACTGAAGTTCCTCTTTTCTATTGATATACAAGAGCAATCAAAATTGTATGCTAAGATTCTTGTGTGGTGCAATCACCTCAATTCAAATTTGGGTGAAACATTATTGTTTGGGTTTGTGGCAGCAACTCCGCCGAACGGAGTGGGGTTCGTGTTTAGAGGGGGCTGCTGCAACTGTTTCCTGCGTCGGCGCTGTGTTGCGGAGAGTCGGCCGGGCTCATTTTTGGGTGTGATATTCAGGTAAGGTGGTTTTTAAGAGAAAATAAACAACTGCCTTAAAACCACCGCGTGGATTTTTTTTCTTATTTTGTTGCCTAACTAGACTGTTGGGGTTTTGTTTTATTATTATATTTTTTTTTTATTTAAATTTTATAAATTTTACGGTTTTACAGGTTTCGGGTGGCGTCACATGCGACATCACCCCATAATCGATTCGCACCACATTTTGTTTTTTTCTTTGATTTTTTTTTTTTTTGCTAATGTTTTATTTCAAACTTGGTTTTCATTTCATTTTTCTTACGGTTCGGGTCTTCATCCGTAATTACAGGTTTTTTCTTTTTATCATTTGCAAGTTAATTTAAGTGATGTGTAACTAAATAGTTCTGTGTGATCGCGTGAGGATGGGCGGCCTTATGCTGACCTAGGCCTTGAGCAGGGTCGCCGGAGTGGCACCGGCGTCCCTGTCGAACGCAAATTTTGTTTTTATGATTATCTACCACTGTGGTCGTGGCACAGTAGAATAATTTTCTTGTCCCCTTCGTTTTATCTCTATGCGGTTTTCAAGCATAGTAATATGTCTGGTAACCCCCACGCCTAGCGGCGAGCTTCAGCCAGTGCAATACCGCAACCAGACCTCTATTGCTATGTTCTGTTTAACAAAATCCCTTTTGGGGGATTTTGTTACAACATATAACTTACATTATTAATCAATGTTTTTTAAAGTCAGTTTTCCCAAATATATGGAAAGTTGCTTCAATTATACCAATTCCCAAGAAAGATATAGTTGTCAATATTGGTGATATTCGTCCAATAAGTATTTTACCAGCTCTTTCAAAAGTTCTAGAAAAAAATATGCAATCTCAAATGATTCAACACTTGGATAGCTTTAATCTGTTATGTAAATACCAATCGGGGTATAAGCCTGGACACAGCACAACGACTGCTCTAGTTCATATAGTGGATGATCTAGCCTCAATGTTAGACAAACAAAACTCACTTGCAATATTGGTTTTGCTTGATTTTTCTAGAGCATTTGATTGCGTTAACCACACTCTTTTGCTTCAGAAACTCTATTTGTATTATAGATTTTCTAATTCTGCAATTACTCTTCTGCATTCTTATTTGCAAAATCGTAGGCAGTTTGTCAAGCATGGTTATGATCGCTCTGACATTAGTGATGTAGTTGCTGGTGTACCTCAGTGGTCCATTATTGGTCCTTTGCTTTTCTCTTTGTTTATAAATGATCTTCCATGGCGAATTCGTCATTGTTGCTTTCATTTATACGCTGATGATTTACAATTGTATATACATATTGATGATTCAAAATTTGATGAGGGTGTTATTAACCTGAACGCCGACCTTAGGGGTATTTCATTATGGGCTAAACATAATTCTCTTGCGATTAACCCAAGTAAAAGTAAAGCATTGCTGCTGTCAAAAAAGAATTCACACTATATCACTCCGACACTTGTTTTGGAGGATGACAAGATATTATTTGTTCCGACGGTAAATAATTTGGGACTAGTACCTATTGAATTCCAACCTCACTTGGAGTGATCATGTGAGCTCTCTATGCCAACGGGTTAACTATAGTTTATATTCGTTGAGATTGATAAAAAAATTTTGTTCTGTTCAGTTACGCATATACTTAATTAAAAGCTTGATTTTGCCAATTTGTACATATTGTGATGTAATTTATGGTAATTGTGACAGTACTTCATCGCGATTACTTGAGGTGGCATTTAATAATTGTGTTCGTTATGTTTACGATCTTAGGAGGTTCGACCATGTATCGGCATTTAAGAGTTCCATACTAGGTTGTAATCTTCTAGAGTATTATTATTATAGAATTGATCTATTTCTATTTAAGGTTATTAATTCAGGTTACCGTTGTATTTACATGAGAAGTTGAGTTTTTCCAGGTCTCTGCGCACAAGAAATATTAACTTGCCGGTTAACAAAAGTGATGTATATAATGGTTCTGTTTTGGTAAATGCAATTACTGTTTGGAATGGCTTACCATCCTATCTTAAAGGTGTTAATTTGCTAAATATTTTTAAGAAAAAACTTTGGTATAATTTTGTTCTTTCTAGGAACAATTAATTTAATATATTTTAATATTGCTTTATATAAATATCTAAGTTTATTAATTTTATGTATTATGTATATTATGATTAGCGACATTTTCATTTTCTTGTTTTTTTTTTTTTTTTGTGTGCTCGAAGTACAAAAGCTTTGGCTTACACTTTGTATATATGTATAATAATAATAATAATAATAACAATTGGACGTCCATTTTGCAATTTTTTTTTTCAAAGTCGCATAATTTTCTTAATTTTGAATATTTTTTTTCATTGAGGGTTAAGATGTGTATTTTAGTGTCTTAATTAACATGCATTTTTTTTATTTTTTTTCGGACCACTCAGAGGTGAGTTATGATGCGGGCCGATTTACACCTTTTTTTTGAGGCAGCCACTTTAACGCCATCTTTAATAATAAAAAATTTTGCAAAAAAAAAAAAAATTTTTTTTTTATAATCTATAATGATGTAAAATTATGTGTAAAAAATATTTTGTTTATATCTATTAAACTTTTTTTTAAATCGTTTTTTAAAAAAACGTATTATTTTTACTCAAAATTCCCGATGTGTGGCCTTAAATCAAAAATGTTAGGAGATGCTGATTAAGTTGTCTCTTTCAGTTCCTAAATTCATTTAAAATGAATCAAACTTACGAGGTTACATTTTTTGAGGTTTAAAGTACAATGTAATTTGTGAGCAACCTGTTAAAATCAAAAAAAATTAGAAATGGTACGCCGTATGGGTTTATTAAAATACATTTATTTATTGAAGAAGTGAAAGTATTATTCTGTAGTTTTTAATCTTAATTAAAATTTACGTTGTTAAAATTAATTATTTTAATTTAATATAAATTATCCGCCACAGTTTCTTTACTTACAAATTGAGATTATGATTGCCCCGATCAAATGAGGCTTTTACCACATTTTCTTTATGCAAAAATTAACACCAGAATTGCTCGGATCTGATGACGCGTTCTCTCGCTACAGGGATCTCAAGCATTTTAAATCGCAATTTTGTAGATTTTAATTTTAATTAAAATGTATGTGGAGATTAATGATTTTTACTTACAATAAATTATCTGCTACCAGAATTGTTACCAGAATTGCTCCGATCGTATGAGCTGTTCGCTTGCTACATTGGTTCAAACATTTAATTCGCTCGAAATCGATTATCTCGAATAATTTGCGTTATGAATGAAGCTTAAAGACCAACTTAAGCAATTATATACATATTTAAATTAAAGGTAATGCTTATAGTTGATGAGTAATTTGACGAAATATCGGTATAGCGTAATGTTAAAAATAAACCATAGTCTCCATTTACGAAATTAAATTTTGATGTACTAATTTATGTTTTGTTATTATAATTAATTTACTAATTTCGGTGCGCGATGAACGCTCGATGGAGATGGACGTGTTTTAGTCTATCTCCGTAATTGAAATTTATTTTAAGTTTTTATTTTTAAATAAAATTAAATTAAATTAAATTAATTTAAAATAGTGTTACTATGTATTGTGTTGTGTTAATGTTATGTAGTGTAGTGTAGTGTAAAAGTGAATTTATCAATATATCTCATTTAATCGAACGAGAAACATGTGTAAAAAAATAATAACGGTTCTAACGAGATATCGTTACAAAGGTATTTTCATATTACATGTATTGGTATATATACATACATGTGATATGAATTCTGGAAACATTTTGTTGTTTCTTTTTATTTGATTATATGATTTTACTTTGGTAAGGGTTATTCAGTTAAAATTTCTGGTATATACATTAACATATGTATGTATTTAGTAGAACATCCCTATAGTAGAAAAAGTTCATCAAGTAACCAATACAAAAATTCATCAACTCACACAATTCAACAAAGTATATAGGATTTTGTTCAAGTGTATAATTTTCAACTATTTAAGTTTAGTGGAATATGTAAAAAATGTGAGTAAGTGAAAATATTGCAGAATAAGTCAGGGAGCTTACTTAGGGCTCGTATTTCGGGTATCGGGTACCCGGGTATTTTTCGAAATTTTTAACTACCCGAATACCCGGGTAATTGCTCCGGGTATTGCGAAAAAATTCAAAGAACCCTGCAAATTTTACGTTATTTATTTCCAATATACAGGGTGTCTTGTACTTGAATGCTAATCCTTTAGGAGTGATTCCTTGATCAATTTTGAGCAAACACTGTTTGTGCGATAGGATCTATCTCCAGTATCTACTGAGATACAGAGCTTTAAAGAAAATTTGCTCGAGCCAGTATCAACACTCACATTTAGGTTAATAGTTTATATTTTACTCGACGTATATTAGCTTTCGAGAGCATACATTTTGGAATTGAAATTATCTTTTAATCAGTGTATCAGACCGACGCGTAGGCCTTTCCACTTCATAGATATTGATGTTCAAACGTGGAAATTTTTGCTAGTTTGAAAAATGGCCAACAGGGCCACGCATCATAAACGCACGTAGAAACGCGGGAAGGCACAAATGTACAACTTATTCTACATTGTCAGACACGGTGGAATACGCTTATTTCGACAATAAATCGATTTATAAAATTAAATATTGTATCGCGATTGCACTATTGCACTCGGTGAATTAGGCGCCGAAAAAATAATCGACAAGTCTCTAGAATTATTAAAGGAAACCTCACTTATTTTTGAACCGCTCAAGCTACAAGAATTAAGCAAAAAAGGCGACATTAATAATATCTAAACGGAAGTAATTTCACTATTACTATATTTGCATCACGACAGTTATCCAAAAGAAAATGAATATTTAAATTTCGCATCTAAACTTTCAGCAAAACAGTTAAGTCAGCTTTTATTACGCTTAGTCTCGAGACAAATCAACATTAGAAAGGCCGACCAAAGTTCAAGCTCTTCTGAGGTAGAACTTGAAGAAACAACAGATTTCATTTATAGCGACTATGGATATAATGACATTAGGGATATAACGACGAAATTTTACAGTCCATTGAGGTCGTTATTGGTGAAATGTAACCTTTCTATAACGACATTCGGATATAACGACGGAATTTAATCGGTCCTTTGGAGGTCGTTATAGGTGAAAACTACTACAAAAATTCGAAGTTACTTAGCCGTTTCTACACTTTCTACACTTAATGGCTTCTTATTTTTGAAATGTTTCATTTATATAAAAATAAAAGTGAATATCTCACATGAGTATCACACATGAATTAACCTGTTTATTGAACGTACATATATGTATCTACGTAAGTTAAATTGTATAATTATACACATATTACCTATTTTCAATAAAAGACCTGTTAAAACACGTTTTGGCTCCTTTTTTTCGGGTAACCCGGGTACCCGGGTATTTGGCAAAAAAAATACCCGTTACCCGGGTACTTAATTTTCGGGTATTTTACGAGCCCTAAACTTACTGATGCTATTCTGGTCTTTACTCGATTTAAGAAATTTAATGTAATAACTCAGAGGAAAACAGTTACACATTTCGATATTATGTATTTCTTTCTCCCTGCTACCGATTGTACCTCAATTTGTTTTACATTTTGTGCAGTTTGTTTTTAAACATTGAGAAAGTCAGTCACATCTATACAATTTCGTTTTATGTAAAAAAAACCTGTATCAGGTGATAGAATACTTGGTCCAGGTAAAAATTAAGTAAATTGTAATTTTATTAATTAAATTATAATTATTAAATCATCGTAATGTATTTTAATGACCTGAATGTATGACATTCAGTCTCCATTTTGTTACAGATACATTGATTTTACACAAACATTTCATTTTGAAACTCTTGCGAAATTACCTACTATTTTGCAACACACTTTCTATTCAAAATCATTAAGAAATGTATTAGTAATTTTTCAATGATTATGTTGCGCAAACCGGCAATGAGTTCATTGATGAACGGCTCTTGAATATTCTTAGTGAACCTCATTTAATTATTCACAGAAACATTCATTGATAAATGAAAATTATATAAATGAGTTTAGTCCCGGGCCCTGAATATAGTTCATTTAATGAGTCATTAAGAATTTCATTAAGAATTCATCAGTGAATTCATCGATTACCTTCTACTAGGGATATTGTTCTGTTTAATTTTAATTTTCTACTCTTTTTAATATGTTTGGCTGTGTGGTATAAAACGGGAAATTCTTTCGTTTACCACAGGTGTAGTTTGTATACGTAGAACAAATGCATGTGTGTTCGATTTAAATGGGATTCTTTAATCTTTACTTCGTTCTCGATTATGACGTTTGAATCGAATTCAGAAACAGCTTTATGCAATACATAACAAATTATAAATGCATGCCATAGTTTAGTACAATGTATTGGTTATGAAAATGCATCAAAAAGTAGAAACGTAACAATAATTTATGTTGGGGGTGGGAATGGGAAATGTACATTTGCAACAACAACATTGTTAAATTTCTTGTATTTCTTGTGACTGTATATTATTCGGCTCAGTTGAATTGTTCTTATCGGAATATGTATTGTGTCTTGTGAAAATATCCAAAGCAATTGTAATTTCTAGTAAACACATGTTTTGAATTTCATTACATTGCATGTGTATTAAAGAATCTTATTTGTTGTTGGATATTGCTTGTTCATACATTAATGACTTTTAATGAAAACTTCTAGGCATAAAGTTGGATTACCCTGACATTGCTTATAATAATATGTATATTCATACTACTACCTTCTAAAATCGCGAATTCGGGTATTTAGTATGGATTCTAATGTGAATAGACTTCCATATTAATTTTTATTTTCTTCTATTATAATATTTATAAGTACTATGTATGTAGTTGAATAAGATAAATACGCACATGAAATATGTACTCACAAATAAAAGTATGTTTAGACATGGATTAAAAACAATTTTATTTTAATGAAATGTGTTGATAAAATTTAAAATTTGTTTTTAATCATCCAAAATGAGGAGTTTTGGATTTAGATAGTTTGTTCATAAGTCATAACATTATTGGTTGGGGCAATGTTAAAAGGAATCTGAATTTAAATTTATATATCTTCTACTAGCGGTAATTTCGTTGAGCAGATTGTGTGTTTGAAAATTGTAATTAAGATTATGAGCCAAATCAAAATTTGGTGATGATTGTTTTGACATATATGGTACTTATAAGAATATACTAATGTTGATTTCTACCCCAATTATTTAATTTAATTTAGCAGGGACAACTTAAAAAAACTGTTATTATTTAATGTATTTAATGTGTTCCAGATTTAATTTAAACTCTTGTGCAGTGGAATGTTAAGCAGAATAGCCATAAGCAATTATTTATTTTAATTTTGATTATGTAGGTAGTCTCTGGATTCAATAACTAGTTAAGCTATAAATTTGGAAATGGAATTTTATAGGATTTAGATTTTGGTTTCTAATTTTAGAATTTTGGTTTAAAAATATTAAAAAAATATAAGATATTTATTGTAGTATTTAAAATTCATAATTTAGAATTAAAATTTGTGTGCATCTTGAATTTCAGGTTATTTATTTAGTGATTAATTTTCTTTATTTTCAATTTAGATGCCGAATTTAATTTATTTAAGGGTGTTAATGGCTGTTCAGTAAATTATGTTATGGGTTTCACTGAATTTGGTGGAATTAAATTAATTTTATTAAAATTAAATTAAATTTAGTGAAATTAATTTTTCGATTAATCGAATCATTAGTCATAATGTTAGTATTGGTATCGATGTGGATATTGGTATTGGTATTGGTGTTGGTGTTGTTATTGGTGTTAATGTTAATATTGGCATTAATGTTAGTGAATATTGGCATTAATGTTTTAGTATTAGTTTGGGTATTTATGTTGAGATTGGTATTTATATTAAAATTAATAAATAATCGTTAACATGATTTTAGTTTAGAAACACCTGAGAAACTCAACAAAGCTGGCATTGGCTGAAGCAATAGCGAAATGGGTGGTAGGTGGTATAATTATTGTTATACAAACTATTAATGTTAATTTATTTGAAGTATATAAAGATTAATTTAATTTATTACAGAGAATTAAATTTATACTTAATTAATTTTAGAATAGTTATTATAAAGGATTTATGTAGATTTAAAATTTAGGCAATTTTTGAAGAACCTGAAACAATTTTCCAGGAACTTAAGCAGTAAACTCAAAATTGTGTTGTATTGTGATAAATAATCTACTAACATATACTACTAACAAATTTACTAATTATCAACTACTTAGGTGTCTGGAACCAGGTTGATTCTTTGTTATTAACATACCTTTCCTTTCCTTCGGTTTTGTTATTTGTAAAGGGTGTACGGAGGGCCCGGTGTCATCCGGGAGTCTTGCTTCACTGAGAAAAAAAATACCGTAGCATTAACGAAGAGATTTTCGTTAATTTTTAATAGAAGAATATCGTTAATGTTACAGAATTATTTTAATATAACGTAAACATCATTAATAATATGATATTAAATAAAAAATATATAAATAACTAACATTCTTGAATACTACATATTTCATATCGTTATTTATTAATTTGATAAATAACAAAATAGTCTTTGGATTGAAAACTAGATTGTTCATTTAACGAAACATTCTTTATTCCAACTTTTCGTGTATGAAGAATTTGAATAATATTTACAATATTAGGTGTAGAACTAAAAGGCAGGTAATAGTTGTAACTAGTTTAAAAATATTTCGTAAATACAATTATTTTTTTAATTTTTAACCCAACAACAAATAAATTTCAAAAAAAAAAAAACAAATTAAATGTACTTTATATTAAAGAATTTTTCATTAAATATTCATAAATTATTTTTAAATTAAATAATACGAAATTTCTTAACAATTATGAAATATAATTACAATCATTTATCGATAAATAACAAACTGTTTGTTAAGTGTATTATTTGAAGGTAACATTAATAAATTATAATAATTTGCTTTATTCAAATTGAATCAACGGTAAATAAATTGAGTTTAATGTTGCTATATTCCTAAATGTAAAACTGGAAACTTGAAATGTCGGTATAATATCAACTTGGAAATCTCCGTATTCGATTTTATATAATATTAAATTTTTTAATTTTCGAACAACTACAAATAACCGTAATAAGTGCTTAAAAAAACTAGAATTCGAAAACTGATATACGATTTTGATTGCCTCTTAGTTTTAGAACTGTTTTTCTGAAAATTGGGAATTTTAGCCTCGCACTTTTATGATTTGTGGCCACAATTATATTTAAATTGTTACAAAACTGTTTTTTTGACGGACATAAGTTTACATTTTCAGTTACTCGTACTTTCTTCTGTAGGAAAACAATATTGTTTTATTAACCTTCCGTCGGTGCATAGGAATCGAAAGTTACCCCACGCTTATAAAAAATGGAATAAAATGCAGTCGAATTGGCAATAAGTGAACCACGCATTATACACAATAATTCACCTACACAATCGACAAGTGACCTTATCACGTTTTAGTTTTAATCGAGATCTCAATTAAATAAGCTATAAACAATCCGAAATAAAAAGGTGCCATTGTTATCAGCACCTCATAACAATGATGCATTTTCCTTTAAACCAAATATTATTGTAGACTACAATTCAAGGGGTGAGTGGATAAGGTGAATAATTTCGCCAAGACCGTAAAAGTATAACTTGTAAATAGCTAATGGTGTGGTGTGTAACTTTTGAAGATTTTAGATGTTGCAAATATTTTTGCATTCGAGATCCATAATATAAATCCAAAATATATAAATAACTAATATTCTTGAATACTACATATTTCAAATCGTTATTTATTAATTTGATAAATAACAAAATAAACGTTGCATTGAAAACCAGATTGTTCATTTAACGAAACCTTCTTTATTCCAGTTTTTCTTGTATGAAGAATTTGAATAATATTTACAATATTAGGTGTAGAACTAAAAAGCAGGTAATATTTGTAATTAGTTTAAAAATATTTCGTAAACATAATTATTTTTTATTTTTTTAACCCAACAACAACTAAATTAAAAAAAACAAATTAAATGTACTTTATATTAAAGAATTTTTCATTAAATATTGAAATTTCTTAACAATTTTGAAATATAATTAAAATCATTTATCGATAAATAAGAAGCTGTTTGTTAAGTGTATTATTTGAGGGTAACATTAATAAATTATAATAATTTGATAAATTCAAATTGAATAAACGGCAAATACATTTAAGTTTGACAATCATGTTTAATGTTGCTATATTCTAAATGTGAAACTTTAAACATTGAAATGTCAATATCATTCATAATATCAAATTCGAAATTTCCGTATTCGAATTAATTTTTGTAATTTTCGGGTACCTACAAATAACCGTAATAAGTGCTTAAAAAAACAAGAATTCAAAAAATTCATACGAATTTGAATGTCTCTTAATTTTAGAACTATTTTCATGAAAATGTGAATTTTATATGCTGTGTTTCTTATTTCCGAACTAATTCACAGATTTTTAGTACCCAGATCGATCAGAACGATTAGATCTGAAATAAGAGACACAGCTATCCCTATACTTGCACCTTTATGATTTGTGGCCCAATTATATTTAAATTGTATCAAAAATACTTTTTTGACGGAAATACTACTGTGTCTAAAAATTAAAACCAGTTTTCAATTTAAATCCCGCGGATAAACCAAACAGTAGTATATTTACATTTTCACTTACTAGTACTTTCTTCTGTATATGAGAACAATATTGAAATAAAAAGAAAATGAACAAATGAAATAAAAAGAGAATTAATAGGAATTAATCCGAAATTTCCTAGGAATGCCTTCTCTGATATGTTTTACACATAATCTCGAAACTCCAATCGAAATCGGATCATTTTAACCCTTTAACGCATTTAACCACCGGACTTTACGTTATCTTGAATTGTGTAACTTTACGTTATCATGAATATTTTTTGCTTTAGTTTTTACATGAGTTATTCTGTTTTACAGTAGTCTCGTTATAACGATTTAGTTTTTGTTGTTGTAATATGAACATCTATAACATAAATACATATAACATATACACATAATTACACGTTCTTAATTCAACTGGAGTTTACCACTTTAGTTTATTAAAATTTATTAGAGTAGGTAAATGATACATGGAAAATTCATTAGTATAACATAAATCGCTTTACTTTTATGAAACATAATTAAAATCATATACAGGAAACTACGAATTATTTATTAAATGTATTATTTAAATGTTACAATAACAATGTATTTTGAATTCAACAACTTTTAATCCATTTAACAAAAAATCTTTATTTCTCTATACACGATTTTACGATGTTACGTAATAGTTAAGAAGTTTTGGTTGTACTAGAGAATTTTTCTTTAAAAGTACTCCTTTTCGTTAAATTTGGCGGCTTGGGTAACGGTAATAAATAAATCTACCGAAAATTATTCTTCAATCGTTTGTAGACCAAAGTGGATGCTTAAAATCAACTTTAGTTAAAAATTAAATGTTAAAGTTATAAAAAATAATAAAAGTGATAATAAAAGTGATAATAAAAGTAATAAAAGTGAGAGATGATCTGTTTTGCGTGTAATCTTACTGTTGAAAATTTCAAAGCTTTACTGGTGCATTACAAATATTTTCATGGTTTTAAAAATAACTCAACTTATAGATGTCCGGGAAATTCATGTGATAGAACATTCCAAAATCTTTCAAATTTTAAAAAGCATTTTAATAATTTACATGTTAATGAGTTGGTTATTGCGGCTCAAAAAAGTTCGTATAGCAGTAGTAAGAAAAACATTGAAATTATAAATTCTGGAAATGATGTAATGCAAAATGATAAATTGCTCGCTGATAAAGAATATTCTATTACAAATACACATGTTGAACCTAATAGTGAAATAATTAACAATATTTTAATATCTGCGTTAAATTTTCAATAAATTTAATTCAAAAAAATAATTTTACCACCAAAGATGTGATCCAATTACAAAAACAGGTAAAAGATTTTATTTTAACTCCTCTTTTAATAGCAGTGAAAAGTTTGATGTCCACTGTGAATCTTCAGTTAATTTAAAATACTAAACTTACTCGAAACGTGTTTTTTTTTAATTTTGTTTTTAACAGCGAAGATTAATTAATTATTACAATTATAATAATGCCAAATTATAATCTAAAAAAAATTACGAATCATTGTCACTTTCACAACTAAACATTTTCATAAAGTCTTCTGATGGTAAAGATTACAAGTAACATAGACGGATAGAATAGTTGTATTCCAACAAATAGTTGGTTTACAACTATTTCGTCCCTCTAGTAATGAAACAGCGTATAAGAAAAATAGTAGTTTTAAAATAATTCGTATTTAAATGTTTTTTGAGAAAACTTTTTAAAATAAAATCTTTTATTTCATAGACAATTAAATGTTCTATAAAATAAAAGATTTTATTTCAAAAAAAAATTTCAATAAACAATTAAATGCGAATTATTTTAAAACTACTATTTTTCTTATACACTGTTTCATTACTAGAGGGACGATTTCAAATCGGAATGAAATATATGGTATTGTTGTTGTAAAGTTACCAAAGTAAGACGCCTTATCTAAATACAGTTGTAATCTTTTATGGATAATTTTTTCAATTTTTTTTCAAAATGTTGAAAGAACGGATATCGGTCCTTAATTATTATTGTCATGCTACGTGCTTAGATCCTGATTTAAATATCGGAGTAATCCGAGCAAATTTCAACTCATTGGGTAACTTTTTCATCAATATTATTTCATTTATATCAGTACATAAAATTAGTGTTGTTTTAAAATTAAATTTCTTAATAAGTTTTACCGATAGAATCCCAGCCTATTGAGCTGGAAGAATCTAAGCATGATATGACACTTCTTCATAGTCTGTAATTTCAACATTGCAGTAATTGTAGTATACTATCATATATACATTACGTTTCAATAAAAATTAGGGTTAGTATTATAGAGAAACACAGCAATTAAAATATTTGTTGAAATTATTTACAATTTCCTGTTGATTTGTGATCAATTTAACATCCCCTTTTAAATTGATTGGTTCTTCAAATTTCGCATTACGATTTTGCAATACTTCTTTTATCAATGACCACATTTTCTTATATGACTCATAACAATCAGTTGAATCACTATCACCCATATAATTTCTTAATAATCGAGTGTCTTCTATTTCATCCGCTGATCTATATAATTCAGCGCTGCATTACGTGTCCAAAGATGGTGAGTTAATTTCGGTAGTGGAACTTTCCTTGTCTTCAATTTGATGAACCACGTTTATCTCAATAATTCGTCAAGAATATGGTGCCTTCATCTGCCGAATTGTTCAAATCGACACGGCTGTTCGAGAAAAAAATCCGGTGATAATTCGATACGGCTACTTTGGTATATTGTTGACTGATGCTCCTCTATAATGGATAATATTAACAGATTAGTCTCGGAAATATGGCAGTCAATCATTTCTTTATCAAAGCAATCGTTTTCCGATTTTATGTTACCTAAATTATGGATTAAAGGCATGGAAGCTTTGGTTACATCATAGGTGCATTTTCACTACATAGATTTAAACCTTCAATTTCCAACTATATAATTTGACAATCACTTATTTGATTATTGTACTCTTGTTTGATTATTATCTCAGTAAACCGTGTATTAATTGCGGTTTTTGTTTATGGCGTCACAACAGTCGATTTTAAGAAATTATAATTAAATTAAATTAGCCACTATCGCTATCCGCATTATTAAATAATTATATCACCTATTTGAATAATTTGGTAATCAAACTTATATTTATCACTACTATTTATTAAATTTAAATTTATTTCTGCTCAGCATCAACACAACGTATTCATTCTGTAGCAATATTGCCAAAAAAAAAACACACTGATATTCATAGATAGGTATACGTTAAATTCTAAATTTCGGGGCCAGGGATGCTATTCTTGAACTATTATGAAAATTTTAATATGAGTTACTGTTTAAACGCTAGTTTTCATAATCGTAATACTGTGACACTAATTTGCAATACGAAAGTTTTCGTAATAGTTCAAGAATAGCACTCCAGTGGCACTATTCTGGTTTTCCCGGGGAATTGCGAATTGGGAATTGTTTTATTGTCAGTTTTTAGTGTATTTTGGTTTTCTTTCTTCCAAAGCATACTAGATTTTGGGGAAACATATTTCGATTTCATAGCAATTTTATTTTATTTTTCCCTAAAAATTTGGCTGGGAATTATTTTTTCCCAAAACATGACCAAAATGCCAATCGCTCAGTATGCTTTCGAAAAAAGAAAACCAATATACACTAGAAACTGACAATAAAACAATTCCCAATTCGCAATTCCCCGTGGAAACTAGAATAGTGCCACTGGGCACATATTGTAATTCTTAAGAATAAAGTTTCGCCTAAAGTATTATCAGACACAACATAAATAACATAATTCTTTCGTATTTAAGGGAATTTTAATCAACAATTTGTGTACGTGTTGCTCAACGTCATCAGCAATTGGTAATAATGGCCCGAAAACAGTAACGGAGAGTGAGCCCTATGAGGGGAATTCTATACATAATCAACCGGTAATTATACATTTCATGAAAGAACTTTATGTTAAGAAGAGTTAACAGTCTACAGTAAGAGTATTGCATCATTTGTTTTTTTCAGGCTACGTTAAAAGATATTCTAAAAACCACTTTTGAGGGCAACTATATTTTAAAATTAGCGCACACAAACCAACGTATAACAAATGCAAATAGATGTATCTTAATACAGTTAATTGTAAATTATTTTATCCAAAATGATATTAAAATGGGTGTTCATCAGTGTGAAAAAATCTCCAAGCAAATTGTGGAGTACTTTCCAACAGAAGCTGAAGTAAGAAATTTTTGGAAAAGTAGGATGATTAGACTCTTAAACATTTTTCTTTACTATGCAGACTGTTTATTTTCGACGCAGAAGGAATGAGAAACCAAAAGGACAGTTGTACGACAAATACAACAATTATATAGCGAAGCTCAGAAACAATCATTTTTTACCAAAACCAGTGCGGCACAAAAACAAAAATAGTTCAGCAGGTAAATTAAAATTTTACTTAAAAAATATATTAATATTGGTTTTGCCTGAAAAAATGAAGAAATATTCTACGACAATTTCACAGCTAAATCAAAATTATTGCAATAATCAGTAGTGTGTTCACAATCTTTACAGTGTAACGATATTGTAACAATAACGTAGAAAATTACAATGTTGTGATTACAATATTGTTACAATGTAGAGTTTATTAACACGTTTTATACAAGCCCTAGTGTGTCAGTTAATGCGCAGATACAAAACCAAGAGAAAAATCGAAACGATTTGCTGTGATTACTTTTACCTGGAATGGATCTCGGGACCGTCATGTTGCAAAGCATGACTGGACCAGGAATAACTTTTTAGAATAGGAAATAAGAAATTTCAGTGGTACTAGTCGTTTAGATCAGGGTTATATTGATAGGAATATTTCTCTGATAAATGAAGACTTAAGTAATATCGCTAGTTGGTCGGTCTCTAATAGGCTCGTTTTAAATGCGAATAAATCTCAGTCGATCATAATTTATAAAAAATCGTTAGACACCTCGTCCTTTCCTGGTATTTTTCTGCAGGGTTCGCTAATTAGGTATTCAAATACTGTTAGAGATTTAGGCTTAGTTATTAATAAAACTCTTTCTTGGGGTGACCATTTAATTAGTATTAGTAAGAAGGTCTTTGGTATGCTTAGTTGTTTGTATAAAGTAGTAGGATTTTCTGATAGTCAGTTTAGGAAAAAAATGTTTTTGTCTTATCTTCTTCCTCATTTTATTTATGGTGACGTAGTTTTATTCGGTATGCTTCAGGAAAATATGAACGTTCTCCAAAGATGGTTCAATGCATGTACTAGGTTTATTTTTGGTATTAGTAAATTCGATCATATTTCTGCCTACTCTAGCCTTGTTTTAGGATGTAGTTTATCTACCTTTTACGAATTTCGCGTTTGTCTTTTTATTTTTAAACTTCTCAAAGCTAAGAAGCCTTGTTATCTTTATAGGAAGTTACTTTTTAGCAGGTCTCATTCCTCAAACTTCCGCCTGATTCCGGCCAAAAATAGTTGTAGGTCGCTAAACAAATCCTTTTACGTTAGGGGAGTTTCTCTTTGGAATTCAATTCCATTGGAAATTAAGAGTTTAGGATCGGCCAAATTATTTAAGTCAAAATTTTTGGAGTGGCGTGATTGATGGGCAATACGTAGTTTTTTTAAATTTATTTTTAATATTATTATTATTATTGTTAAATTTTAATATTATTTCACCTCTTGCTGTACATTTTATTGTAAATGAGCTATTGCTCAAAATAAAATGTGTATGCATGAGATGGAAATTGTTTGAAAAAATTTAAAAGGTTTTCTGCCTAATGGAAGCAGCTTCATCATTTTATTTTTGTTCTTTTGTTCCGTTTACTCTGTTTCCATCTGTGCTTTTCCTTTTAATACTAAATTATTGTTAAAGTACAATAAATAGATAAATAAATAAATAAATAAAGTACTTTTGTTA
>OY744481.1:138036278-138391368 GCA_963556165.1 Tipula helvola
TTGAGACTTGAAGTTTTATTTCCTTTAAATTACAATAAAATAAAATTTTAACGCAAAAGCACAACATAATATTCTAGATCTACACAAAAAGCAAAGTTAAATCGATATAACTGGTGCTATATACTCGTACCTACTTGTACATACGAATATATAAACAGTCCGACATTTATTATAATACATGTATGTACATATTGTGTAATATATATATAGTTTATATAATTAATTAGAAATTTATTCCAATGTGACATAGGTGATTAAGTATGGTCTGACACACATACATAACACAAATGACGAAATTTTATCATCACCACCACCACCGACAACAACAACAACAAATGTTTATAAAAATCCGGTTACATCAATAACAATAACATTTCCACAAGAATATTTCTAATTTTTTTTTCTGTCAAACACATAAATGTTTGACCAAATGTGACACATTTTTAGTAGCTATTTTGTTGTTGCTTATGTTTTTACTGATTAATGGAATTATAATAAAACGGATAATTTTTATATGTGATACGGGAATATCTAAAGTTTATGATGTTTTTTTTGTATTTTTAAGGTACACATACATAATACATACATCCATATATTTTATTGATATTGATTAAAAACGATATAATCTGTCATTCTATTTACGTTCAGTTGAACAGACTTTTTATTTTAATTTATCCATTAATTTCAAAATGCACTCGAATAAATGAGAATTAAAAATTTAAAATAAAAAAAAACAAAAAAATTATTTTTGCAAAAATATTAATTGTAATTGCTAAACAAAACTATTAAATATGTAGCAGCAAAAAATACTATAACTATAAATTTGATTATTTATTTATGTTTTGTTTATTTTTAACGAATATATGTATGTACATAAATTATTATTTAGATTTTAAGCCGCGGTATTAAAATTAAAATATTTTTTGATCATGTATCGTGCGTATGGAATTATTAAAAAAGCTTTTAAAGAGCTTTGAATTTGTGTTTGACTGGTTGACATTAATTTATTCGTTTGGTAATTAAAATTTGTTGAATAATTAACGCCTAGTGTAATTGTAATGTCGTGTACTAAAACCGGTATATTATGTGATGTTTATGATTTAGTCAAATTTAAACAATACAAATTCTCTTGAGCTTAAAAACCTTTTTTTTTTTTGTTAAGGAGACTTTCGGTTTAGGCATAAGTGATGTTTATTATCCATGACGTCGCGCTGATGGGCCAAATGAAGAACGACTTGATTGGGTTTAATTATATTTACTGCTCAAAATATTCGTATAACGAGTATTCGCTTTGTTGGGAAATTGTGTCATATCGGTTGATAATCATAAAATTGTTTAATCCAAATATAGTTGTGGGTATTGTAACGCTCCGCTGACAGCTCCGGTTGCATGACCTTGTGGCATGCGCCTAGAATTGTATCGCAGCGTTATCAGAATTCTCCGAGTCATTATTGGGTAGCTGCAGCACATTTGCCGGCTAGGTGACAGGGTTGGGCGGGGTTATGCTACCAATAACTCAGAGCTTGCTAGTGCTGCAATTTCAGAATTATTACATGCGGATGAAAATTCGGAAAATTATTGGAATAGTTAAAAAAAAATTTAATCGCGCACTATATAACAGACTCTACTCTACAAACAAAATCACTAGAGATATGACACTGATAATTACCACAGCCATACTTTATTTTATTGTGGTCCAAGATGGTACTGACCACATGCGTTCCCCTCCTCCCATGGACGTTTGTACGCGACATTTATTTCACGTCCCCTGTATAACGCGGCACTAAATCACTTTAATTTACACGCGCACTTAACACATTTTATTCACTAAACCAAACATAGAGAGAAATGGCAACTGTGACGGAAAATTAATAAATTAACAGAAATTAAAAAAAAATCATCTTTCGTATAACGATATAATTATTGTGTAAAAGTAAAATCTTTACATAATACAAAACTTATCAAAGCCTCAGCTTACATAGTATATACTTATATACTAGAACCGGTTCAAGTTCTTAAATCTAATCTGATTTTGCTTTTTTCTAAAATTTAAGTTCAAAATTAACTTAACTTTGATAGTACAACGCTATCGGAGTTAATTTACTTAAGTATAATAATAAATATATAAATAAATAATAATATAATAATAATAATACAAATAAATGATATGACACTTAGCTCTATAGATTTTTGCAGCTGATGATGATGATTGTTAATCCGCACCCTGGTAGGTTTTATGATCCCGGAATCCAACAGATTTGGAATATTTATTCACGCGTTCCTAACAGATATAGTTGACCTTGGCCTCTCGAATGATAAGAAAAACACGCTTGTCGATGTGATATCCACCAGTAAAAATGGCGTCACTATGACAAACACAAGAGAATTAGTTTTAATTCCAGTGAAAACTTATAATTTAAATTAACTTGGAACATTCACTTAGAAATATACCTGTTTAATCAAGCCAAATTGCTATCACTACAAGATTCACTTTACTCGGTTTACAGACCAGAATATTTTGTCACACACCGGTTTTTTTTTTATAATTCCTTGTTTTTGTCACAATTATTTTTTTATTTTTATTTTTTATCACTCGATGTTACACAGGCACGTTCAATGATCAACTAAATCAATTTTCAACCAAAACAAATATATCCAATGCGATCCGTATTGCAAACGTATTGAATTCCAGTTTACCACCCATACAAGGCTAATTAGTTTATCACAACATCATATAATACAGAAGTGTATATACGATAGATAACATTCTCTTCTCCGTTCATTCATGACGTCTTAATACATAATAAATTATAATTTCGATAACAATCACCAACATCATTATTGCCCAAATATTTACCAGCCCTATTTTTGTTTGCTAAAGTAACCGGTATGGAATATACGACAGCGCTTGTAACCAGTAAATGTTACAGTATCTCCTCAATTTTCTATTTAACAATGAAAAATTGATTTAGGAAACAAATACAACGTATCAAAAATTGCTTACATTTTGTATTCAACAATATTAATAAAATTGACATGAAACTAACTAAATACAAAAAAAAAAAAAATCAAGGATGGATAAAATGTAAGAAATAAAATATTATAAAAATAATAACAAAAAAATGTCAAGATTTTATTATTGTTAAATTTGTTGAAATATAACATTTTTTATTTTTTCCGAAAGAAAAATGAGTTATAAAAGTTATTTCTTACAAAGTTTTAACTTAAGATAAAAGTTTAATAATTTTATTATAATAAAAATACATTTTTTTAATCTTGGTAGTTGCTACAACATTATATTACTGGTACCTACTTCCTATATTCTTTTTTATATTTTATATGCGCGTTTTCTGTTATGCTTTCCCAATTGCATTACAATAAAATAATATAGAATTTAATTTATTTCATTTTTTGTAAATTTTTTTTTTTATTTGTTAAATTTATCTGGGGATGTAATCATTTAATTTATTTTACAATGGTTCCATTACATTATAGAATTAATTAATTAATTAATATTATAGCACAAATGCTACAAGTACTGGTCTATTAAACCATTTTATAGTAAATTAGCAATTACTTCTAATGAAAAAAATAGTTAATCCATAATATTAGTTTGTCAAGCTAAAATTATCAATTTATTGATATTTTTTAATTCCACAAATATTTTTAATTTATCATTAAACTGAATAAGAACGTTTTTAGGTTTATTAATAATTCCATCAATATACTAATTTATTCCTTCACGATACCATATCATCTGAAATAATGTTTTACTAACTTTACATAAAGAATTCAAGAATGTTAGGAACAGGTGGACATACATATAGGAAGTTCTTTTATTTTTATTTCTTTATTTTTATTAATTTTATTTAATAATTTTATTGGACAATTTCCAGTATGTATTTACAAGTTTAAGGCATTTAGTCTTTATATTAAGTTTAGCTCTTCCTTTATGATTATCTTTTATATTTTATGGTTGAATTAATCATACACAACATATTATATTTGCACATTTAGTCCCTCAAGGTACTCCTGCAGTTTTAATTCCGTCATACGTACCTCCAGCAGTTTTAATACCGTCTACTTTGTGCAGCGGGGGCTACTTTGTGCAAATTTGAATTTGCACTTATCAAGTGCTGCTATCTATTACAGTCGATCCTCGAGTTACGTCGTTTTTATTTACGTTATTTTCGAGTTACGTCGTTTATAGTAAATTATTCCCTTGATTTGAGTTACGTCGTTTTTTGCTTTGAGTTACATCGTAAAAAAAACTTATCTGATAAAAATCAAAAAAGGGAATTTTTGGATATTTTTATGGGCGCGCATATTATTTTCTATTGTTTTGTAATAGTAGTAGATAAAGGAAGAAAAACGGAAACAATAGTAAATTTCTAATATTATTTTCTCTTCCTTCCTTTAACTTTTAACACAAAACAGCAACCATCGAAAATAATAATATGTGATTGGAAAAGAACCAGTTTTAATTTTTTTTTATGGTACCTATTTTGTGATATATATATATACACATAGGTAGAGGTCTCCTCTATTACCACTGAGTAGCTATATTGCGAGGATACTATTTGTATCATTATCTCTTAACTTTTCTAATTAAAATTAATGTTTTAATAAACATTTAAAAACTAAATAAATAATATTTACAAAAAATATATTATAACTAGGGCAACCAAAAATATGCAATAACATATTTTTTTCCAGTGCACGAATTTTGAAAAGAGCAAGATATAAATCCGTTTCATGAAAAACCAAGCGTTTTAAGCCCTACTTGTTAGTGCATATTTTTGCATATTTCACCCAAAAATTCCCCAAAAGAACATATTTTGTGTAATATAAGCATATTTTGTCAAAATCATTTACATAATTTCCAAATTTTATAAAAAAAATTCGCAGACAATTTTTATTTATTTATTTATTTAATTTTTTAAATTTCCTTTTTACCGCAACAGTAAATATCAAAATGAGGTTGTCTTTAGGGTGTATGTTATACGAATTTTTGATTCACGTATTCCTCGATGGTGGCTAGTTTATACCAATAGTAATTTTCTCACTCATAGTGGTTCCATAGCTAGTTCACCATTGGTCGGCTTTTTGACGATTCGATTAGAATTTTAGGAGATAGTTTTGAGAAAGATAAAATTTTACTGTTTATATCAGATGCAGCACCGTACTCATCAAAGCGGCCCGTGCAATACAAACTTTCTATCCCAAAAATACACATCTAAATTTCTTGTCTTTCTCACGGTCTTCATAGTGTATGTGAACTTATAACAGGGTTTTTTCCTAAGGTCCGCCTTATCTCGAATATCAAAAATGTATTTTTAAAAGCTCCGTCGAGAGTCAAGATTCTTAAAAATTACAGCCCGGGCTCGCACTTCCTTCACAGCCAACATCCACAAGCTGGAAAACTTGGCTCGCAGCTGTTAAGTTGTATGCCAATCATTTTGAAGAGATTATTGGTGTTTTTGATGCATTGGGCGATGAGGAGGCAGCCTCAATCAAAATATCAAAACAGCTGTTAAGTGACAATTCAGTAAAGGCAGAATTAATTTTTATTGTAGCAAGTTATGGTTTTCTCGACGCGTCCATTACTAAATTGGAAAGTTCTGGTTTGCAGTTTGCTTTCATATTTCTTGCTGTCGTAATTTTTTTTTTTATTAGTTTTTATCAAATTATAAGTGTCTACGCCACTAAAATTAAAAATCAACCTAAAAGAAATGTTAGTTAATGTAACCGGAGGAATGTCATTAATGTCTTGAAGATTTAAATTTACTTACCTTAAATTCATTTGAAATAACTCGATAAATCAAATCAGCTGACTGAGCATTTATTAACTTCTAACATTTTTACACAATTTATCTCAGCTGACCGGTAATGACATTAACGAAATTCCAGTTTACGATTCCTAACATGTAATAAGGAATGTAATTAGTTTTAATAATCTTAATTTTAATTATTGAATTTACTTATCTGTCCAGAATATCCATACATAAATTTCGTTACAGCTGTGATACACGATTATTATTGACAGCGACGATTTATGTTTTCTGAAATAAATACATATAATTAATAAGTTGGATACGAAGGACATTTAACAGAAAACTTATCTTTAAACACACTATTGTTTTATATCCACAGTATTATGTTGAGTTTTCTTATAATAATTATACTTTATAATTAAATTTATTACTTTAACCACAAAATTTAAAATAACAACAAAAACAAATTAAATCAATGTAAAACGTCATGACAGATCAATTGCAATAAAGTTGGCAACAATTGGAAATATTAGTTCATTGGCAAATTCACAATTCCACAAATTATTGCAGTTCTTCAGTCACTACGTTGCTATAAATATTCAACCATTTTTATTATTATTAGAGTTCATATTTTTCATTCGTACAAGTCAGACGTAATTCAATGTGGTGAAGTAAAAATTGTCGTAAAATAAAATTTATAAAATTAAAAAATTTAAAATAATAAAATTAAAATAATAAGTTTGAAGTGTGAGAATTTAGTTTCTTTTTTATCCAATAAAATTAAAACCAGCGATACCGTGCCATACCGCACATTTATTGGTCCTTCGAAACCGGATCAAAAAGAAGCATAAACCGAGAAAATTCTTACACACGCGGAATAGCGTGGGTCCGCCATTTTGTGGAAAGGAAAAAACCTTAAGTAGAATTTTAATTTTTATTTTTTTTTAAATAAATAAAGTCAACATTACCGAAATAAATTAAAGTTTTATAAGTTTTATAATTATTTAATTGGTTTTATTAAATATTTGTTGTTTGTAAACGATAAACATTTATTTTTTTTGTAATTCGGTATTCAATTAAATTGATAAGCGATATCAATCAAATTACTTTTGCGTAACGTTTTGTGTTGTGAAACAAATTAATGAGTGTCGAAATGGAAGCTATCAAAAAACGACGTTCTGTTTTAAAAGGCCAAATGACCAAAATCTTGTCATTCGCGGAAGCCATTGACGAATCAACATCAATGGAAGAGATCCAAGCGCGATTGGAGAAAACAAGCGTCTTGTGGACCGAATTTGCAGCCGTTGAAACCAAATTATTTGAAACTCAACCTGATGCGACATCACAAGCGGATGAATTCGATGAGAATTACTACCACGCGGTGGCTTTGTTGAATGCTGCACTGCGTAAATCTCATACAGTGGCAAATTTAAATACCTCGGGAATGCACGGTGAAACCACATGCCAAAATCAAACCTGGTCAAACGAAGCTAGGTTGCCTCGTTTACAAATTCCAACTTTCCAAGGTAACCTTCAAGAATGGCAAAGTTTTTTCGATCTTTTCAACAGTTCAGTGCATGAAAAAGTGACGTTGGCCTCTGCACAAAAACTTCAATATCTAAAGGGCCTACTCAAAGGTGAACCATCAGACCTCATTAAGCATTTAAGTATTACGGATGCCAATTACATAGAAGCGTATCAAATTCTTGTCAAGAGATATGATAAGAAGAAGTTAACCATCAATAATTACATCGATACCTTCTGCAAACAATCTACAATTAGCCGTGGTAATGCTTCAAACATTCGGAAATTAGCCGATACCAGTGAAGAAATTATTAGGGGGCTAAAGGCAATCGGCCCAAAGGGTGACTTACGCGACCCATGGCTAATTTACATCATTGTAAATAAATTAGACGACGACAGTAGGCAATTTTGGCAGCACGATCATCCAAGATAGATCATCCCACGTTCCAAGATCTCATCGAATGTCTCCAAACCAGAGCAGATACGCTTGAGGGAATTCGAGAGATTACCAATCGACCAGTAACGAGGCTGATTCCAAGTGTGAGAGGCATACAAACCAACATCACTTCCAATTTGATGTGTCCATTATGTCAAGTCGAGCATATACCACTGCCCAAAATTTCGAGCTATGAACCTTAATGACAGACGATCATTTATTAACGAGAAAGGGAGATGTTATAATTGCCTTAGTGACTCACACACCGTAAAAACCTGCAAGGCTAATCGATCATGTCAAATTTGTCATAAACGTCACAACAGCTTGTTACATATTTCGCATTCGCCTAAACCGCAATCCGCATCACACACACTATCATTGCCGGCCACTAATACCATACAACGATCACCCAACCTAAATTCAACTGATTCGACTCCAACACTTGCTACTTCAATCAACGAAACTACATCAACAATTCCACAATCAACATCCATGTCGACAAGCGTAACTTCACTCAACATTCACCAGCCTGATGAAACCTTTCGAAATACATACATCAGTAATAAAGCTATAATACCTATCCAAACCAAGTTTCCACTAAGTAATGTTAACTTTCAATCACTACTACCAACCGCAGTTGTTCACGTTACCGATGGCCATGGGCAGATGCAACCATGCCGCATTCTGTTAGACTCCGGTTCACAGGCATCATTCGTGACGGAAGAGTGTGTTTCCCGTTTGGCCTTACCTCGACATAAGGCAACCATTACGATCAAAGGAGTTGGTTCATCCACAGCGGGGACCACTAGGGGATTAACGACACTACAGCTCGCTTCCAGATTTCAGTCAAAACCAAAGTTAATAGTAAACGCACTGATTTTACCGAAGTTAACAGCACCGATGCCATCAACAACCATCAACCCAAAATGTTGGGATCATCTCAAGACCTTACAACTAGCAGATCCAACATTCTTCCAACCAGGTCCCATCGACATCTTAATCGGGGCCGAATATTTCTTCGAAATCTTATCTGATGGCAAAATTCCTGGCGGTTCGGGCACACCAATTGCTCAGAACACGATCTTCGGATGGGTCATCACTGGAAATATAGCAACCAACCTTATAACCGATTCCGTACAACTCAGTCACTGTACGGAACTAGATATCGACAGCTCGCTTCAAAAGTTTTGGGATAGTGAGGAATTACCAAATACCAACCAGCTAACCGAGGAAGAAGCCCAATGTGAAAACCATTTCGCCAAAACCCACCGACGAACCACAGAGGGCAGATTTATCGTCAAATTACCTTTTGTCGAACCCCAAAAACCAGTGGGAAGTACCAGAGATATGGCCATCAAGCGGTTATGTGCGATGGAAACCAAGTTTACCAAATTTCCGAATCTCAAACAAGAATACTCGACATTTATGCAGGAGTATATTAAATTAGGTCATATGGAACGCATATATCCAACCATTCCAATTACCGACCCAACCACATCGTTCTATATGCCACACCATGCAGTGCACAAACAAACCAGTACCACCACCAAGCTGAGAGTGGTGTTTGATGCCTCGGCTAAATCATCGACCAAGGTATCACTTAACGACAACCTAATGGTGGGACCAACTATTCAAGATAGTCTGTTCGCCATCCTAGTACGATTCCGAAAGCACGCAATTGTGTTCACAAGCGATGTGGAGAAATGTACCGCCAGATCCGAATAGCTCCAGAAGATGCGACATTCCAAAGAATTGTGTGGCGAGAATCACCAGAATTACCCATCGAAGATTACCAGCTGTTGACAGTCACCTATGGAACAGCCTCCGCACCGTATTTGGCAACAAAAACCTTAGCAACGGTTGCCGACAACAATTCAACCAAGTTCCCTTTAGCCGCAAAAGTCATTAAACAGGATATGTACATTGACGACTTGATGTCCGGAGCCAGTAACGAACAAGCCGCGAGTATATTACAAAACCAAATCATTGAGATATTAGGATCAGCCGGGTTTCATCTGCGTAAATGGACGTCAAACTGTACATCATTGTTGGCGGCGATACCGACGAACAACCAAGAATTATCACCATTTGAGATTTCCGAGGGTACTCGCTCAATTAAGCTACTCGGTTTGGAATGGTGTCCAAATAACGATGCATTTCAGTTCAAAGTGGTAATCAATCCAGAAAACACCAATACCAAGCGTAAAATGCTATCCGAAGCATCAAAAATATTCGATCCACTCGGATGGTTGTCACCATCGATTATTATGGTAAAGCTCCTGTTCCAATCACTGTGGCTCCTCAAGTTACACTGGGATGAACCATTACCAATCAACATTTCAAAACGATGGCAAGAACTTAGGCAAGAATTACACCAACTAGACCAAATATCAATTCCTCGTTGGTTATCAACCGAAACACAGAAGTTTCAACTACACGGATTCTCGGATGCATCCGAGGTCGCGTATTCCGCTGTCGTGTACTGTAGAGTCAAAACAAACCTGGGCATCATTCAAACCAATTTAGTATGCGCCAAAACCAGAGTTGCCCCTATCAAACATGTTTCGATACCACTCCTAGAATTATGTGGTGCTCTTTTATTAGCTCGATTAATGAAACAAGTCATCAAAGCACTTCAGGCTGAACAAATCGAAGTTTTTTATTGGACAGATTCAACGACGGTGCTCTGGTGGTTGTCATCGCATCCACGATGCTGGAAGAGTTACGTGGCTAATCGCACAGCCGAAGTTCTAGATTCAACTTCGAGGAAGGATTGGCGCTACGTACCAACGAAAGAAAACCCGGCCGATGGCGCTTCACGAGGGATATTGCCATCAAAACTACCCGATTATGAAATTTGGTGGAAGGGACCTACTTGGCTCCGGCAAGATCCAAATTTATGGCCCAATCAAGATCATTTAAGTCGTACCAATATCCAGACCAACGAAGAGCGACAAACTACAATTCACAAGCTGGAAGTAGTACTGTCGAATCCATTGCTCGACGAATTAACACAGAGATACTCCAAATTTTCGAAACTCATTCGAATTACGGCACGGTTATACCATTTTTCGAACAATATTAAAAAATCATGTAAAGCAGAACCGAAGTCGATGATTTTAGAACTTGAAGAATATCAGCGCGCAACCAACACCATCCTAAAATGGGTACAAGAAGATGCCTTTGCTACCGAAATTTCGTGCCTCAAAGCCAAAAGAATTATTCCAAAACATAGCAACCTAACCGCATTAAATCCATTCGTGGATGATCATGGAGTCTTACGAGTGGGTAGCAGAATTCGCCACGCGAATATTGAATATCATCAAAAATTCCCAGTTATATTACCAGCCAAACATATTATCACTGACTTAATTATTGATGAGACCCACACCAAATATCTACACGCAGCACAATCATTGATGGTATCCATATTACGTCAAACCTACTGGATACTAAATTGCAAAAATTTGGTACGACAAAAAATACACCGCTGCGTCACATGTACTCGGTACAAGCGTCACAATCCCAATCAACTAATGGGAGATTTACCATCGGCTCGAGTAAATTTCAAACATGCTTTCAACCAGACGGGAATTGACTACGCTGGCCCCATATGGCTGCACTCAATGATAGGAAGGCGAATTAAACCACACAAAGCATATATCGCCATATTTGTTTGCATGAGTAGCAAGGCAGTCCATATAGAGCTGGTCAGTGACCTATCAACCAATGCATTCATAGCCGCCTTGAAAAGATTTATGGCAAGAAGAGGAGTGTGTTCCGCTATATTCAGCGACAACGGCACCAATTTCGTTGGCGCAAAAAATCAATTCCAAGACATCTACAAATTAAATAAATCAATTCAACATAATAATTCAGTTTCTACTTTTTTATTAGATTATCAAACTAAATGGCACTTCTCACCACCATCCGGACCAAACTTCGGCGGATTATATGAATCAGCCGTTAAATCAACTAAATTCCATTTACGACGAGTATTGGGAACCACAGTACTCAATTTTGAAGAGATGTCGACATTATTGGCTCAAATTGAAGCCATATTGAATTCACGTCCGTTATGCTCCTTATCATCAGGCCCAGACGACATCAATATGCTGACCCCGGCTCATTTTATTTTGGGTCATTCATTAACGTTGCCACCTGATCGAGATATTATCGCGACGAATATAAATCACCTGACCAGATGGAGACAAATCCAACATATGACACAACATTTTTGGAAACGATTCTATATGGAATACTTAACTACACTCCATAATCGTTCGAAATGGCAACATAAAAATGTTAACCTTCAAGTAGGTGACATTGTTTTGATTCGTGATGAGATCACGCCACCAGCAAAATGGCCCTTGAGCAAAATCATCGAAACACATCCCGGTGCAGATGGACTGGTACGAGTGGTTTCAATACAAACACAATCCGGAATTTTCAAGCGCCCAATCACCAAGGTAATCGTATTACCAGTATCTTGAACCTTCGTTCAACGTCGGCGGCATGTCTACGCCACTAAAATTAAAAATCAACCTAAAAGAAATGTTAGTTAATGTAACCGGAGGAATGTCATTAATGTCTTGAAGATTTAAATTTACTTACCTTAAATTCATTTGAAATAACTCGATAAATCAAATCAGCTGACTGAGCATTTATTAACTTCTAACATTTTTACACAATTTATCTCAGCTGACCGGTAATGACATTAACGAAATTCCAGTTTACGATTCCTAACATGTAATAAGGAATGTAATTAGTTTTAATAATCTTAATTTTAATTATTGAATTTACTTATCTGTCCAGAATATCCATACATAAATTTCGTTACAGCTGTGATACACGATTATTATTGACAGCGACGATTTATGTTTTCTGAAATAAATACATATAATTAATAAGTTGGATACGAAGGACATTTAACAGAAAACTTATCTTTAAACACACTATTGTTTTATATCCACAGTATTATGTTGAGTTTTCTTATAATAATTATACTTTATAATTAAATTTATTACTTTAACCACAAAATTTAAAATAACAACAAAAACAAATTAAATCAATGTAAAACGTCATGACAGATCAATTGCAATAAAGTTGGCAACAATTGGAAATATTAGTTCATTGGCAAATTCACAATTCCACAAATTATTGCAGTTCTTCAGTCACTACGTTGCTATAAATATTCAACCATTTTTATTATTATTAGAGTTCATATTTTTCATTCGTACAAGTCAGACGTAATTCAATGTGGTGAAGTAAAAATTGTCGTAAAATAAAATTTATAAAATTAAAAAATTTAAAATAATAAAATTAAAATAATAAGTTTGAAGTGTGAGAATTTAGTTTCTTTTTTATCCAATAAAATTAAAACCAGCGATACCGTGCCATACCGCACAATAAGGAACAATTATTTTGAATACATATTTTCAGTTTTTTAAAGCATATTTTGAATGCATATTTCAACATTTTTAAAGCATATTTTAAGAGCTTAAAAACTATTTTTTAGTGCATTTTTTTGGTTGCCCTAATTATAACATATGTACTTACAATTAATGGCTATTTCTATACCTACAATTATTTTATACTAAATAATTTTATAAAAATGTATCTTAAAGCTTATTCCTTAAGGTATTTATATGATTAAATAATAAATTAATTAATTAAATTATTACAATTAAAAATATATAAATTAAATTTATTTCTTAAAAAACTAAATATATTTAAGAACGAATAACGTTTCATTTCTAATTAATTATTATTAATATCTATGCCACAATAACTAAAATAATTAATTAGCTCTCTTAAATTCGAGAAAAATATTTATTAATATTTTTTAGTTAATAAACTCTGACAAGGATCAATAAATAAAATTTTCTTTGGTATTAATTTATTTTCATTCATTTCATCATTCTTTCACAATACTAATACACTATAATTAAAATATTTTTTTCATTAAAAACTACAAAAACTATTTCAATAAAATTATTTTTATTAACTTAATAATTACATAAAAAATTTAATAAGATTTTTTTATCAATTTAAATCGAATGGCACGAGTTACTTTTCAATGTAAATAAAATACTTTACTATTTAAGCTTTGTCTTTCTAGATACACCTTCCGGTACATCTACTATGTTACGACTTCTCATTTTAATAAAGAGAGCGACGGGCGATATGTGCATATTTTAGAGCTAAAATCAAATTATTTTTCTTTTTTATTTTACTATCAAATCCAATTTCAAAAAAATATTTTAATCTTTTATCCAAAAATAAATTTATTGTAACCCATTTTTACTTAACTATAAGCTGCACCTTGACCTGACATAATTTATATTAAAATTTTTAGAAAATTATTCCTTTTTTAAAATATTCTGACGATGGCGCGGCGGTATACATACTAAACAAAATTAAGTAAGGTCCATCGTGGATTATTAATTATAAAACAGGTTCCTCTGAATACACTAAAATACCGCCAACTTTTTTAAATTTCAAGAACACAACTAATACTATTCTAGATTATTTATTTACATTTAAAATAATAGGGTATCTAGTCCTAGTTTACTATTAAAATTTCATATTTTCAATACGTTAACTATATAATTTATTTAATTTAAAATTTCAACTAATAAATTAAATTTTTTTATATTTTTATATAATAAACAATTTAATTATAATCTAAACTAATTCATTAATATTTTTTGTCTAACCGCTGCAGCTGGCACAAATTTTGATAATATTAAATAATATTACTAATTCTAAATTTCTTTATAATTAATATTAATCACTGCGAATGAAATTAAATAAATTATTATTTAAATAACTTATAATTATCACTAAAATTTCCATGTAAAATAAATTATAAACAAATTTGTATGCTATAATAAAACATTTTTAATACAAAAATTATATTATGGAATTTTTTACTTATAATTAATGGATTTAATTAATTAATACTTAAAAATAATAAGTCTTTATATAATTTTTACTAAATAATTTTTCTCCCCATAAAAGTATACATTTAAAATTATGGAATTAAATTTAATAATAATAATAACTTAAATGTTACTATTTTTAATTTAAATTATATATTAAATTATTTATTAATTATTAAATTATTATTATTTATTAATTATTTTTATTTTGACTGCCGCTGCAGCAGAAATGGTAAAGGTAGGATACCAAATTTTTTTGCTTTTAATAGATTATATTATAAGCTATCATACGCTGCAAACGGATTGTAAATATTCGTTCTAATTTAGGAGCTATGCCGATTCTACTATAAGCCAGGACAGGATTACATCTCTCTTAATTAATACAGATTTAAAAAGGCGTACTTCCATCAAACGTGAAATTGTTCAAAACGTTAATATGCTATTGCTTAACAATGGCTTAATCGAATCCCGAAATCCCTTTTTGTCGCCTTGACCGTTTGCTTAATAAACTTGGTTGTTGTATGTTAATTCTTTGTCGAACTCACGTTGAGGGTATCAATCTCATCAAATCTCATTGATTTTAATTCCTGTTAATTTTATGTGATTTTATTTAAACACAAGTAAAAAAAATACTAGGAGTACAATATAACTGTATGTTGCCTTCAACGTTCAACGATGTTTTGATAACAAAAATATTTATCGAATAAAAAGTTTATTTGGTGTAAAACCCGGCTAAAAGCATTTCAAAATATTAAAAAAACTAATCTTATAATTTTATTTTGTTTAATATAAATTTATTTAACATTATAGAAGAATAAACATTAGTTAGTGTGAAATTGGGGGGCGTGCTGCAGCTATCGGGGGGGTCACAGGTGGTGGATTAGGATAGTGAACGACCTATCGATAGATAGGTTAGCGGTGAATATTAAATAAGCCGCCCCCAACCGCAGCCCTGCTGGGAGGAAAGTCTCAGAAAACTGGGGAGTGGTTAACCTCAGTTTAATAAATTCTGAGTGCCTATGATACCCGGTATGGAATGGCGAACTGATGGCGCCATAAAACCATCAACTAATAACCACAGGCAAACTGAGCGTCACATTTCCGGGGTCTCCAGGTAGTGAGTGAGGGGCCCCTTTAAACGGGTTACCCCCTTGAATGATGAAATGGGTCCTATTGGTTTGGGATATCCATATGGATGGGTGAATGGTTGGGTGAAAGATGAATAGGGGCGGGGGTGCTGGGATGTGATGCTTGGTGAGCCAATGGGCTGGATTAAGGTGTTATGCGACCCGTGCTGATGATCAGCTAGGCTGGGGGTCCATTTAACAAAGCCCAGTCGTTAACGGAGCCCTCTGGATTCCTGGCTACCTCCAGTTGTATTTAGCCTTACCTGCGTATACGGATCTCTGCGCAGGTGGACCAGTATTTCTCCGACACTCGTGGGAGTTTTATGGATCATTTAAATAATAAAAATGAGGGAGCCGGTACCCTTGAAAAACCGGAAACAATGAAGGAAGAAAGTGGCTCTTACCTTAAAGGTGGAGCTACCTCATCAGTGGCAGGGGTAAGTGGCACCATGGCATCAAAGCCAGGAGTCAGCGATACCAATGCCAGGCAAGAGAGCGGGGGATCGGGAAGGATCCCTCCTGCAAAGCGACGATACAGGGAGAAACGGTCGGCGCATAAAATTCTGGATAAACTGGCTGCAACCCCTGAGGGGCAGCTTACAGTAGAACAGAAGCAATCTGTGGCTTGGGCGAGGGAGATTGTCGGCCGCGACAGCTCGGATAGGGTCCTTGTGCCTAAAAGGCCGAGGTCTCAGGATGAGCTCGAAGGGGGCGACAGCAAACGAGCCAAGACCGTCACTGGAGCGATATCGGGAGATCCAAAGGAAAAACCGAAATTGTTCAGTGAAATAGTAAAGGAGAACGTACTGGTGCTAGCGGTAATTGACAGAAGTCAAGAAGATGGGAGCATCACGGCAGGAAAGTGGAGGGAAGTGTATAATGCACTAAACTCCATTTTCATCAAGGTCCTAAGAGAAAATCCAGGACCCCCTCCGTTCTGTAGAGATGCGGGATGGCATCAAGGGCGCGTTAAGTTAACTGCGTGCTCGGATCAAAGATCGGTGGATCTTTATAAAAAGGCAATAGCCGAAGTAGGTGAGGTATGAGAAGGCGCGAGGCTTGAGGCAGTTCGAAAGGAAGAAATTCCGAGTAGACCAAGGGCCCGCGTCTGGTTACCAACCAAATCAGAAAAGCCAGAAGAGATCCTTGAGATTATTCAGGCAAGTAATCCAAATCTTCCAACGAAAGATTGGAAGATTGTCAAACAGGAGGAGGCTAAAGGGGGCTTCAGAATGGCAATCATGCTGCTCAATAAGGAGTCCCTTACTCCCCTGGCAGAGACAAAGGGGGTGATCAGCTTCGGTTTCGGGTCGATCACTCTCAACGTTTTTAAAAAAGATGAGGTAGGCATGCGCTCGGAGGACGGGCCGGAGGTGGACGTCGGACGGACCCAGCGGCAGACAGTCGAGCAAGCGCATGGGGTTATAACAGACGATGACGTGGAGCTGCTATTGGAGAGAGGCGGCCTTCTCTCGCTTGGATCCGATGGGGACACCCTGTCGGAATCTGAACGAAGAGAGGCTGGGGATTCTCAAGGCAGCGAAGCATCAATTATGGGGGGTGACACGGCGGATACTAGCGGCCCCCCGGAGGAAGGTAGCATTAGCCTGAAACAGGGAATGCATGAAGAGGTAAGTGAGATAATGCATGGTGATTAATATTGTGCAGATTAATCTTCACCATACGAAGGCTGCTTCGGCGGCTCTCGTTCTCAGACTGACTAGATCAGGAGAGGAGCTAGTGTTAATCCAGGAACCTTGGATTAACAAAAACAGGATCTGTGGCCTTAAGGTGAAAGAGTATACAACTTTGTACTCAAGTAACTCTGAGAAGATAAGATCTTGCATTTTAGTGAAAAATACTTTAAAAATTTTTCTACTTTCTCAATACAGTAGTGGTGACGTTACTGCGATCAGTATGGAGGTTGGCAAAGACAAGTTTTGGCTGGTCTCTGCGTATATGGATCGGGAGAAGGAGATCCCGCCGGATAACCTGGGGGACCTGATCCGAGAAGCAAGGAAAAATAGGATTGGTGTGATACTCGGATGTGATGCAAACGCGCATCACACAATTTGGGGGAGCACTGATATTAATGAGAGGGGTGAGTTATTTTTTTGATTACTTATTAAATACTAACCTTTCAGTCTGCAATGTTGGGCAGGAACCGATATTTATCATTAGCAATCGGCAGGAGGTTCTAGATGTGACCCTCGCCTCGGATAATATTTTTCAGTTGATTAGGGGATGGAGAGTGGCGAAGGAGCACTCATTCTCTGATCATCAATATATAACTTATAACCTTAACATTCACCCGGTTGCCCAGAAGTCGTTCAGGAATCCTAGAAGGACAAACTGGGAGAAATATGGGGAGGTGTTGGAGGAACTATTGCCGGAGGTCCCCGGACCTCCGGAGACAGTGGAAGAATTGAATTGCATTGTGGATGTTGTCACAAGAGCATGCAATCTTTCCTTTAATGCTTCTTGCCCCCTGATAAAGCCAAGGGGCAGGCAGAAACCGGCTTGGTGGTCCATGGAGTTGGAGACCTTTCGGAAGGCGTGTAGGACAGCCTTTAATAAGGCAAAGAGCACGAGGCATGTACGGGACTGGGACTCCTATAAGGAGGACCTAAGAAAGTACAAAAAAGAATTGAGGAAGGCACAGAGGGGATCTTGGAGACTCTTTTGTGGTAGAATGGAAGAAGTCTCTGAGACTTCCCGCCTTAGGAAGATTCTATCTACTAACCCAACTAGTCCTAGTTACTTAATTAGACCAGACGGGTCATGGACAGCTTCAAGTGCGGAATCGTTGGAGCTTCTCATCGATACCCACTTTCCGGGAAGCTTTGATGACTCGATGGAGCCTGGAGCTCATCGAGGAACACCTCCAATAGATATGGAGGGCATATTGGATAGAGAGCGGATCAGGTGGCCGTGCAGGGTTTTAAGCCATATAAGTCGGCGGGCCCGGATCGGATTATACCAGCAGAGATTCAAAAGAACTCGGCAGCCATCATCCCCTGGCTAGAGGTTATCTTCAGGGGATGTTTGAAACTAGTCTATATTCCTAGGAATTGGACAGAGGTCAAAGTAGTCTTTATTCCGAAATCGGGAAAGAGCTCACATGCTCGTCCAAAGGACTTGAGGCCTATAACTCTATCATCTTTTCTGCTGAAAACCCTGGAAAGGTTGATAGATGTGTTTATTCGATCAAGAATTGAACCCAGGAATTGGGCAATGTCGCAGCATGCGTACTGTAAGGGAAAGTCGGTGGACACAGCTCTGCACGATCTAGTACGCACAATTGAGAAATCAATTTACTTGCAAGAGTTTTGCATGGTAGCATTTCTCGATATTGAGGGTGCTTTTAATAATGTAAAAACGGAGGCGATCATGGAAGGATTGTCTTTTTTGAAAGTGGACTGCTCTATAAGTAGGTTAATAAATCAGATGCTGGTAAGCAGGACTATTACCTCGGAGCTGGGAGAGTCCAAGATTAGAAGACGGGTGGTTAGAGGAACCCCACAAGGAGGTGTAATGTCCCCCATTCTCTGGAGTGCAGTGCTTAATGGATTGCTGCTGGAACTAGAGAGAGAGGGGATAGGGGTTGTAGCATATGCTGATGATGTAGCGATAGCTGTCTCAGGCAAATATCTAGATACGATTAGGGATGTTATGCAGAATGCACTCCTGATCGTTACGAAATGGGCCAGCAAGTGTGGATTGGGGATTAACCCTTCCAAAACAGAGCTGGTACTATTTACTAGGAAATATAAAATTCCGGTGGTTAGCCCTCCTATCATAAACGGCAGCGGACTAGTTTTTGCTGACCGAGCGAGATTTCTGAGCATAATCTTTGATAGTAAGCTCAGCTGGAAGCCTAACACTTTGGAAAGAGTGAATAAGGCTATTGTAGCCTTATACTCGTGTAGAAACGCTATAGGTAAGAGATGGGGCTTGAAACCGGAGCTGGTATACTGGCTCTATACCGCCGTGGTAAGACCTGTGCTAATGTACGGGGTGGGCGTTTGGTGGCCAGCTCTAGATAAGGTAACTTATAGAGGTATGATGGAGAAGGTGCAAAGAACGGCCTGTATGCTTATAAGCGGGGCGCTTAGGACAACACCTACACGCGCTTTAGAGGTTATGTTCCACCTTATTCCAATCGACCTTTATGGTAAACAGATGGCAGCCAACGTGGCTACGAGGCTCTTGGCTGTCTCTCAATGGAAGTGTCTTCAGGTGGGACACTCGACGATAGGTAGATTCGCTGGCGAAGAACTGGCGAATCTGGATTATATTACACCAACGTTGTGCTTCGATAAGGGTTTCCGTACCATCTTTCCCTCAAGGGAATCCTGGAGAAACGGATCAATCTTGGAAAACGAGGCAGTGCAATTTTTCACGGACGGCTCGAGGCTAGACGATCAGGTAGGAGCCGGAGTCTTCTGTGATAAACTTAATGTTAATATTTCTGTTCGTCTCCCTGACTACTGCAGCGTGTACCAGGCTGAAGTGGTGGCGATCGGGCAAGTCATGACATGGTTGAAGCATAATGTGGTATCCGGGAGGGATATCGCAATTTATGTGGACAATCAGGCAGCGATCAAGTCACTTGGGGCAGTTTGTCTGAAGTCGCGGGTGGCGCTGGATTGCCGATCATCTCTTAACGAGATGAGCGAGTATTTCAGCATCCAGATAATCTGGGTCCCGGGTCACTCGGACGTCACGGGGAACTGCAGGGCGGACGAACTAGCTAGGTACGGTACGACTCTCCAGATGCAGCCGGAAATGGTAGTTCTGGGGAGGCCTATGGCAGTGCTAAAATGGGCGCTCAGTAAAAGGGCAATCGCCTTGACAAATGAGAGGTGGATCAACACTCTCACGTGCAGGGTAGCAAAGCAAGTTTGGCCAAAACTTGACTTGCGGCGCTCCAAGGTACTAATATCCCTGGGAAGACAAGAAATAGGATTGGTCGTAGGGATAATGACAGGTCACTGCCTTTTTGGGGAGCATGCGAGAAGGCTGGGGATACAGACGAATGACTTTTGTAGAAGTTGCATGGACGAAGAGGAGGAGGAGACTTTGGAACACTTCCTATGCTCATGTCCGGCGCTATCATACAGAAGGCATAAGTATTTGGGTGTGTACGGTATGGACAGCCTTTCGGAACTCGCGGACTGTGGAGTGCGAGATTTATTACGCTATATAAATAGCTCTGGTTGGTTTCAACGGGAGTAATGGGGAGATGGGATCCTGTGGTATCACAACGGGCCATTGCTGGCCTAAGTGTGCGATAGCAGCCACTTCAAATTAACCTAACCTAACCTAGTGTGAAATTTATGACAAATTGACAAAAAACCTTACAACAGCAAACAAGTGTAAAGGCAAGTACTACACACTAATAAACTGAGGATCTCAAATCGGTTTAAGTGACAGTACCAAAAATTTACATTTTCATAATTAAACAACCAACTTCCTTACTATGCTAAGTAAAATTTAAATTTTAGATTACAAAATTTGCATGAGTTTAAATCAATTTTATGTTTCCCTTAAAAAGTGTAGGCTGACATTGAGTGAATGACAACAGGAAATCATTCAGACTTCTAAGAAAATGTGAACACTAAGTCATATTGTTTGTCCAACAATCGACACATTTGTGAAAAGAGGTGCTTTAACTCGATTTTAAAGGCTCAAATAGAGAGGAATCGAATTTACAAGAAAACACTTCGAAAAAAAGTCGTCGTTGCAAGTTCGATGGCCAATGACAGGCAATCGTAGAGATGGCTAAGTGAATCTGAGTATACCACCATGTTGTATGTCTCAACGTTAATATTTCCTATATTGGGTATATTAGCGCGACCCTCAGGGGGTGAGTTATCGAATTTTCAAAAAAAACACTTCGAAAAAAAGTGTAGGTGGAAGTTCGATGGCCAATGACAGGAAATCGTAGAGATGGCTAAGTAAATCTGAGTATACCACCATGTTGTATGTCTCAACGTTAATATTTTCTATATTGGGTATGTTAGCGCGACCCTCAGAGGATGAGTTATCGAATTTAAAAAAAAAACACTTCGAAAAAAATTGTAGGTGGAAGTTCGATGGCCAATGACAGGCAATCGTAGAGATGGCTAAGTAAATCTGAGTATACCACCATGTTGTATGTCTGAAACTACTATCTGATGCATTAGTCATTGTGATGAGAAAATTTTAGGTAACGTATATATTTGTTGTAATATAAAACCAATGAAAAGTTTTTTTTTTTGGATTTTCTTTTTGTCTTATTTAATTCATATATAAATAACGTTTTATTGAAGTCGTTAAACATTTGACCTTAAAGTGTTGTGATTTATATAGTCGCATAAACTTTTATTTCTTCCGCAAGAATACTACGGGAAGAAGTAACCACCCTATTTAATATTCTCTGCTAATGTAATAACACATTTTTAATCCATATTTTCTAATTAATGCCAAAACAGACTAATTTGGACATAACAGGGTTCTCCAGAGTTCAATTGGCAATCCAATATAATGAAGTTCACATTTTGTTTCCTCACAGTAAATCATATTCTGTTTGGATATGTGTTCTATAAATTACAACTCTTCAAACTCAATGTTCAATTTCGGTTTATTGAATGATGTATCGTTCTATTTGTTGAAAAATTAGTTAGCCCGTTAGAATTATCATTGCCTCGAAATTAAATAAAAATATTGAATATAATTAGTTGCCTAAGCCAAGGCAGAGTTTTTATTTGTCCTTTCTGGGATATAAATGAACCAGGATAATATTCGCGGACTTTCATCCACGTAGCAGCGCTATTCGCAACAAATCCGGTGAGTTGGAAATGGACACTAAGACCGTCCTCGAAGTGTGGCAAAATTACTTCTCCTCGCTTTTAAATAAACAGGCATCACCTTCCGAGCAACAACCTCTCTTGCTTCAACGCGATATTAACGTCGAGATGACACCACCACCTCCTCCATCATATGATGAAGTGCGAAACGTGATATCGCAGATGAAAAATTACAAGACACCTGGTGAGGATGGTATCTGCAACGAAATGCTCAAATATGGCGGTGATTATCTGTTCTGCCGCATGTTTGAGCTAATATCAACAATTTGGTCTAGAGAAGAAATCCCAGTAGAGTGGAAGACGGCTCTTATACATATGTCCACTTCATAAAAAGGGAGATCGATTGAACTGCAACAACTATCGCGGTATAGCTTTGCTGAACACAGGCTACAAGGTTTTGGCCAACGTAGTCGCAGCAAAGTTATCAACTTATAGTGAGAGGATCTTGGGTGATTAATTGATTATCAATGTGGTTTTCGTCCAAATAGATCAACGACCGATCAAACTTTTACGCTGAGGATTTTGCTGGAGAAATGCTATGAAAAGGATATCCCTGTACACAGTCTATTCATAGACTTTCAACAGGCGTACGACAGCATTAAGAGGAATACGTTATGGAACGTATTGTCCTACCTGGGCATACCGTCAAAATTGGTTTCAATGTGCCAGCTTTTAATGGATGGCTCAATAGCTCAAACTCTATTCAATCTATCATTAGAGTATGTCATTCGTCAGCTTAATATAGCACAGCGTAGCTGCCTGTATTATAAATCAACCCAGCTATTAGCATACGCTGACGATATCTGCATTCTGGGTCGCAACATCATCTCACTGAAAGAGGTCCTCCTCCCATTGGAATTAACAGCTCAACAAATAGGCCTTCAGATCAATGAAGCGAAGACCAAATACATGGTGACCGCGAGAAGGCAGACTCGTGGGGACTTCATTTCAGGAGATACTCAATATGAAAAGGTGAATGAGTTTAAATACCTAGGATCACTGATCACTGAGCTAAACTCCGTTTCTGTAGACATTTCATCGAGGATCGCAGCAGGCTACCGAGCATTTTACGCCAATATCAAAATTTTCAAGTCTCCTCATATATCGCGCAAAATAAAATTGACATCTACAAGGCGCTGATAAGACCAGTTGTCACCTTTGGTTGCGAGTCTTGGACACTAACAGAGCAAAACATCCAGAAAATCGCTGTAACTAAGCGTAAGATGATAAGAAGAATTCTCGGTCCCATTAAAGAGCCAATATCAAAATTTTCAAGTCTCCTCATATATCGCGCAAAATAAAATTGACATCTACAAGGCGCTGATAAGACCAGTTGTCACCTTTGGTTGCGAGTCTTGGACACTAACAGCGCAAAATATCCAGAAAATCGCTGTAACTAAGCGTAAGATGATAAGAAGAATTCTCGGTCCCATTAAAGAGGGAGCCACGTACAGAATGTGAATGAATCACGAGATCAGAAATAATCTCGATAAAGTCGACATCATAGGATTCATAAAATCGTCAAGGCTGAGATGGCTTGGGCACGTACTACGTTCACAAAATCGGACCACTAAACAGGCCTTGGAGTAGGCACCAGCGAAAGTAGGACCTCGTGGGAGACCACCTACCCGATGGATGGACGACGTTCAAAGGGACCTGTACACACTCGGTCACCGTGTCTGGCGTTCTCTTGTAGCGGATCGAAATATTTGGAGGAGCATCGTTGAGGCGGCCAAATCCCTTCATGGGATGTAGCGCCAGCGGAAGAAGAAGAAGATAATATTCGCAATCTAGCAAGACTAAAAATGTATAATGGGGTGCTTATAAAACCGTGTGGGATTAGATTCCATGCGATTTTATGAACACAATTTTTGGGCCACTTCCGAGACGTGATGGAGACGTAATAAAAATGTTTGAATGGTTCACAAATTATAAGTGTCTTAATCACTATTTAATTAGTCAAAAATAATTTAAAATTTAATTGAATATGCAATTTCGAAAAGGGCACATGTCTAAAAAATTAAATTTTTCAGGAATTGAAGAAAACTAATTATTTTCTAAACTAGTAAATAAATTTATACAATTTATTTTAAGGTTACATGTAGGGTCAAAAAGTAATCGAAAATTATATAAATATTTAATGTTAATCTTTATTCTATATATTTTTTTATATACATATTTTATACACAAGAGATGTGCCCTTTTCGAAATTCCTGAAACATAAACGTACAGTGATTTTCAAATTAATACCACAGTTAATTTCAAAATTCATTTCTACTCTTATTTGTGCATGATTAGATCTAATATGCGTTTTTATTGAATAACATTGGTCGTGTGCTCCTGGCATTTGTGAACGGTCATTTATTCCAAATTCGACAAATTTAAATTCCAAAATTTCTGTTTATTTTTGTGTTTCTCATTGTTAATAGACTTTTACTCGATTCTAAAAATGTTCGATCGGATTCAGATCAGGTGACTGACTTGATTATTGCGCGACCCCCATTTCGTAATCGTTCAACTAATGTTTTGCTACCTCGAGGTATTCTTTAGGTCGCTATCTTGCTGAAAACACAAGCGTGGTGGTTTATCTTCTTCAGTATAACCATGAATTAGATGAGTTAATAATATGAATGTAAACAACCGCGATCATTCAATTTTTCGGACAATAAATTGTCATGTTCCATGCTAGAAAAAGACCATTACCTACCACGTATATTAGGGCGAAAGTTTGTGTTGGGCTGAGATCATTTATAATGTCGACCTGCAGAACCAAACAGATTAGCTTTCATTTTGTCAATTCATAGTACTTTTTTCCTCCTTTTCGGCATCAAAACTATATGTTTGGATAAACAAGGAACGGCTCGGGTCTTTCAAACTATTTCGAGCAACTGCTTGTGAATGATGCCTTCTAAATAAATAAGATTGATAAACCTTCATTCGTTAGAGGTGATAGAAGAATGTTTCATTGCAGTTCGGATAATTAAAGTCCCCAGTAGGCTTGTATTTTCAGCAAAACGACGACTAACCATACCTCAATCAGAGCAAACGACAGAATTAATTAAGCAAATTACAACGGCGTGATCACTTACCTGATCTGCATTTGATCGAACATTTTTGGAATCGAGTAACAGTCTATTAACAATGAGAAACACAAAAAGAAAAAGAAATTGTTGATTTAAATTTGTCGAATTTGGCATAAATCACCGTTCACAAATGCCAGGAGCTGGTGAAGTGATTCGGAAAGAAGATCACACGACCAATACTATTCAATAAAAATGCATATTAGGTTTAATCATATACAAATAAGAATAGAAATGAATTTTGAAATTAACTGTGATTAAATATGAATTTTTATATTTAATTGTAAGCAAAAAAAAATTGAAAATTGATAAGCAGTTTTTTAGTTAATTAAGAATTTGCAATAATATTATCCCTAGTGTACTGTATAAACTTTACGAAACTTGTATGTATCAAAATCACGTCAGCAAGAGACGGAGATATATCGCCTTCGCCGATTAGTAAAATGCATTAAATTCGAAAAGGGCACGTCTCCAAGAGTTGTGACTTTTTCGAAATTATTGTCATACACATCAACACTGGTAGCAGTATTAATACAAGAGATGTGCCTATTTCAAACAAAATAGGTGCGGGGATATATTTCCATCACATTAACGTGAAAAAACGATTTTGTCAAAATTTTCGAGATGTGCCCTTTTCGAAATTGCATATTCAATTGATTTACTAATTATTTTTATATTTTCCTGCATATCACAAATACTTATGCATCAAAAATATGAATCACAAATATTTTTCAATCAAGTTTAATTGAATTTATTTGCCCCAATTGGTCTAATATTTCATCAATTCTCGGTAGTGGAAATGTATTCGATATCACTTTCTTATTTATTTGCCTAAAATCTACCACAACTCTCCAATCTTTAATATCTGCACAGCCCTATTTTGGAACTAGCAAGAGTGGTGAATTGTACGGTGAGTAAGAATTTCCAATTATGTTATCACGTAACATGCTTTTAACTTGACGATCAATTTCTTTTAAGTGAACTTGTGGAGTTCTATAATTTTTTACGTACACCGGGTGATCGTCGGATATATCAATTGTTTGTTTATAAAATTTATTACTTGTTAAGCATTCTCCATCAACAAAAAAACAATGTCAGCAAACTGCTCACATATATCCAGCACAGTTTCTTTCCCATTTGCCACAAAAATACACATGAGATTACTACGCTTGCCTCGTCAATATGAAAATCTAATCTTCTTATCACTTCGCTTTTAGCCGGAACTACAATTGAATCTTCAAATCTATCATAAATAGGGATCGAAATGTTATTATTTTTGCAAGGTACATATTTTCAGTATGTATGTTGAATAATTGATGTTTGTTTTATACTTATTTTAGAAGTCTCTACCTAGAATACCATCAGTTTCGATAGGGAAATCTTCAGATACCATTTGGAATTCATGTTGCAGAGCAAATTAGTTTTCATTAGTAATTTACAGGATAAACTTCCCAAAGTTTCGATTATTCCAGCTGTAACACCTTTAATTGTACATTTTTTTCATTACATATATTATGAAGGTATTCAACTTTTGATTTTTTTAAAATCGATACACCGGCACCACTGTCAATCATAAGGACACATGTGTTAGATTTTCACTTTAATGAAATCGCAACTAGAAAGATTATTGAAAGTGTACACTTCTAAAGATGGTTTGATGAAGTCCCCAACAGAGTATCTTCCTGCTCTTCCGGTTGAGGGCGGGACCCGTTTCCCGACTCATCTTCGATCTTAACTACATGAAAATTTGTCCGATTTGGTTTTCGTTCTAAATATCGAGTTGTATTATTATTATTAATATTATTATTTCGTGGTTGTGCTTGTTGTCTATAAAATGTTTGTATATTGTAATTTTTCGACATTTGTCTATAATTTTGATTAGAGTTTGCTTCATTGTTATTAATAGAATAATTATTATGATAATTTTGGTAACCCTGATACCGTCGATTTACGTTTGCATTTATCTGATAAGTAGAACGATGGTTCTGCCGTGGATTAGATGCAATATTATGTTGTTAAAAATGCGAATTAAATCATGTTGTATTCTAAGCATTAAAATTCCGATTACGATATGGTTGTTTATTTTGCCCATTGTAATTTGAAGCATTTGGTACTGCATACTGATTAATAGATCTTTCAGTCGGCCCCAATTTCGCTTCAGCTTCTAAAGCAAATTGAATATCTTTTGCTAGAGACTTTGCCTCCTTGCAGATCAAAGCCTGACGTATTTCAACTAATTTAATACCTCTTGTGAAAACATTAATTGCTGTCTCCTCAACTTCTGATTTGATTGTCTTTCGCTCGCGCTCCTCTTTATCTTTCAGTTTAATAAGCTCAGCACACACACACTCTCCAACTCAGTAGCAAAATCTTCTATACTACGGGTTTATCTTTAGCTGTGTAGCTAATTCATCTTCTGATCTTTAGTTATTTTACAAGAAAATCGATTAATCATAAGATTTTTGAAATCATCGAATGATTTTGGTTGTGCTTCCGTGCTAATTTTGCATTTGAAATTTCGAAGAATTTTGACCTTCAATAGAATCCTTAAGAATTTTGATTTCTCCGCAGTTTCAATTTGGCTATCATAAAACTCGCATTTGTCTAAAAAACCCTCAACATGTTTAACATTACCATCAAAATCTGGTATAAGGGAGTTAGCAAGTTTAAGGTCAAATTTGTTAGTCATCTTTGTTAATAATTGTTTAGATGATTATGATTGACAAATTGAAGATTGTTTGATTGAATTTTTAGAAATATTAAAGTAATTGATATCTATGTCGCAATCTGTATCACACTGTTTGGAGTTTAATATTTCCACATCATTAGGATTGTCACTACTACTAAAATATTTAATCAAAAATTAACATTCATTATCAACAAGTCTTACGGATAATATGTAAAAATTATAAATTTTATAATAAAGAAATTAATTAAAAATCCAAATAAATTTTAAAACTGCAACAGTGATTTCGTCTGAATATTTCTGACCCACGAGATGAAATATACACTTTATTAATCCCGTTTGCGGCAGCCAAGTATAGGATGAAAGTTGGCTATTTCTCATTGGATGACAATGAAACTCGACAGGTACAATAGAAATGGGATTCTAAAATAATTAAACGAAGTTCTGGAATAAGGCCCAGCAAAATGGAAGTTACCTGGTGATCAGCCGATTCTAAATAAAATTGACAGATCCAACGGAATTGGGATTCCAAAATGATTTATAGGTGGGATTCTGAAGTATGGCCAAGTTCCATCATAATTGGCAATATTCCAGAACTATATACAAACATATTTTAGAATCCCATTTAAATCGCGCATATCAAATTTCACTATAATAGGTTAGGGAACAGCCAAATTCTATCCTAGTTGGCCATATTCCAGACTTCGTCTAAAAATCACTTTAGAATGCCAATACCAACGCTCATGTTGAATTGCAACACAATCGGTTAAGGAATCGCTAAGTTTCAACCTACTTGGCCATATTCCAGAACTATATCCAAAAATTATTTTAGAATCCCATTTCCACCGCGCACGTCAAATTACGCTAAAATCGGGTACGAAATAGGCAAGTTCTATTAAAATTGGTTATATTCCAGAACTTCGTCTAAAATCATTTAAGAATTCTTTTTTCCAACGCCCAAGTCAAATTGCATCATAATCGGTTAGTATTATTTTGATAATGCAAACATTTTGATTTTATCATACTAAAAATGTATACCCGGTATATGTTAATCTTTCGATGTATAGATAATATCTTGTTTAATATTTATTAATCCATCCAAAAATCCGACCATAGGGTAAATACCTATTAAGCATAAATAGGAATCCAATTCGTTACTGCCAAACCTTGAGAGGTATTTTTATTATGGTACCGAAAAGGAAATCCGTATGTTCCATCCTCGAGCAACACTTTTCCCATAGAGGAGCATCTTTATGAACAATACAAGTAATTCTATATGATGTACATATATGTACAATAAAAGACTACACACACGGCAATTCAAAATCGATCTTTTTATTTTAAATGTAAAAATTTTGAACAAACCAAAAAGAAATAGTCGCGTATAATACTTACCCATTATAATTTCGATATTGTTCGCGAAAAAGTAAAATGTATGTAGCTATACTAATATACGAGCGATTACGAGATAACGAAAATATATATCTAGAACTAGAAAAAAAAAACTAAAATACAAATTTTGATCACATCCTTCTTTTTTGAAGTAAGACGAAAAAAATAAACGAGAATTTCAACATTTTATGTTACTCCTTATTCAAGTTGTTTTTTTCGGCGAATGATTTATCTTTTCTATCAATTTTTATTTGTATCGATACATACAAACAAGCATACATAAAATAATAGATACATTCACAATATTCGATTTATCTTTTCCGACTGATAACAAAATCTTCCAATATTTATCCTATTGTTATTTATTTTATCTCGAACTATATATGTGTTCCAGTTTGATCTTCGTCATTATTATACATTTGTAGTACATGTATCTATTATACAATATACTACATATCCATATATTATGTTGTATACAATTGTTCATGTAAGTAACTATACATACTTGCCTATATAAAAGTTTTGTTTTGCTTCCTAAGACAATTTTATTTTTTGCTTATGGTTTTGGTACATAGAAGTTGTCTCTCTATATATAAAAATAATGTTTTCAACAACATCAATATACAGAGACTACAAATCCAATTTTTCATTTTTAATGTATGAAGAAAATGTCAATGAAACGAATTGGTATAGGTTGTTGGTGTTTTCAAGTTTCTTTTTGTGGCTGTAAAATAAGAAAATTTGATTGAACAAAATTATAGTCAAATTTAAAGAAGGATATCCTCTTGGTGATATTAAAATAATTTAAATTGAAAAACTTATTGAACCTAACGAAGATTTTCCTTTTTTAAGGGTCATTGTACATAATTGGTACATGTTTTTTCTATACATACTCTTGAAATTGAGAGTTTTGATTTTTAATTATGAATTACCACGGCCGGATGATGATGAGAGTTTTCGTTTTTATTACAACCATTAAGAAAAAGAAGTTAAATACGTATATGAAGAGCAATTATGGTAAAATGCTTGAGTGGACACATTTAAATCCTATATCCCCTCCAAAAAAACAATTTTTATTGATTATCACCATTAGTCATTCGATATTAATCAATTTAACGCTTAACGAAAAATCGTAAATGGAAAATCGAATTTTTTCTCCATTTTCGAAATATTCCATTTCGAAGTTATGTATGTTCTGTATTCAGTTGTGACCAATTTTACTTGATTAATAATTCTCCCTAAATCTTTTGCAATATTCATTTAATTTAATGGGATACAATAAAATCACAGCAAAAAAAAAACTCTGTTGTATTTGGTTTCATTTTCTATTTTCATTTTCTCATTCTCGTTGAATTTAGTACGCAGTTTGGAAAAAAAATTGGAAAATTATAAATTATTAAGGTTGAGTATTGATCTTTCAATTATGATTACTATTTATGAAATATAATTTTGTGCTTTAACTGTGTTTACAGCGACACAGCTGATTGACGAAATATTTTTATTGAAGTGATATAATTTACATGGCATTGATGGTATGTTCTACAAAAACAAAAATGAATTACATTTTGAATTTTGAATTTTTTTTGTAAATCAAGAAGATCCAGTTTGTGGTTGAAATGAATATTTCGCCACTAACTAGTACAATTTCCTAACTAGTTATAAAAAATATGCCGTTTCTACCATATTATAATTTTGAAAATTCGTACATTTTAAAACAAAATTATAAAAATGCCAAAAATTCAATACAAAATAATCTTGAAAAACCGATTTGTCAAACAAACAAAAGTCAATTTATTCGAAAATAAATTTGTATCCAAATGATTTTCTTTTAAAGAGGTTGTACATTTAGCAGCAAAAATAAAATTATATGAGATAAAAAGCTTAGATAAACAAATCATACAAATTGCCAATATCCGCATAATCTTCTAAAATCAATGTTTATAAAATTTGTAATGCTTTATATACGAGTATGTATGCCTACTCGTTAGCAAAACATTTTTAAAAAATGCTCGATTTTGGAAATGCTACCACATTAAATCAACTACAAATTCTTTAAACATACAACGACATTAAATATTATACAAATAATTCATTTTTTGAAAATATCTAATTTAATTAACTTAGTTATTCTGATTTCTGTTTCAATAAAAACAAAAATATTAATTTTCAATTCCAGGAAAAATAGTTGTAATTTTATAATTTGGTGTTTAACATAATTATTTCTGCACGCAAATTTATTTTCATAATTATTTGTGCAATATGGAAAAATTAAAAACGAAACGGTAAATCAAAAAATTTTAAAATAATTTTTGGTTAATTTAATTGTAAAACATATTTGCATGTACTTGGTCAGTTTTTGTTGCGTCATTACAACATCTCGTAAGCCGTTCAAAAATTTGTCTTTGAAATCACCTAGAAACCACTCGGTTTTCTTAGCATTCTGCAACAAATTTGTGTCTCGTGAATATCTTTCCCTTTAATTTAATTCGACGCAACATTAAATCGAAATACTTCCCTGCCCAAGACTATTAATTATATTCCAGATTTTCGAATAATTTTGTAGCAACGACTTTTTTTTCGTGCGGGAACATTATTGTGCCGAACAGTAAATTAAGGAGCCGGCTGACTTGTCGTCAACTAAAAATTAGTTATTTTACTTATGGTATATTAAGGGTGTGTCGGAAATTTTTATTTCCATTCAAATGCACATTTCGAAAAGACACATTCCAAAAACTATATGCATAATGTATGCATCTATTGGTTAATTTAATTTGTTCCTTTTTCTATATATAGATTTATTGAGAAATTGGTTTTTAATAAACGTACAGTTAAATCCTTATTTCGGACACACCCTGCTTCGAATTAAAATTTAATAATACTATTTATAATTTTTATACAGGATTTGGAAAATTGTATAATGAAGTCATCTAACTGTTACGTCCTTTCAAAAAAGTTTAAAGGCAAAGCTCGATAAATTACATGATTTATCCGATGTTGAAAGGCGGGCTGTAATAAGAGAGCCAGTCAGTTTGCTCATAAAAAAGTTTATGTACCATCCTGAATAAGACCATAAACTTTTATATGCAGTTATATACCGGTGTTTCTTTTAAACTGAGACGATCAAATATCTCGAAAAATAGCCACTCTACGGAAAAAATGTCCATAATCTAAATTTAATCATACCGCGGGGGAAATAGAATAGTACACAAAAATAGTCCCCCACCCCCCGCTTTGTAGGTGGGGCGGGGGTAACTTTTAAACTAAGATAGGAAGCCATATTTTTTTTTGCAGATACGGATTCTACGACTAAAAGTACGTATGATTTGAATGAAATATTTTGTTCGGTTCATGATAGATGGCGTTGTAATCGACGAAATTCAATTTTTTCAATTTCTTCTTCTTATAACACACGCATTCGATTCTGCAATACGTTTGATATAAAAAACATCACGTTTTCATTGGAAATACTCGAAATTCGTCATCAAAACAATTTATTCAGTTTTGTAAATCACATTTAACGTTTGTGTTATTTCTTATCTTCATGTTTTTCGTAATTGCAAAATAAACGATAAAATACTTTAGAATGGACCGTTTAACTGTGCCAGAGAAAATTGAAATGGTTCTGGTTTATGGAGAAGCTGGCAGAAATCTTGAAAATTCTGTTGCTATTTACGCTCAACGTTTTCCGGATAGGATTCGTTCACGTGCTTCATTTGGCCGTACTATCAAACAATTTATTGCTGATGGAAATGTTCAACCGAAAAAGAGGACCCGTAGAGCAACAGTCACTGGAGAAAATAATGAAATTGCTGTATTGGTGACACGATCATTTTTTTTTATAAAACGATCGTTCGTATTGATTTAAAAAGTAAAGGCTTAGAATGCCACTTTAAAATTTTCTAAATGTGTTTTGCACATGTATAAAATAAAATTTCATTTAATTAGGTTTTTTTAGCCATAAAAATAAAACTCATTTAAAATAGATTAAACAAATGCTGAGGGTACATAAAGATGTAAATGTGCATCAGCTGCCACAATCAATACAATTTCCATAGTTATAAGTTTTGTTATTATAATGTATAGCTATTAAGATTTTACAAGATCCTAAAATAAAACAATAAAAAAAAAGGGTTCAGTAGCAATTAAAAAAAAATACTTACAATACACAAAATAATAAAATAAATTTTTGAGAATAGAGTAACCAATAAGGACTCGTATTTAACACTGATCGTAAATTGATTGGGAAAATTTTCTTTAAACATAAAATTAATGAAAGAGAGGGGATTAACCCATCCCACTAGAAAATAGATAAATTAGATTTTTTTTTTGAAAGAAGGGATGATTGGTGATCAAGTAGTCAGAGCAATAAGACTAAAAATTTTGTTGTGAAAAAATAGTGTTCATTTTCAAAATAATGATAAGCTCTTTCTGTTTTTTTTTGCATTTTAAAAGTTTTTTTGTGGTTATAAGAAAATTTCTAACCAAGTGTTTAATTAAAAAGATTTCTTTCCCACCTAAAATATAAAAAAATAATATAATAATAAAAGCCATATTTACAAATAAAACAGTTTTTTTTTAATAAATCATTTGGGTGAATTTGACAAAAAAAAAAAAAAAAAAAAAAAAAAAAAAAAATTAAATAAATGTCACAAAATACGTGTGTTTAAAACAATCAGTGATCTGTGTCATGTGAAGAAAAAAAAAAAGAGAACTATCTTCTCTCCAAAAGAAGAAAAATTAGGAGAAAAAACCCCAACCAATAAAAGGAAGGAAAAGGCAAGCAGCGATTGGAGAATCAACCAGAATTCATCATAAGGTTTTTTTTTTAGTTTTAATTTTTTAATAAAATAATATTTGTGAAGTTGGTAGGTTTTTTTTTCTGAGACGAACCCAAACTCACGCCCGCGCTGAGTGTGTAATTAGCCGGTAGATAAGCCAGGTTACGACGACAAATTCGTAACAAAATTGGCGCCCAACGTGGGGCTCGACGGCATTATTTGTTTGGTTTTAATTTTAATTTATTTTAGTAATTAAATTAATAATTATTTTCATATATTGAAAATACATTAAATTTATTTCTATTTCTTTTTTATATATAAAAATTCACAAATATATTTTATTTTTATTTTATACTATATTTTTAGTTAGTAATAAGTTTTCGTTTTCTTTTAAATTTATAAATGGATTTTGCATTATACTATTATTATTATATTAAGTCTTACTATTAGTTATATACGGTTAAGATAACTCGTAAAGACATATCTACAATCAACATTAATATTTAGTTTGTTAAAAAAAAATCACATTTTTATCTGATTTATTCAAATCAGTGGCGCCCAAATTAAATCACTTTAAGTCTCAGTTCTTTTTACTTCGGTCTAAAAAGACCAAAGTATTGAAATCCTGTCAAAAATGACGAAAAATTTGGTTGGTCCAAAACCACTTTTCTCGACGTTTTGAAAGTCCCTGAGTCTGAAAATGCAACAAAAAAAAAAATGTCCGTCCGTCTGTCTGTGTGTCTGTGTGTCTGTGTGTCTGTGTGTCTGTGTGTCTGTGTGTCTGTGTGTCTGTGTGTCTGGACCCATGGTATCTCGAGAACGGCTTGTCCGATTTGGATTTTTTTTACGCCAATCTGTTTCTATGGTCAAGGCGGAGATTTGAAAAGCTTTTGGAGACTGTACGTCAAAGGGGTGGGGTACCTGCCATACGAATTGACCCAAAATACCTGCTTTTATAAATATTTATGATTTTTTTATACATGCTTATTTGATTATTGAATTGGGCATTGAATTGGGAATTGATTTGAAGGTTAAATTATGGGTCAATATGCGCGTTGAGTTGAAGTTGAGTTGGAGTTGAGTTGGGGTTGGATTTGGATGTAGTGAATAGTTAACAAACTATTTATATGATGGAACTTGCCTATTTATCAACCGATTATTATGAAATTCAATGTGTATGTTACAAATGGGATTCCAAAATGAGTTTTGGATGAAGTTCTGGAATATGGCCAAGTAGGATGGAACTTGCCCATTTCTCAACCGATTACGATGAAATTCGACATTTGTATTTGAAATGGGATTCTAAAATGTTTTTTGGATGAAGTTCCGGAATTTTAAAACGATTTCTGGATGAAGTTCTGGAATATGGCCAAGTATGATGGAACTTGTCTATTTCTCAACCGATTATTATGAAATTTAATTTGTATGTTAGAAATGGGATTCTAAAATGAGTTTTGGATGAAGTTCTGGAATATGGCCAAGTATGTTGGAACTTGGCTATTTCTCAACCGATTATGATGAAATTCGACATGTGTAATGGAAATGGGATTCTAAAATTAGTTTTGTATCAGGTTCTGGAATATGGCTAAATATGATGGAACTTGCCCATTTCTCAACCGATTATGATAAAATTCGACATGTGTATTCAAATTGGGAATCTGAAATGAGTTTTGGACGAAGTTCAGGAATATGGCCAAGTATGATGGAACTTTGCTATTTCTTAACCGATTATGATGAAATTTGATATGTGTGTTGGAAATGGGATTATAAAATGATTTTTGGATAAAGCTTTGGAATATGGCTTTGTAGGATGGAACTTAGTTATTACTTACCCGTTTGTTATGAAATTTGACATGCAATTTGTAAATGGGATTCTAAAATGAATTTTTGGATATGTTCCTGGGATATAGTCAGTTAAACTGTTAGAAGTATCAGTATAGTTTGTTATACTATTTTCGGTATAAAGTTCTAGAATACGATTTTTCGTTTTAAATTGGATGCCTGTACCCATGTTATTGAAGCTTTTGACCTGTTTGTCTATTGTTGTATAAGTAAATATAATTTGGTTAAAATAGAAATCAATAATGTCAAAACTGTCACACCAACTTTATGACATTATTGAAGATACCAAAGACCGAAGTTCTGATCACCTCGTGAGGTTTCAGCCCTTTATATTTTTTTCAAATAAAATTTCGATTCTAATTTTTCAAAATGAATGTAGAAGGTTTAAATCCGTCAGAAGTTCTTTACGAGCTAGATATTAGGAAAGTTGACCTCACTAAATTTCCAAACGAGCTTCCCGAAGAAATTTTAGCTAAGTTATTACAAGAAGAACGTGATAACTTAACTTTGGCCCCAAATATAGAAATAAATGAAAACTCAGTAGAATTAATAGAAAATTCAACAACTAGATTGAATGAAATTGAACATCAAATATCAACCAACAGTTTCAATGTTCTCAAGCACCTCGAAAATAGGTTAATTAGGGCAAAAATAGAACCACCGCATAATTCAGAAATTCAAAAAATTTTACGTCGAATTAGACATATTAGAAGTACCGTTCAAAGAGAATTAGAAACAATGGAAAATCAAAAATTACCAGAGTATTCAGGTTCCGCGACTTCCCCTTTAGAAATAAATAAATCAAACGCAAGTGGGGATAACATCTTGGTCTCAAGTGATGAACAAATTAGTACTTCGCCCAAATATAATCAAATTAAAGCCAATTCAAGAATTTACTCCACTAGTTCAAGCCCATATACTCAAGAGGATGCTCCACGCAACAATTTTCAAATACCATTTTCTCAACCAAACTTATTAACTGTTCAAAATCATTATTTACCAGATACATTAACGTATACACATTCACAAATTAAAGCTGGTGCCATCCCAAAGATGTTTAATCCAAATCTTCGGACAAACTACCTACCATTTTCAGAAAAATCTCAGTTCACGTCCAATCTTTATAAAACAGTACCAGTTTCAAATTCCGATAATAAGAATTATCAACCATCGTTAAATAAGAAAAACATACATTTTCCTGCACATAACCAACCAGAACTTATGCCTTTAATAAATGAAAGGAGATTTCGTCCAATTCCAATAAGAGAATGGAAACTGAAATTTTCCGGCAAATCTGGTGAAAATGTGAACGATTTTCTTACTCGTTTAACCCGAATGTCAATTTCTCAAGGAATTTCGCAACAAGAACTCTTAGGCTGTATATATTTGACACTTGAAGGTAGCGCTTTACGATGGCATGATGCGTACATTGACCAGTTCCATACATGGCCTGATTTTGTAAATGCTTTGAAATCTGAGTATTCCGATCCGGAATATGATGATTACATTATGGAAAAGATTAGACATAGGAAGCAATATAGAAATGAAACATATGGCGACTACCGCACTTCAATGGAGTTACTATTCAAAGAATTGAATAATCCACTTTCTTCCTTAGAAAAATTAAAATTTTTATATAAAAACCTATGGCCAACGTATATTAGAGGGTTAGGGTTTAAAAACTTGTCTAACATTCAATCGATTGATGAACTTAACCTACTTTGTAAAAATATTGAAAAAGCTGAAAAGCTCTGTAGGGAAAACAGTTTAAATGCTAATATTAACAAATTTAATCAAGTTAACATTGTCGAAAACAAGAATTCAGATAAGCAGCAAAACAATGCCTCAGGAAATTTCAATTCAGGATCACGTTATCGCAATACTAAATCTCAGTCTACTCCAAATAATTTTAGAACTCAGGAAAAGCCGGCATATTCTGCTACTACACAGTACAGAAATTCAAAATCAGATAATTTTCGGACACCTTCTACTAATCAAACAAACCGTCACCTTCACGGTAAAGCTCCTTGGTCTTTCACTTGCGTTAACTGCTTTGAAAGTACACATAAAACAGAACAATGTAGTAAACCAAGAAGAGCAAAATATTTGTGTTACCGATGTGGAAGAAAAGACGTTACATTCCCAGATTGTACTACTTGCCATCCTCAATTAATACCTCAAAATAAAATTCCAATTTCCAATTCTGATAAACAAATAATTAAAATAGATCATTCTTCACCTTCTACTTCAACTTCTGCTCCTACCGAAGGAGCAAATGTATTTACCATATTTTCACAAACTCCAGGTGATAATCGGTTATATCTAAATGTATTAGTAAATAATCAACCAATAACAGGTCTTTTAGATACAGGTGCCACAATTACAGTCTTAGGTGAAAATGCTCAAACATTTCTGAAAAATCAAAACTTAAAAACCAGACCTGAATTTACAAAAATTTTTGTGGCTAATGGTGAGCCAATTGATGTTTCAGAAGTAGTCGATTTACCCATTTCGTTTAACAACAAGCAAAGAATTATTACAGCTTATGTTATTCCCCAAATTAAAAAACCTTTGATATTAGGCATGGATTTCTGGCAACAGTTTGAATTAAGTCCATTTCTGTATCTAATGGATTTCAAGGAAAATAATAATATTAATCCGGCATTTCTAAATGCAGAACAATCAGATTGTATTGAAAAAATAATTACACAATTTCCACTAACTAGCCCTACCAAATTTGGATGTACACATTTGGTTAAACATAAGATCAATGTAGGTGAAAATTCCCCTATAATTCAAAGATGTTATCCTGTTTCTCCACATCTTTTGAAAGAGGCCGATAAAGAAATTCAGCGTATGCTGCAGCTGGACGTTATTCGACCATGCCCTCAATCTCCTTGGAGGTCTCCCATGACCATAGTGTACAAACCAAATGGGAAAATTCGTATGTGCCTCGATGCACGAAAATTAAATTCCGTTACTATTAAAGATTCTTACCCTATGCCTCACCTCGAAAATATTTTGTCCAACCTACAAGGTACCAAATACTTAACGTCTTTAGATCTTTCCGATGCGTATTGGCAAATTCCATTAGATCAAGAATCACAAGAAAAAACGGCTTTTGCTTTGATGGGTAGGCCCTTATATATGTTCGCTAGGATGCCATTTGATTTAGTAGGTGCGCCAGCTACAATGGCTAGATTAGCAGATTCCTTAATTGGCCAATAGTTAGCCCCTCATGTATGGACATACCTAGACGATATAATTATAGCTACAGCTGATTTTGAAACACACCTCAAATATTTGAAAATAGTTGCGAAAAGATTGACAGATGCAAATTTAACGATAAATAGAGAAAAATCCAAATTTTGCGTACCAGAACTACAGTACTTGGGATTTGTAATAAACGAACAAGGAATTAAAATTTCTCCGGATAAAGTTGATGCAATTAAAAAATATCCTCCACCAAAAACCGTTAAACAAATTAGACAGTTTTTGGGTGTAGCTGGCTGGAATCGCCGATTTATTGAAAATTATTCGACTATTGTCGCCCCCATCACCGATCTATTAAAAGGCAAGCCAGCTAAAATTGTCTGGACACCACAAGCCGAAATCGCTTTTTCTCAGATAAAACAGGCCATTGCGAAAGCACCAAGCCTACACAGCCCAGATTATACCAAACCATTTTTCGTAGCAACAGATGCTTCAAATATAGGTATTGGCAGTCAGCTTTATCAAACAATTGATAACCAAAATTACCTTATTGCATACCTTTCACAAAAATTATCATCCGCTCAGCAAAACTATACTATTTTAGAAAAAGAATGCCTCAGTATTCTTGTGGCTTTGAATAAATGGCGGCATTTTCTTGAAGGTTCCAAATTTTCTATTATTACCGATAGCTCAGCATTGAAATGGCTTTTAAAGCAAGGGGATTCGTTAGGTCGTGTTGGACGGTGGGCACTTAAAATTCAACATTTGGATTTTGATGTTATACATCGACCGGGTAAAGAAAATCATGTCCCCGATGCTTTGTCTCGATGTCTTGCTGAAATTGATCAAAATGATCCTTGGTATTCTAATTTAATACAGCAAATTCAAGAAGCGCCAGAAAAATTTTGTAATTATCGTATTGTAGACAATAAATTGTTTAAATTTTGTCAAAATGTAAACAAATTCGGATTTGAAGATCATACCTGGAAAGAAGTTATTCCGGAAGTAAACCGACAAGCATTACTAAATAAATATCATAATGAACCGAAATCCGGTCATTTCGGCAACTTCAAAACATATCACCGACTATTGGAAAGGTATTATTGGCCTGCAATGATGCGGGATGTAAAAGACTATATCTCTAAATGTAGTATTTGTAAAACCATCAAATCACCAACGGTAAATTTATTATCTCCGATGGGTTCTTTTCGAAAAGCGTCACGACCATGGGAACTAATTAGTGTGGATTACATGGGTCCATTTCCCAAATCAAAGAATGGAAATATATTTATTTTAGTGGTAATAGATACGTTTACAAAATATCCTCTTATTTTTCCGGTAAGAAATGCCAAATTTCCCACTCTTCGAAAGAAATTAGAAGAAAATATTTTTGATATATTTTCAGTACCTAGAGCTATAATTTCGGACAACGGTCCTCAATTTACTTGCAAAGAATTTCAAAGTTTTTTAAAACAGTACCACGTAACTCACTACAAGTCAGCAGTTTATAGTCCTCACACCAATCCAGTAGAACGCACTAACCAAGTTATTGGCAATGCAATTCGAGCATTTATCGTCGAATCGAACCATAAAAATTGGGATAAACATATTTCTTCCATTGGCGTAGCAATCCGATCAGCAGTCCATGAAATGTCGCAGTGCACTCCTTATTTCCTTAATTTCGGCATGGAAATGATCACTGACGGAAATGATTATAAAAACCTTCAACATTTTCCTATCCCCAGCAGAGAAGATCAGTTAGTAAAGTTAAACAGAATACGTAAAATTGTATCTGAAAAACTTGAAAATGCTTTTAATAAATATCGACATAATTATAATCTAAGAGCCCGAGCACCATCCTTTTCCGAAGGCCAAATGGTATGGCGTAGAAATTTTACTCTATCAGATGCCAAAAAGAACATAATGTCAAAACTATTACCAAAATGGTTTCCAGCAACCATTCAAAGAAAATTGGGTTCGAATGTATATTTGATAAAAGATAATGAGACTGGAAGACTAATCAATTATCATGGCAAAGATTTAAAACCTTAAGTATATTTTTGTATTTCCTTATTATTTATTTGTTTTAAGAGTATTAATGTTGTTAAAATAGTATGTCTTTACACCAAAAATAGATTTTGGTTTAGAAACCTTGTTTCTTGTTTAAAAATTACCCTGGGCAGCAGGATAATGACACGATCATTTTTTTTTATAAAACGATCGTTCGTATTGATTTAAAAAGTAAAGGCTTAGAATGCCACTTTAAAATTTTCTAAATGTGTTTTGCACATGTATAAAATAAAATTTCATTTAATTAGGTTTTTTTAGCCATAAAAATAAAACTCATTTAAAATAGATTAAACAAATGCTGAGGGTACATAAAGATGTAAATGTGCATCAGCTGCCACAATCAATACAATTTCCATAGTTATAAGTTTTGTTATTATAATGTATAGCTATTAAGATTTTACAAGATCCTAAAATAAAACAATAAAAAAATAGGGTTCAGTAGCAATTAAAAAAAAATACTTACAATACACAAAATAATAAAATAAATTTTTGAGAATAGAGTAACCAATAAGGACTCGTATTTAACACTGATCGTAAATTGATTGGGAAAATTTTCTTTAAACATAAAATTAATGAAAGAGAGGGGATTAACCCATCCCACTAGAAAATAGATAAATTAGATTTTTTTTTTTGAAAGAAGGGATGATTGGTGATCAAGTAGTCAGAGCAATAAGACTAAAAATTTTGTTGTGAAAAAATAGTGTTCATTTTCAAAATAATGATAAGCTCTTTCTGTTTTTTTTTGCATTTTAAAAGTTTTTTTGTGGTTATAAGAAAATTTCTAACCAAGTGTTTAATTAAAAAGATTTCTTTCCCACCTAAAATATAAAAAAATAATATAATAATAAAAGCCATATTTACAAATAAAACAGTTTTTTTTTAATAAATCATTTGGGTGAATTTGACAAAAAAAAAAAAAAAAAAAAAAAAAAAAAAACAAAAAACAAAAAAAAAATTAAATAAATGTCACAAAATACGTGTGTTTAAAACAATCAGTGATCTGTGTCATGTGAAGAAAAAAAAAAAGAGAACTATCTTCTCTCCAAAAGAAGAAAAATTAGGAGAAAAAACCCCAACCAATAAAAGGAAGGAAAAGGCAAGCAGCGATTGGAGAATCAACCAGAATTCATCATAAGGTTTTTTTTTTAGTTTTAATTTTTTAATAAAATAATATTTGTGAAGTTGGTAGGTTTTTTTTTCTGAGACGAACCCAAACTCACGCCCGCGCTGAGTGTGTAATTAGCCGGTAGATAAGCCAGGTTACGACGACAAATTCGTAACATTGGCTGCAGCGACTCATAATCCTCATGTTAGTACACGAGAAATAGTTCGCGAATCCGGATTGTCCCTCACCAGTATTTGGAGCATTTTAAAACGGCACAAGTATCATTCATATCATGTGTCTTTACACCAAGATCTTCATGGCGCTGATTTCCAAAATCGGTAACTTTTTCTCAATGGGCACGTGAACAAATACAACAAAACCCCAATTTTTTTCGTTGCGTAATGTTCTCTGACGAATCGTCTTTTACAAACCATGGAACAGTTAATCGACACAACATGCATTATTGGAGTGTTGATAATCCACACTGGCTTCGCCAAGTTGAACATCAGCGCCCTTGGACTGTCAACGTGTGGTGTGGAATAATTGGCAACCAACTCATCGGCCCCCACATTATTGAAGGCAACTTGAATGGTCAAATGTACCGAAACTTTTTGGAAAATGAACTGCCAATATTACTTGAAAATTTGAACTTAGAATTGAGACGGAACATGTGGTTTCAACATGATGGTTGTCCTGCACACTATTCGTTGGTAGCACGTGAGGTACTTGGTCGTGATTTCAATGGTCGCTGGATCGGTAGAGCTGGTCCGACAAATTGGCCCGCCAGATCACCAGATCTTACTTCGCCAGATTTCTTTTTGTGGGGCTATCTCAAAGACAAAGTTTACAAACAAGAACCAACAACACGTGAGAACATGATTGAGCGAATCAGAAATGCGTGTGCTGAAATTCAACCAAACACACTTCTCAGTTGTGTACAATCATTGGAAATGCGTATTAATAAGTGCATTGAAGTCGCAGGCCATCATTTTGAACATTTATTTTAAGCTAAAATTATTTTATTCACCTGCCATTTACATTAATAAATTGTTTTGATGACGAATTTCGAGTATTTCCAATGAAAACGTGATGTTTTTTATTTCAAACGTATTGCAGAATCGAATGCGTGTGTTCTAAGAAGAAGAAATTGAAAAAATTGAATTTCGTCGATTACAACGCCATCTATCATGAACCGAACAAAATATTTCATTCAAATCATACGTACTTTTAAGTCGTAGAATCCGTATCTGCAAAAAAAAATATGGCTTCCTATCTTAGTTTAAAAGTTACCCCCGCCCCACCTACAAAGCGGGGGTGGGGGACTATATTTTTTCACTAATGTATTTCCCCCGCGGTATGATTAAATTTAGATTATGGACATTTTTTCCGTAGAGTGGCTATTTTTCGAGATATTTGATCGTCTCAGTTTAAAAGAAACACCCGGTATATAAAAATGAATTCCTGTTTGTTTGTTTGTTCCGAATGGGCGTCTCAGCCGCTCAACCGATCGCCATGAAATTTTTGCCATGTACAAGTTGCATATCCAGAACCAACCTTACGATATTTTGGAAGGGGCTGGACCCCGGAGTCTAGGGGCTGCGGTACAAATTTTTTCGAAAATTTTAATTTTCTTTAAATTTTTCCACGAAAATGAGTTTATGGGGCTGGTTAGATGAAATTACTGACATGTTGAATCCGAGGGCCCAGCCCTGGATCAAAAATTAATTTTTACAAGTATAGATACAAATATTTGATTATTTCAAAATTACTTCTCAGTCGCTCAACCGATCGCCATGAAATGTTTGCCATGCAAATGTTGCATGTTCAGGACCAATCTTACGATATTGTGAAAGGGGCTGGACCCCGGGGTCTAGGGGCCATGGTACAAATTTTTTCAAAAATTTAAATTTTTTTACGAGAATGAGTTTTGGAAAGGGGTTATATGAAATAAGAGACATGTTCGAATTCAGGGGGTCCGCCCCTGGATCAAAAATTCAATTTTACATGTATAAAGATACAATTATTTGATTGTTCTGAAATAACGCCTTAGCCGCTTTACCGATCGCCATGAAATTTTTACCATGTATATGTTGCATGTTCAGGACCAAGCCCACGATACTTTTGAAGAAGCTGGACCCCGGGGTCTAGGGGCCATGGTACAATTTTTTTCTCAAATTTCAATTTTTTTAAGATTTTTTGACGGGAATGACTTTAGGAGAGGGGTTATATGAAATTAGTGACATGCTCCAATCCGGAAGTTTGCCCTGGTTCAAGAATTCGTTTTTACATGTACATATAGATACAATTATTTAAATGTTCCGAAATAGCGCCTTAGCCGCAAATTTATACACCAAAAAGGATATCTAGCGTGCGATTGTTATACACAAATCATACCTCTACTATAATTGATTTAACTATTCAAATTAATTTTATTAATTTAAATTTAAGACAATCTTTCACCACTATAACTGAAGACAAATCTCTGAACACTTATTTTATCTATACTAATAATCCATTTTTACTGGTTTAATGATATCCTATTTATCATATCCTGTTTTGAAATGTACCATAGTCAGCGAGTTCTAATTTCCACATAACTTCAGAAATAATTAACATTCTATTTTAATCCACTATTGCAACCGGCGGCTTTTAATGAAAATAGTAGTTTCATACTAAACGCCAATAGTTTATTACTTTATTTAGTTTATTACTTAAATAATCAATGATTGTTTCATAAAATCAATTCTAGGAAAGGTGCTAAAAAATATTGTACGTATAAACTGATTTACTTTGAAAAGTACTAGCGTTTTATATTTGAAAATAGCATCTTCTACAAGAAACATCCTTGGATTTAAAATATTGTACGTGTAAAATTGCCTTAGTTTGAAAAAACTTCTTTTGTTTTTCGAAATGTCATTTTCAACCACAGTTCGCGCCCTTCGCGGTAAAACGTATCGAAGTGGACGTAGTTTTAATCGTTTTGAATAAATTAATATTAATTTGTGTTTCGGATGCCGTTGTTCTCGATTAGTTAGCTATATTGCAATAAAATAATTGTTGGCGATTATTTTCCAGGTATTAAATGTTATTTCAAGTGAATATACATTCTTATTAGATTTAAGTTTTCAGTTTATAAACGTGTTAATCTATGATTACTTTTTGATTGTAGATAACATTTGATTTTGCTTAAAAAAAATTCCGTAAAGACATTTTCAAACACAGTTCGCGGTGAAACGTATCGGAGGGAATATTAAAATCGTTTTGATAAATTAACACTAATTTCTGTTTTGAATGCCCGTCATTCCTGATTAATTAGCTATACACGTTTCATTTTTGCTTAAAAATGCCACCGATAAAAAAGATCAATTGGGATGTGGGCAGGTAACTGCAAAGTCGAAGAAGATTAGAGCCGCAAGGGTGGTTGAATCAAGCGAACAGCGTGAACCACGACTTGAAAATGATCGAAGCAGTACGTCTTCTTCTAGAGCTAATGAAACAACTGAACAGTGTGAAACACGACTTGCAAACGTTCGAAGCAGGATGTCTTCTTCAAGAGCTGATGGAACATCTAAACAGCGTGAAACACGACTTGAAAATGTTCGAAGCAGGATGTCTTCTTCTAGAGCTACTGAAACCATTGAACATCGTGAGGCCCGGCTGGAAGTCGATCGGTTACGATATGGACGATTAATAGAAACTTTTAGAGGTGATTTAAAGTTAGCAGCATTCAATTACGAGAAAGACTATGATTACAATGTTTCAATTGGGCAAATGGAAAACATTTGTTTGTATTATCATGCTATAAAGTTTCACAATGAATCGCCTGGAATGTGTTGTTCAAATGGAAAAGTGAATTTGCCTCCTCTGGATGATCCACCTGAACCTCTTCTAGCTTACGTCTCCGGAACTAATGAGATATTCAGACATTTTTTACAACTCATGCTTTCAAATACAGCGATGTAAGAGAGACTTCTTGCATAATAATCAAGGTATTTGAATTATATACCTCCCGTGCAACGCCGGGTAACTCAGCTAGTAACTCCTAATAGCAAATTACTATGAGATGCTTTAAAATAATATCACGCCATTAGGGTGGCGCAGGTTTAGGAGAGCTGGGAGATACATAAAATGAAATGCTATATGTATATGACAAGGAATAATTGTTAAAGGTCGAAGATGAAAAATGGCGAATACGACTTTGATTGCTGCTCAACGGGACATGAGCCCATACTTCTGGAGGTGTGATTTCCTGTATTTGGGAAACCCGGTTAGCTACGAAGGTTGCATATTTAGCGGGAGGAGAATTAATTCGACGGAGAGTAATTTCTGAATCTGTCCATAGGATAATTCGCGTGAATTAAATTTTTCAGGCGGTTACAACCCTTTCGTATAATTGTGCCAATAGTAGTGAGGCACATAACTCCAATCTTGGTATAGTTTGACCTTTCAGCGGTGCAATCTTTGATTTCGCACAAAGAAGATTGCAATTGTATTGCTTGTTTTGACTAATAGTAAGTATATAAATACAGCATCCGTAGCCCTTTTCCGACGCATCACCAAATCCATGAAGTTCTATTGATTCTGAATTTGATTGTATGATACATCTGGAAACTTGAATAGTCTGTAATGTATTTATTTGAGTTGAGAACTCACTCCAATAAGATTTGAGTGGTTCGGGTATTTCATCGTCCCAATCTAAATTTGGAATTGCCCACAATTGCTGCATAAAGCGTTTGGCAGAAAATATAACTGCAGCGCAAAGACCTAGAGGGTCGTATAACTGAGTAATTTCAGATAATACATTACGTTTTTTAATTGTAGATTGTGTACCAAATTTAATTAGAGATATGTTGATGACATCATTTTCCAGAATCCCAATTAATACCTAAAATGTGAATGATATGATTGGTATTATTTTCTATGTTTGGGGGATCTACATTTTTGTTATTGGATGTCCATTTTCTTAATTCAAAACCTCCAGTGGCTAATAATTTAATTAATTCTTCTTTTATAGAAGCAGCTTCTTTGGCGGTGTATACGTCTGAAACTAGATCGTCAACGTACATTTCTTCTAAAAGAATTGTACATGCATTTGGATATTGGGAATAATCATCGGATGCTAACTGCTTTAGCGTCCTGATGGCGAGAAATGGTGCGCTCGTTGTATCTACCGTATGTGACCGTGTTGAATTTATATATAGACAGAGGATCGTTACATGATTTACGCCAGAATATAAGTTGTAAAAATCTGTCGTTTGGATGAATATAGGGAAATAGGGAATTTACGGAAACGAATGATAATGGATAGTAAATCAGTTTGAATGGTTGGTCCTGTCATAAGAGTGTCGTTTAGAGACAGACCAAATGTTGATTTCGATGAACCATTGAATACAGCTCGCATTTTGGTTGTGGTTGAACTCTCTTTAAAAACAGGATGATGCGGTAAAAATAGCATAATTTGGGAATAGGTTCCTTGACTAATTCCATTTGGTTCAATTTTATGTATTCTTCCATAAATTGTACATAATCATCTTTAAGATGTGGATTTCCATCTAATTTCTCTTGTAATGAGTAAAATTGTTTTAATGCGTTGTTTCGGTTTAGCAAGAGAATTAATATTTTGTTTTTAAGTTAGAGCAACACTATATCTACTACTACTGTCATGTTTCACATTGTCAACATAGTGTAACTCACACGACTTTTCCTCAATGGAAAAATTATTTTTAACTTTCACGTCTTCAATTTTAGCAAACTCTTGAATTTCTTTACGAATTTGATCTACATCACAGCAGAACATTGATAATTGCTGGGATTGGGTATTTTTATATATTGGACCGCCAGTTATGTATCCAAAAATGGACTTGAAGAACGATGGAAGTTCTTGACTCAAATTGATTTTTTCGTTGTTCATTATATTGAAGTATATTTCGGCTCCTAATAGCATATCTACTTTTTGTGAAATATAAAATGTTGGATCGGCTAATTCGATCGACGTTGGTATTTTGGAAATATTGAAATTGAACTTTTGTAATGGTAATGTACTCAATGCATTTTTAAGTCAAGAAATTCCAAATTTATTTTGTAATTGTTTATTCTTGATCCAATAGTTAAATTTACTTTATGTTTAATTTCCATGGTTTTTTGATTGATACCTAAGATGGAAGTATCTTATTGGTTTTTATTAATTCCTACAGTTTGAACGAACTCTCCAGTAATAAAATTGCATTGTGAGCCGCTGTCGAATAACGCACGACACTAATATTTTACCCCAGTTGGGTTTTCTACCCATATTATCACAGTGGATAATAGAATTTGTTTATGTGTGGCAAAATTACAAACGTTTATTGGGTTTACAACTAATTTGTTTCGAACATCCAGTTGCTATGTAATTTGTACATTTTTTTGGATTAATATTTTGAAATGATTTTGATTTATTATTGTCCTTGTAAGGTGATATCGCTTCGAGAATGTATGCCCTTTCAGATAAAATGTCCATCAATTCTTTTGTAGACGGGATTCTACATATATCATTTGGCTTTTTGGTTTCAATTTTCTGGCGAGATACTTGATCAAGTAATTCGGAAATATGGAAAGTTAGAATTAAGTCCCAATTGACAATTGGAATTTTTAATGCTTTTAATGCATTATATTGTTTCCAGAAGCTTTCAATAAATTCTCGAAGAGCGGTAGGGCAATTTTCCTTACGAACAGGCTTTAAATGTTATAAATTTTTTATGTGTAAATATTTAATTCGTGGCTCATTCTCGTAATGATTAAAAAGAGATTTCCAAACCTGATTGTAATTCTCTTCCGTGTTAGGAATGGATTGTATGAAATGATAAGCGGTTCCTCCCTTTATGCAATTTTGAAGGCAAGTAAATTTTAATATTGCACTTAATCGTTTTTCTACATGAACTCTCTGTATGTAATTTTCTCTAAATTCAATCCACGATGTGAAACTACCGTCAAATTTAGGAAGCAGAATATCTGGAAGCGGGAGCGAAAGCGGATGATGAAGCGTCTGTGCGATTGGCTTTTCAACAATTTTTTTTGTTATTAAGCGTTTCTAGAAAATTTCTAATGGACGATTTAATCGATCTACAGTTAGCTTCAAAATCGGAACGATCAATGTCAGAGGTTTCGATAGTGGTAGGATCTCAAAAATATATCAAATTTATCGTACAGCGATTGTACTCTATTTAAAATTGACTCTAAATCACCTTTGTTAAGTTTTGTGATATTATCTATCATATTTTTGTATTTGGTGATATAACCTTTGTATGCGCTTACCGACTTACTACACCACTCGATTTTATCGTGACCACTCATTTTTACTTAATTGACCAATGAATATTTAATTGAAACTGTAAAATGAATAATGAAATTTTAGTGTTGACTCACCTGTACAATATAATATTTTTGTGAACTGTAATTTGTAAAATGTTGATTGAAGTTTAACTTTGATGTCAGCAATATTTTTTGTATTGGTTGCGCCAATAGTAGTTTCGAATAAACTTTGTTGTCAGCAATACTTGTTTATATTACTTGCGCCAATAGCATTATGCGGTGGTTATCGAAATATTGATTTCTATTAATACTTTCTTGTATTAGTTGCGCCACTAGCGTTATGCGGTGATGATTCAGCAATTACGCTGTTATGCCGAATATCAATCCGGCGCTCAAAGGACCAAATGTTGCGGAATATGCGGTTTCGTTCGTTGAGGTTTAGCGGGTTTAATTAAAATATGGTTAGCGGTTTAAATTGTTGATGCTTGTGGAACTCACACTTTTAGTTATAAAGGTGCATTATTAATGATATATAACGTAAACACATAAACCAATTTAGTTTCAAGTAATAAATTATTTTATTTGATGGACTTAAATGTGCTTCGCCCTTTGCGGCTATACATAAGAATGAAAAATATAAAACATAGACGTTAAATAAAAAATGATGGTCTGGCTACTTGGAATTAGTACTGATATTTTTAGAATAAGAGGATTTCTTTCCTAAACGTTTGCTTTAGGTTGATATTTTAGTACACTAATACCAATAATTTAGAGAGGCGGTATGAGAGTAGCAGATTTATATTGTTGTTTCCAATTGTGATATTGGGGAAGAGGTCTCCAAATTTAAAAAAAGCTGTGACATATTGTGCCTGCGCAAAATAACGCGTGTCCAAAATAAGGGAAAATGTTTGTAAAATTTAAATATGTTTGGTTTTGTTATCTGTAACGGGTACTTTCTGGGAAAAGTGTCGTCCGAGAGTCGAATAGACCCAATTTTTGTTATTTACTTTCTGTTTAATTTTTGCTTATTTCAATAAATAGATTTTTATTTTCTAAATTTGTTCATGTCATTTAAAATAACCTGTTCCGTTCGCTTTGCACCATATTGTTAATGATTTGAGATGACTGAGTAGAAGAGATTTCCCGAGATGAGTTCCTACCTTTTCCTTTCCTAATCCTGCGGTGCAACTCGAGCTTAAGCCAGCAAAATGACCGCTCCGAGACTCTTCAAAATGACATGGGTATTCTGTTAACTGATGTGAATTCAGAATTGTGGTTCAAAACTTCAGTAAATCGAAGTGATGAGCTGTAACTCATTCCATTTCGATTGAGTGTTTTAGGATATTTACAGCATCCTTTATTTTGAAGCCCTGGTGTATAAGGTCTTACATTATATCCTGCTTTGTACAGTTTAGGTTAAAACCTCCTTGCTTTCATCTGTCTGCTTTGCAGCCAAGGCTATATACCTGTCATTGTTTGTTGTATTGATTTTCCATATATTGTGGTTCAGTGCTACAACTCTTTATTCTTTTTTAGTCGCCGATTTCATCAATGATTAAATAATACCATATTCAATGTTGATTGGTTGTGGTGCCTTTTTCTTTATTTTTAAGTTCGGTGTGAAACTACAATTTCTGGGGAAGAATCTACCTTCGTTTTTTTTGCAGGTCTTTTCTTCCAGTTCTTTTTTAAGATCCAGTCCGTTTCTTCTGTTAATTCTTCTTCGTCAGTGTGGAACTCTGTAGCACACTGGCCTGCAAGGCATTTTTCTTACGGAACTCTGAAGCATTCTATTCCTCAGGTCCCTCTGATTGTAAATTTTTTTTTTAGTTTCTCATTTTCTATCTTGAGAGTTTTTACTTCGCTAATTAGTTCCAATTTAATTTTTCAATCTTACACAGTTGTCAGCGTATAGTTCATCATTTTCTATCTTAACACTTCTAGTTGAGGATGTTGGTTATCTTGGCATTATGGAACTTTTTCCAAATGGGTTTTCAGAGTTAATCATCTCTGAAGTATTACGGTCATTGGATATCGACGACTGGGGGAAGCCCGCTTGTTCACCACTCAAAGTCGCCGGCACTGGTGATCCGTTTCCCTGTGCCGTAACGTAATGTTTTCTCGTTTCGAGTCATATTGGTTATTATATTCAGGGAAGCACTGTTAGCTAGTTTTTGTGCACGAATGGTATTTAATTTTCGTTAGTTTTAAATCAGACAGTTCCATTTTTTTAAAGAAATTATTTTATCCAAAATATACAATATGCAGATATAAACGTAATTGAGATCGATTAAAGTGAACACTTAAAGGAAGATCATATATACGCAAATTTAATTTGCAAAACTGATTCACTGATGATAGGTTCTTATCAATTGAAACGTATCTTTACAGCATGGTACCATTCAAATTGATACATGTAATATAGCGAAAGAAACATTGTTTTAAATAAAATTATCATAATTTTCATTTTGGGTTTATTTTATTTTTATTGTTAAAATTTACTTATCTGATACAAATGTATGTATTTCTATTTCATGAGAAAAAAAAACTTAGATCGGTATCTTTCCAGAAATAATACCAGGAGAAAAGAAAATCTGAAATTTATATAATTTTTCACCTTCTCTATTATCATTATTATTATAATATAATAAATATAGTGAACATACATATTTTCCTTTTGCTAACACGCTTGAAATGTCATTCGGTTTTATATCAAGATATTAATCTAAGAATAATATACATTTTTCTTTTATTTTTCCTGTCAAAAGAAAATATTCACCAGCGTTAAAAAAAACTGGAAGCAGGAAAGAAATTATTTTATTTAAAAGAACCGAGCTTTGTGGGGATGAAAATGTGTCAAAGTGAAAACACTTATTCACTTTGAACTTAAAATATTATATTCTTTTTCCACTTTCCGTTTTTGTTGGTGTTGTATACGAGCATATATTGTCATTGTAGGCCCTAAAATGAATGAGGGTTACTATATAAAACCTTTTCTTATATATGTTCATTTTTTATTCAAGAAGTTTTTGTAAGAAAGAATTATTTACACATACCGTACAAAACAAAAATACTACGTAAAAAAACCTCATTATTTTTATCCGTTCCCGCAATACTGTGTGTGCACAAAAGAAAAATATTTTAAAGTGTTTTAATACAAAAACACAACACGAGAAAAATAATTTACTAAATAAAATTTATTTCTTTAATACCAAATGTTGTTCTCGTTGTCGTATAACACACGTAATATTTCATAAGTAATAAGATATTGTGCCGCAGATTAGAAAATTAAATGGTATCTAAGTAAAACAGCAGAATAACACAAAACTCACACTCCAGTAAGTATTAGATAATTTAACTCAGCTTAATACAAGATTTTCACACAAAAATAAAAATAAATAAATTCGAGCTTCTCGAAACCAAAACACAAATATATGATTTATATAATATCTGTCGTCAAATTTATATTATCACAATCGAAATCTTATATAACACAAAATGGTGTTCACGACATAAGTTTATTTATGGCAATATAACACAGCCGAAAAAAGCGCCATATACATACATACGTACAAGGGTAAGCGATTTAACTGTTTTCCGATAAAAATGAAACAAAAACCAAAATTATTTATGTATAGGGTTTTTGTTTTTGTGCTCACGAAATAAAATCCCACAAATCAAAGTCATGGAAATCTGGTACCAACAGCAAAAAAATCGCATTTATGAAAAAATCATGAAAAAAACTCAGTTTTTCATTAAAATAAAATAAAACAAAATTAGATGAAAATTATTGTTATTTTTCATATTATGTATAACCAATGTCGAAATAAAATGAAATTGGCAAAATGGATTTTAAAATTGAAAATCATAAATTTTATATTTACTGTTATTTATCATGAATTTACTTATTGCATTGATATTGAAAAGTTGCACTTGGTCTTTTCAGGTCAATGGATATGGGTATATATTTGGTAGACTCATGGCATTTGTTAATTTGTAATTTGGTTATCGTGCATGACCTTTATATATGCATATCATTTTCCCAATAACTGTCAATTAAAAATGGGATATTCCATCATAAAGAACATGGCATACATACAAGTTAAATGTTCTTGTCTGCCTTATAAATGATATTTTACTCTCCAAAACTGTATAATGGCTCGAAAAAAGAACTGTTGTAAAAAATTAATATTAAGTCTACCCTATCCCTTTGTAAAATACGGAATAAATTAAAGGTAGCTAATTCCGCAAGGTATGTTTTTAGTTAGATATATTTTAACAATTGTGTATTGATTCTGGATATCCACCATTATAATCATGCAATACTTGTTTCTAATGAAAACAGATTATAAACCACATAAAAGCCCGTTGTTTTTCCAAATAATCTTAAAATAAATATTTTTGGAATAGAGAGACAGTAAAAATAAAGAAATCGCGCAAATACCCTATTCCCACGATTCTTAGATGTCCTCGATTTTATGATATAGATTATAGAACATATAAAATTTTTATTTAGCCTAAGAAGAAATGAAAATATACAATGTGTTTCGTCGGCAAGTAGCCGGCCATAAAATTCGGAATATTTATGAAAAATTATCGCAAAAAATCCTTTAAAGTGGGAGTCTCACTGTAAAACTTTGCAAGTTTTTGGGTTGTTTGTAGAAATTCGTAATTCTTGTTAATTTTATTCAATAATTATAACAATTCACAATAATTATTATAAAATCCCTAAACAAATTCACGAAAATTTTTTATTTGATCACTAACTAGATTTTTTAAAACTGTGTACTGTTGGAAAGAATCGGGCGTGGTAAACTCCGATTATACACGTGTGAACCACGCGAACAAACGATTTTGCGCTAACTCTTAAGGTAAATAATTTTTGTTTATACATACTTACAATGTTTGTAGCCGCTTTATGTTGTTTTGGGACTTTTTCTAAATAATATTCAAACAATATTTGATGTCCCAAGTAATCTTTGAGAAATACTAAGCAGATATGCTTTTTCTGTACCCCAATTAATGTATTATAAAGTACCTTTCGATCTAAAATTAAACATAAAACGTATGAACTTAAAAAATACACTGTTTTGGTTATTTTATAATCAGCGTTTCCAATGGGAAATGAGCAACTGCTGCGGATATAAAATTAACCTCTCTGAATATGAACAGAATGACAATAATGAAAATATAAAGGGCTCATGGAGGTAATCACAACTACGGTCTAGATTAATTCAACTCAAAAATCAATCCCGGAACAAACCACTTAAGTCAATCTTCAGCTCAACCTCCCAACTCAATTTACAACTCAACCTCCATCGCAAAACAATCCTAAACGCAATAACCAAATTAGCCGCCAAACCAACTCTCAAGTCAATTACAAAATCAACCCCAAATCAACTTCTAAATCAATCCTTAACCTAACTCCAAATCAAACCTTAAATAGATTCAACTCAATTCAACTCAACTTAGCTCGAACAAAATGTAAACTCTCTACCCTCGGCCTCAAAACCTCAAACAATCATTCCACCATATCATTATTCCATAATAGCATACCTAGACTACACCATTAAACCACAATACTTCTATACTATCGTACCATTAAAGTTGAACCATCACACCATGATGTATATCTAACCATCAATCCACCATACCGTTATACAATCATACCAACATACTACCACAACCTCATAACAAGATACCATTATTCCATCGTAACATCATACAATAATATAATCATACCATCATATTTCAGAACTTTATCCAAAAATTATTTTAGAATCCGACGTCCATCGCAGATGTCGAATTTCACAAAAATACGTCAAGCAATAGAAAAGTGCGGTCTTAGTTAGACATATTCCAGAACTTCATCTAAAATTCATTTTAGAATCTCATTTCCAATGAACATGTCAAATGTTATCATATTCGGTTAAAGAACATCCAATTTACATCCTACTTCGTCATATCCAGAACTTCGTGTCACAATCATTTAGAATCCCATTTCAATTGGAAATACTGAATTTCACCAAAATCGGATAAGATATAGAATCCCAATACAATCCCAATACAAGTGAGGTTTCCCTGAATCTAAAAATCATTTTAGAATTCCATTTACAATGCAAATGTCAAATTTGTCAGTTCCACAACACTTAGCCCTATTCCAGAACTTTATCCAAATATTATTTTATAAATAGATTTCCATCGCAGATGTGAAATTTCACTAAAATTCGTTAACAAATAGCCAAGTTCCGTCCTAAATGGCCATATTCAGAACTTCACGTATAAATCATTTTAGAATCCCATTTACACCACAAATGTCAAATTTCATCAAAATCGGTTAAGTAATAGCCGAGTTCCATCCTACTTGGCCATATTCCAAAACTTCATTTAAAAATAATTTGAGAATCCCATTTCCATTGGAAATACTTAATTTCATCAAAATCGGATAAGATATAAAATCCCAATACAATTTTTATAAAAAAAAATCACAAATCAAGTTTAACTGCTCACTAAACCTTGATCCAACCCCATTGTCAATGGGGAGCTTTATTTCAATCCGCAAACGGAACACAACTCAACCGCAAACTCTGCGCCAAAATCAATCGTCAAACCGGCATATATAAAAAATTGGTTAACTGCTCACTACATCCTAATCCAACCCCAACTCAACTTCAACTCGACCGTAAATCAGCCCCAAACTTAATGCCCAATTCAATAATCAAAATAAATCGTAAATATTTATATAACCAGGTGTTTTGGGTCAATTCGTATGGCGTGTACCTGATTGACCTACATTCTCCAAAAGCTTTTCAAATCACCATAGAAAAACAGATTGGCGAACATTTTCCAAATCGGATAAGCCGTTATCTAAATACCATGGAATGGGGACATCCAAACAGACGGACGGAAATTTTTTTTTTTTTTTTGCTTTTTCAGACTCAGAGTCTTTCAAAACGTCGAGAAAAGTGGTTTCGGACCAACCAAATTTTTCGTTATTTTTGATAGGATTTCAATACTTTGGTCTTTTTAGACAAAATTTCATTTTACTTGGCCATATTCAAGAACTAGATTCAAAAACTATTTCAGAAACCCATTTCCATCGCAGATGTCCAATTTCACTCAAATCAGTTGAGAAATAGCCGAAAGTTCCGTCCTAATTGGACATATCCCAGAACTCACTTGTTTAAGAACACTTATTTCTTTCTAAACATCAGATTGTTTCTCCAATACTATGTATAATTAAATAAATTCTAATTATTATATATTAAGAAAATATCCCATACAGTAATTTGCAGGTACTTTAGAGAACCGCTACTTTTTTTTAAATAAAACGGAGTGCACCTTTAAAAATTGCATATTTATTTGTCTCACTTGTTTAAGAACAACTGAAATATCTCGTTTCTAAGGCTTAAAAATAAAAATAAAAGAGTGTAAGGTATCCGTTCGTGATTAAACCTTGACGTGTGTGCCACTCTGTCTATGTTCAAGGAGGACGGTCATAGTATCCAGGATATTGCAGCTAAAATTGGAAGAAGTTCAACCGTTGTGCATAATTACCTAAGTAACATCCAAAGCTATGGAGAAAACAGTAAAGGTCGCGTGAGCATGGCTACAGCAATCCAAGATCGACGGGCCATTCTTAGAAAAGCTTCAAATTCTACCATGTCTATTAGTAAAATAAGGGCTAGAGCCGGTGTGACGGCCAGCAGAGCAACCGTCCATCGAATAATCAGCGTTCTCCACATTTAACATTTCAAAAAATTAAGAAAAAACCGCCGTTAAATGAAGCACGCAAGAACCAGCGTCTTTGCTTTGCAAGGCAACACATTAGATGGGACTGAGAGTGGCATAAGGTTGTCTATTCCGATGAAAAAAAATTTAATTTGGACGAGCTAGCTGGATTCAATTATTATTTTCATGACCTAAGAAAATAGGAAATTATTTTTAGCAAAAGGCATAGTAAAGGGGATGGCGTAATGGTGTGAAGATCAGTGTCTTTTTTTCGGAATAATTGATTTAGAATTTCAGACAATAAAAATGATAACAAATACTTATAAAACCGGTTTGGAACGAGCTTTTCCAAAATATACCGAATATTTTAATGGACAGCGTTGAATTTTCCAGCAGGATAATGATCCGATTCATACTGCCATGATAATCAAAGCTTCATCATAAAATTAGCCTGGGCCGAAATTTTCCTTCGCTATTTGGGGTCACTTTACAATTCAATACACTTAGAATTGGATATCTACCCATTCCAGTAACATTAAACGCAAGAAATGGATTTAAACCAACCTTAACTTTTACATAAGCAATCTGAAAAATTTCCTGAGCAACTTAAAGATATTTATCGTTCACTAACTGAAGATCTAACCTCGCAAACTGAAGATGGTGGCATGTGTAATAAATGTGTTCAAGCAAACACTCTTGAGAATACTGGATAACGTCCAGTTTTATTGTTAGATTCAACAAAATCTGAACCTCTCCTATATTCATGGATCTATTCTAAGGCTGTTGAGGATCGTGTTGCTACTATATACATACATGGATGTACCAGAACAGCTTGAATTTAAACAAAATAGTGCTAGTTTTCATAATTTAAAAACAAAAATGTCATTCATCTGTATATCATCAATTTTTGGTATTTGTTCAAACGCGATTTCTAGAAATTTTGGCACAATGTTACTGATCCTCAGACCAGCTTTAAACTCCGCGTTATACTTTTCAACGAGCGAAGAAACCAAAGCAAATTTAGCAAAATTGTACGTATTCAAGAACCATACTTGATTGTACCGAATTGCCTATTCATGTATATAATGGCCTTAATTGCACGATTTTCACATACTCACATTACAAAAGTCACATCACAATTAAATTTGTGGTATGCGTTATGCCTGGAGTAATGTATCATACATAAGCCGATCTTATTCTGGTAAGGCATCTGACAAATTTATTTTCAGTGGAGAAAATCTGTTTGGAACAAATTTGAGAAAATTATGCAATCATGGTGAACAAACATTAGTATTGAAGGAAATCAGCAGTTTCCAGAAGAGGAAGTCCAATATAAAACGCAAATTTCGAATGCAAGAGTTCACATGGAACGAGTCATTCAAAGAATGAAAATGTTCAATATTTTACGATGCCAAGTTGATAATAATATTTTGGTATATATCGACGATATAATTATGCTTGCTTGACAAATTTGATCGATTTTCGTTATTTACTTGTATAGATTCTTCAGTTGTGCCTGTATTCACAGCATCCGTATTTTCATGCTTGGTAACGATATGTCTGGTTTGATGGTGCAAGCAAACTGCAGAACTCTGGGCTATTGTAAAGATAAGTCTGCGGTTTGAGTCATCTTGTGCAACGTTAGTTGGGTATAATTTGGGCTTTGAGCAAGTTTTTATTAGAAGAGAACAACCGATAAAAATATCTAGATTACCTGTTAGAACTTATAAAAGAGCACTTTTGACAAAGGAGGGGTCATTTATGATAAAAAAGTTTATTTCATGCGGTCTCTCTCATGGATGTGAGGTTTGAAGCCAAAGATAACCCAAACATGTGTGTACCTATTTCGTTAGGCTTAAGTTTTATAAATCCAATTCTTATCATATCGTCACTTCGAAATAATTTTTCTCCTTCTATAAATGGCCTCTTTATACCACCGAAATATTTCATAATATCCTGAAGATTTATTGATATTTTAATTTCCGTAGAATTTCTGCAATAAAATATTTTTATAAGGCCAGTTTAAATTTTTTGGAGTTTTTGTGCAAATTAAAAATGTTGATTATGTCTGTTGAAATTAATGTCTAATCAACTAATTTCAATAATTGTTTTCCTAATTTAATTTATTTATATAACAGTAGGTATTATTTAAACATTTCCCATCATATATTTTATTCATACATTTTTCTTCAGAATTTTATATTTTGACACGTCTGGTCCTCTTTGTAGTAGTTTTAATTCTGACTATCAGATATCAGCTGCTTTATTTGTCAAGCCAATCATTTTTTCTATTCTTGAATCAGAAAAACACAACAAAAATAATCACACCATACATAAAGCAATATAAATTAAGTTTTATAGTTTGTATGTCGCAGAAGATGAATTCCACTCTCAACCAATTTCTTCTCTGTATAAGCAACTAGTGGAGACATTAACCAAACATAGCGGCAGAATTCTTAGTAATATTATCTTATTATACTTAATCAATGCTAGCACTCAGGAATATTTTTCAGATTTTTGTCGTTATTCCCGGATAGACAAAATTGGGCTATATGGCCTATAATAACTTGATTTTAATAATGTAAGGGACTACAACTGCGATTTTGCAAGGTGGGCAACGATCCCACAAAATTTTTTCTGTGTGCCCAGCAATTGTCAGCACTCTCGAAATTTCCCAGACTTTTGTTATTTGTTTGGAATTTTCAAAATTGACTCCGAAACGTATGACTCACTTATGCATGTACTTATATCTTGATTTTAGTAAATTAATGGAACGGAACTGCAGACTTTGTCAGATGGTCATCGATCCTAACATACTTTTCGGGTAGTCCTATTTCTCCTTTCCAATTTCTATGGCCCCGAAACATACGACTCATGGAGGTCATATGTGGACAGCGGTTGCACTATATTTCATGTAATGCCTGTCATTTGCCAATACTAAGTAATTTTATCAGATTTTTGTCATTATTCTGGAATGGCCAAAATTGGCCTCGGAACATACAACTTATCGACGTATTCATACCTGTATTGAGCTTAGTAAATTTACGGAATACATCTGGAGGCTATTCGACGTGAACATCGATCCCACTATGTTTTTCTATTAGTGCTATCAATTGCCATTTCTCAGGGTTTTTTTCTTCAGATTTTTGCCTTTGTTCTGGATTGGCCAAAATGGGCTTCGACACATATGACTCACATCTGTATAACTTGATTTTAGTAATTTTTTAATTATAATAATTGTGAATGAGTTTATTTGTAATTTAAATATTATTCATTTTGTTTCACTTAGTATTGATTTAAGCAATTTTTCATAGGCGTAGAATAACAGATCTTTATTCAGCATAAATGAATTTTGCCACTTAGTTTAAAATTAACTTAAAATCTCTGGTGAAAAATATTTTAAATACAGAATTTGTAATCATCTATGTTTTAAATTATATTACATAATTATTTTTTAACGCAAAAAAAAACAGGAATAAAGTTGGGAGCGAAGAGCACATACAATATAACAGAAAATGCTACAAATGCTGAATATCTTAGGGATGCTTAATAATAAGAACAAACTAATGTAATTTATATTTGCTTATTTCAGTAAAATAGAAAATTCTCTCAATGTACAACAAATAAAAATATAATTTTTTTGTTTAATTTGGTTTTTGTTGCTATTATTCACTTTATTATATTCTGTTCTCCTTCAATAATAACAAAAAACACAAAGCTCTACAAATTATATATAAAAAACGAACGTATCCTGATTGTTGGAACTTGGAACGTGTATGTATATATTATGAAAAACTACAAAAGCAGAATTAAAAGTAGGAAAAAATATGGAGCAGCAAAAATGTACTGGAACTTTGGAAATTTTTTTGTTTCTTCTCGAAAACTTTAAAATGTTGATAATGCAACAATTTCATGTTTATTATAGCAAGCATATATGGAACTACTTTAAAATCTGCTCTTTATATAGTACTCATGTTTTGTTTTCAATTTTTATTTTTAGTTTGTATAGATATTGTTTCAACTCATTGCGCTATTGTTGTTGAATAACAACAAAATAGCAATTTTCAATTTTCTTACTATAATATGTGGAAATTATGCTGACAAAATGTTCTAGTTGTTTTTGAAGCAGCACAAAAAAATTAAAACATTTTTATTGTTGTATTATATTGGTATACTAATTGGTTATCATTAGCTTAATTGATTGTTTGAATTATAGGTACTCGATTATGAAGATTTTTATTATTTTATTTTAATTCTGGGTACGGTATGTGCATACTAATACACTTGGAATAAATATACTTTTTGTACGTTGCATAATAATACGTTTTTGCAATCTTGTATTTTGAGGTTTTATTTGATCAGCTGCAGAATCGCAAATAAGTAAAATTAACACCGAACAAATGCGAAAAAATATCTTTAAAATTCATTACAAAATCATAACATGTAATCCAATAAAAAAATATATGCACAAAAAATTAAATAAATATGTACCTGCACATAATACAAAAATAAACTGAAACTGTTCGATGAATATTAATAAAAAAATCTAATAAAATTCTGTTTTATTGCTACATTTTAACGAAGCAGAATTATACGCAACATTTCAAAAAAAAAAAGGTCAACGACTTATTTTGTATGGCACTCATGAGATTTTGTCAACTCTGTGTGACATCTCAGAAGTTATAGAAATAAAAGTTATTGGTAGTAACTGCTCGATTTGGATTCCAATTTTTCCAACTAACATTTTTGGTTTTCAACTAGCATTAGCCTTTCTTTCTTGGCCAGGTTCCAAAAATTTTTCTTTTTTTTAATAACCAACCTTAAACCTTAATCAAAGTTATGCCCTAACCGAGGCAACTATGAAATAATATTCAAAATTTCTATACATATACATGTAGGAAAATCGGTTTGGTAAAAATAAAAATCCATCAACCAAATTTAATTTATTTATTGATGATTAACCGGTAAAGACTAAAAAACATTTTTTGAGAAAGAATCGAAATTACATAAATCATGTACACTAATACAAATAAATAGAAACAAGTTTATAACATTAACACTATTATTTATGAACCTCTGCACCATCAACTTACTTTCACCATTCGTCTGGTTTGTCTCACGATAGCTTTGCTATGACGGGTATTACACTTTCGTTGATCCTCTCAACTTGACCATTACCAGTATGCATCCCTGTAGTAATCGTCATGTGCTGAATATTTCGAAATTGAAATAATATTAAAGGAACATAACTGAGCACAATTGACTAAATTAAGAATTACAGATATCGGTTTTAAATCTTAATTTATAGAAAACTCTGAAAAACTTTAAAATTTTCAGTCACAGAATTGAATGAATGGAATAATTAATGCCATAAGTACGACCCATACGACACAGAATTTTTCAGAAAGAAATTTTGAAATCTGGTAGATAGAGAGCAGCTAACCGTTACCTTTTGTTAACTCAGTTCGCCTAAATAATAAAAAAACATTTAGTAGCTGAAAAATATGTATGAGATATTTCAGTATACTTATATAAAAGCCACGAATTACATAAAGCTAAATCCAATAAATGATAAAATATTCGCATGTACCACTTTCTAGAGCGCTATCGAAATTTAAAACGACCCAAATGATTATCAAGTAAGTCAACACTACCATATGTTTTCGATATTCCCAGATTATAACAGGGCAATTCACATGAAGCAAGCCTAAAATAAAACAGATAAATCAAAATTTTTAAATAAATAAATATTTCTTTGCTTACCTAATTGTTTATTATGTCTTTCTAAGTTAGAAACCGGTTCCTCGCCTACAAAATTTGAAGCGATTTTACTACTTTGGTATCTTTCCAAGATACTTAAGTTAATTGGTTACCTTCTATTTCATATACCACGTTTCCACTTGCCTCTAAATTCCTTTCAATGGGAAGCCTGTGAATTCGATCGTTTTCCTGTCCAGTGTAAATTGCGAAATTCGCCGCAAATCCCGACGAAGAACACAAAATAAAAAGTTTAAAGCCCCATTTATGTGGGTTTCCTGGCATGTACTGCTTTATGTGCTTTTGTTAAGAACGCAGAGGTGCTCTTATAAGGGATTTTTTTCATATTCCAATGTGTCGGTAGATATCGTTGTCACTAATGTCATTTTCGATTGATAAAAAAAAACTAAACTCAGTGCAAAAAAAACTAAACTCGTCCTTAGTAAAAAATGTTCGAGTTTAGTTTTTTTTTTTTGACTCAGTGCAGTTTTTTCGGTCAATCGAAAACGACATAAATGAGTAGGGTTGTGAAACATCTTTTTGTGTGGCATATAAATTAGACTGTTCAAGAATACGCGAAACTAATTGTTTATCAAAAAAATATGAAAAATACGAAAACGGAGAGTCCAATTCCAAGACATCACTTGGCAAATTTGTGTTTCTGGTAAATATGGCATCGACATTTTCAGTTTCAAATTTCTTTTTCCGCCATAAAATTTTACTTACTCGGTTTTTAATATTACATAGCTCATCTGCATCTATTTCTTGTTATGCTACTGTTGATTCATCTGGAATTAAACTCTCCCCACTCTCTAAAATAATTTCCATTTCGTTGATATTGAACACAATATTTTGGTCGGGCTCAATAATTTCCAGTGTCTCATCGGGGTGAAAATATCGACTGTAAAAAATAGTAACTCAGAAAATGTCGACTGAGCAAATGTTTCCTTAGAAAATGTCGACTGAGGACATGTTGTCTGAGAGAATGTTGTCTGAAAAAATGTTCCAATTAAAACAATTAAATTGAAATCCCAAATTCATATTGTCCGACTTCGGAAAAGCCAATGTAAAAGCAGGTAAGAAATTATTTTCAAATGTTATTCTCTCTGGTTGTAGCTTTCATTTTGGACAAATAATTTGGAGAATGATTCAATTTGAAGGACTCGCATTAAAGTATGGGCTAAATGAACACTTTGCTTTAAAAGTACATTTCTTTAAAGCACTGTTTTAAGCAAAAAATTACGTCGATTTATAGAAAATCTGTAACGGGCGCTTGTATCCCGTTACCAAATACACTAACCCACAAGAACCACACAGAAAACTGTACCCCACCTTGGAAAATAGTTTCTCCTAAAATATAAAACAAAAAATTCTAACAATATCCGAGTGCAGTCCACCATTCAAATTACGCTAAGATGGGTTGTATCTAATTTGTTTGCACAGCAAATTAGCGTAAAATCTCATTATCTCATATTTTCACTTACGTTCGTTTACAAACTTATTTCCACACATCAAAAGTGCGGACTCAAGTTTCAATAAATAAACGTAAATACATTTTTTTTTCTTATCGCACATACTTGAGTAAGTTTGTGTACAAAAATTGGTTTACTTATGAATAATTTTTTATTTTCGTTTATTCAACCAAGGTCATTGGCGACCAAATTGAATTACACCGGGTGAATAAACGAGAAAACGGATTTTTTGCAAATTGGGTAGTTCTGGTGGTTACACACAGAGCGTAGCTAGAAATTCGTCTAGAGGGAGGGGGCGGGAAGGGGGGGGGGGTGTCTCTTGAGCAAAAAATAATGATTCGTCATGACACTAAGACCAATTCATCGAGTACATAGGTTATTTATATAACCACATCTCTGTGAATATTTTATAATGCCAATCCATTTGCTCGCTTCCTACCGATTGTGTTTCAGAGGTAATTCTTAAGGAGCCTGAACGTTTTGAAACTCTCCAATTGGAGAGATTATCTAGGTTAACAGTACTAGTCTTTCACTGTAAAAAACGCCTAGGCGCTTTATTCGGGAGTAGCTGAAAATACGAACATTTTGAAAATGAACGAAAAAAATCAAATAAAACGCCTAAGCGCTGTATTTGGGAATTCGAATACCACCAAGAAAATAAAAATAATTGTTTCAACATAAATATGTTATTTTCGTAAAACCAGGAAGCATATAAGGTATGTTTCCGCCAAAATTAGATGCTTCACAGAAAGGTACCCTTCAAGCAACTCAAAAAAACGTAATAAATCCTTAGACCATACAATGAATGGGCCGCCAGCAACGGCTTTTAACTGTCTCCAACATCTACATTGCAAAGTAGCCTTGTGGCCGATCCGATAACTAAACGAGCATTATTTGCTATAGTTACTAAAGTTATCGGATCGGTCACAAGGTTACTTGCGCTGCAGATATTGAAGACAAGCTATTTTACAATTTTATATGGAAATGTCGCTTCGCTAGCGGTCCATTCTATTCTATGGTCTAAGAATAAAACCGTTAGGTCTTTTAAACCCAATATAAAAATAACAAAAGCATTGTAATTGTTATTTGTATACAATTGTTCTGTAACACATTGCATAAAATATAAAACAAAATAGCTTGTTTGGGTTCCATTCGATCGCAAATAAGCAATACTCTAGAAAATATGAATATGTAATCGATTAATTTTAACTTGACATTTGCAATTGAACAATTATTCGAAACAATAATCTTACCTTCGAGCAACTATGGTCTTCTCAACAAAGCAAATAAAATCAAAGTCAAGAAAATCACGGAAAGTAATACACGTAACATATGAATTTTTCGAGTTAATCTATACATTTTACAACTAAATACCGCAGTGTTACAACGAATTATTAAAATTTCGAAAAAAAAATTTATTTTAGTAACTTAAATCATTTAACTAGAATAGAACGCTCTGGGCGTTTTATTCGAATAAAACGCCCAGTAGGCGCACTATTCGTTTAAAGCGCCTATGCGTTTTTTACGGTGGAAGACAGTAGTATAAATCTTACAAATATTTTATGCTAATTTGGTTATTATACACGCATTACATGTAGGGCCAGTGCTAGCTTCTATCACAAAATAATTCTAACCTTGCATTAAAATAGGTTTTAATGCACAGAGCATTAATTTATACAACAACAATTACATACAATTTGAGTGCAACATTCTATTAGAATATAAAGCAAATTATAAAAGAATCGTCAAGCAACTGCATTAAAATTTATCAAAGACTGCATTTGAGTGCATTAACAAAATATTTTAGAAGTATAACATTTTAAAGCAAATTACATTAAAAGTTCTGTAACTTTAGCGAGGTTTTTTTTTATTCCTGTTAATAAAATCTTTATAGCATAGTTTTTCTGGTGTTGGTTTTTGGCGCCTTGAGGGTCCTAGTGAATTTTATATAAATAACGCAAAACAAGTGCTTGAATTTAAAATTCATATAAACATTGAAGTCCGATTGTTTTAGCGAATTTTATGTTGGTATAATTTTTTTAATTTGACTAAGTTGCTTTAAAATGTTTTATAGTTTTATTAAAAATAATTTTTAATGCAAATTCTGCTTTGAAATCTTAAAAATTGCGTTAAAATTCATTTTAATGCAATAATTTCTTTACAATTTACAATAACTTGCTTTACATGAGTCATAATGCAAGGCTTGTTTAAAAAATTAAAGGTTTTTTTTCAACTGTGTAGGTAGAAGAGCTCGACCGGTAGTTACCTGACCAACTTTTAATCATTTTAATTTACTTCGCTTAGGTAATCTAATTACGACTTAATCTGGAAAAAAGATCTACACAGATCTATAAAAAAGCAAGGCTGTTATGGCATTTAGGGATGAGGGGGTTTAACACTAAGGAGGGGAAACATATGCCAAGGGTGGTCAACCCCCCCCCCCCCCCCCCCCCAATTGTTTGCATATTGATCACTAAACCAAAAAAATTCTTGGAGGGGGATTATAGAATTTTTCGTTTATAATTATAACATTTTATATCATAATAAATAAAATATTTTAATAGAGAAGTGTTATATTTCGTGAAAATGCCACTAACGTGTAGTGTATTTATGTGACAAATGAGAGCAGATAAACACGATGGAATACAGTTTTATAGGTTTCCAGTTATTTCAAAAAGGTGCGCAAAATATAAAACTCTGGCTGAGGAACGCCAGCGAGCTTAGGTGAAATTAAAAAAAAAAAGCCTTAAGATACTCTGCTAAAATAGTTGATAATTTAAACCCTGACTGGATTCCAACTCAACATTTGGGTTATAAGAAAAACTCAACAACCTCTACATCCAGATATGAGCGAATGAAGAAATCAGAGGAATTAGAGTTAAACTTTGAAAATGAGTCTACAAAAGCAAGAAATACACACGATCCCGAACCGCAACCTACTCCTGAACGTACAATTTTGGAACAAATAAACGAAACTCCAAATAAGTTTCTTGACGTAGCATGTCAAACTGAAGGTAAATCACTAAAACATATAAGTAACAATGCATTAATTATATTTTTAATCCACAGATTTCTATTTTGACTGTGCCAAGGCAAGACGAAATTGATGATTTAAAACTAAAAACTAAAAACTTGACGGAGCAAAATAATGCACTGAAAGAGGGAAATTTAGCGATCAGAACCAAAACAGCATTGGATGAACTTAGAAATAGTTCCAAAAAAACAAAATATTTTACTGGATTCTATAATTTTGATACAGTTGAAATTATATTTAAAAATGTCGAACATTTTCCTCCCATTAATTTCAGTGGGAAAATGACTAAACTCGACGTGTGTTTGATGACGTTTATGAAACTGAGACTAGCTTTGCCTAGAGATACTAGAGACTAGATTAATTCGAAATTTATTCAGAGAAACCCGGTATGTATTTATTTTTAAAATGTCTAGTAAATAAACTAACAAATTCATTCTTATTACATGGAACTATTTAGCTCGAACTAACACCATTTCGTCATACAAACATCATCAACCATAAAATACCTCATCTTCATCTCATCCTTTGGCAGTATCGCATTTATCTCGAAAGGTTATGGTGGACGATGTAGTGACAAATTTATTTTTGAAACCTGTGGAATCATGGATTTAATTAACGAAGAAGATGTTGTTGTGGCGGATCGCGGATGTTTATTGAAAGCGCCATTAAGAAAAAAAAAATGCTAGATTAGTTATTCCAGCGTTCAAAAACAGTAAATCCCAACTAGAACCGATCACAATAGAAAACAACAGAAAAATTAATAATAAATTCATTTAATCAATTAATTGTGCTGTTTGATTGATTGATTGATTGATTGAAGTGTTCGACCAAGCTTTAAGCAAGATCTCCCGGAGTTATTAATGGCCGGGCCTCACCGAACACCTTGTTACATAAAACATAAAGAGGATTTGGATAGGTTTAGTTAGTTAGATAGAAATTGACCCGGTTACAGACACCTAAGTATAGCCAATAGTTAGTAACACAATGACAGCACATTTCGAATCTACTTAAAACTGCACTTTGAAATAAAATTTATTAGTATACTGAATCAGATTCCTGCGCCCTTCTGAAATCCTAATCGTAATTAAAAATATATAATACTCATAAATTAATTTGAAATTGACTTAAAACTAATAAATATAATCGAAATCGACTGATCATTCACACGATTTCCTCCATACTGGTCCCTGTCGCTACTTATGAATATACTTAAGTTCACGCTATAGTACATAAGGAGTTTCAGCAAGATTATCCACTAAATTCTATGAGTTTGAAAATTATAAGGCGCTGTTACTAGATATGATTGATGGATTAGGTTGTACGGCCCATCATTATAGCAGGATTCCCAAACTCCAGGGTCCCATTCCGTACACCCGTATACATGTAACAAAACCTAAGGCTAAGATAGGATTCTTAGTTGGGAGAGACTCGACCCGGATACAGCCACTCAGCGAACGGTATTTAGTAAAAATTGTTAGTAATTATATAATCGAATTATAATCGCATAGTTAGTACAGAATAACACACTTTCTAAACTACAACTTATTCACTACTTTTTGATCCAGTAGGGTTGATCCAATTTAAAATTAAATTCTGAAAATCAGGATTAATTTTAATCTCTATAATAATGATTAATACTGTAACTATATTATAATCTGAAAAATTAATTAACCATACAATTAACCTAATCAACAATAGCCCACCTATCTTAGAAAGAAAATTAATATAATTCTAATCTACTTTTATGTTTTATTAAAATTACAATTAAAACTGCACTCTAAAATGACCTTTATTAGTTTGCTGGATCAGGTTCCTGGGCCCTTCTGCAAATTATAATCATAGTTAATTTAGAATTGACTTAAAGCTAATAAATACAATCGAAACCAGCTGTTTATTTACATGATTCCCTCAATACCGGTCCCTGTCGCTACATATAACTACTATTTAGTTCAAACTATATAATACATGTATATAATAGTTTCAGCAAAATCTGCCAATCAGATTCTAGGCGTTTGATCTGAAATGGGCGCTATCCTGTAATGAATTATAATTAATGTTACCAGTAACCAAAATTAATTATAAGGCGCTAATAAACCCTGATGCTTTAATGTGTACGACCAAGCCCCCAACAAGTTTCCCGGAATACGCCGGGTCCACCGTACACCCTTTTACGGATAACAAAACGAGGGACAAGAAAAGTATGTTAGTAATAAAGCATCAACCCGGCACCAGACACCCAAGAAGTTGATAGTTAGTAAATAAAACAACATTTCTAAACTACATGAATATTAACTGCTTAATTCCTGGAGCTTTGAGTTGGGCCTTAACTTTATTCCTGAAAATTAGGATTAAAATGGTTAATTCTGGAACAATCTTAGATTCTGAAACAAGTTAAATTATTTATCAGTATCCTTAAAATAAAGCCCTCTAACCACCTATGATCTTATTAATCTAAGTCTACTTAAAGTTATATCTGCAGCAATCCTATAAATAAATAATTTAAAAAAGTCCTCTTGGTGACACCCCTTCAATATTAACAATTTATTAACTATTTTATTATTTTATCAAAAAGCTTGCAAAACTATTGCTAACTTAGCTTCCTTCTGGAACTCCTCCAATCGTCACCAAAAACGTAAACACCCACTTATACACCACTCAGAAAGTCCCTCTATAGCATAGTTTTAGAACATAGGTAATACATTTTACCCAGATTCAATTAATGATAAAATTCCAAATTAATTCGATACAAAGTTTCTCGAAATTTGCATTGGGTTACTCCGAATATTTCTGAAAATCAAGATCTATGTAAATTTGTTAATTGTCCCCAACTACTACTTCTAAAATAAACTAAAAGTTATTAAACTCTGAAATCCTCATGGTTTAGTTGTTAAAATGGCTATAGTAAATGTAATTAATTAATTAAATTTCTCATCACGCTCATTAATCCCTCAGAAACTTTAAATCAAAAACCAATTAGTATTACAATATAAAATTAACTTGTTTAAAATATAAAATTAGCCAAACGTAATTAAAAGAATTAATTAATTACAAACAAATTATTTTTCATTAAAATTGTTAAATACAATATAGGTATAGCAGAGTTATTTATTTAATTAACATAAATTCTAAATATAAGGATATAAACAACTCTTATATTACAAACTAGTGTATAACCAATATAAGTAGAACAAAACTATCTACCTTATACGAAGGAAACTTTGAGAACTTGAAACTTGAGTACTCAAGAAGGATTATTCAACAATATTTACCGCAACAGACAACCCCTTTTGGCGAAAAAGAACGGAAAAACCTGAAAAAGATGAACTCATAAATTGACATCAAACAGATGTATTAAAAATGAACATAAAACTACATTGCATGTAGTTTTTATTTTTTTATTTTATAATGTGTCTTCGCTAAATGCACATTTCAATTTCAAATGCAAAACCTTACAAATGTGTATTGAATTTATGTGGCTCATGTTAATAACGACACTATAAATATAAATTGGTAATGAAAATTGAACATAAACACATCAAAAAACCAGAATTAAAAGATAATAGAAACGTACACTAAAATCCACATAAACAAAATAAATAAATATTTCCATACACTCTTCCTCTGCGCATTCAATATTTATGCATATGCACATGCGCAATAAATCTTTTCATATGTATAATCCTTAGTACGCAATTACGCATACTTCTTCATGCTTTCATTATATGCCATGCACAATATTGACGATTTTCCGCGAAAGGGTTGCCATCTGTATTGAACTAACATTAGTGCTATACAATCAAATTTATGTTTGATTTAGATGTTAATTAAACATTTAAATGATATACAAACGAATTCAAATGAATAATAATTTAATTTTAATAAATAAAATTGTACCTACCAGCCATTTCATACTAAAACATTACAATCCGCTAAACGTCAAATTTGATTTTTACATAGCAGTATAGCACTAAACCTACGCGACATCTATATCAGTAAAATCGTCAATTAAAATATTAAAATTACACCAAAAATTATAAAAATTCCACTACAAACCCATTCTACAGTGACTCACAACCTATTTGATCCAGTTGCATTTCATTAATAAATTGTAAATATCTCGCGATGTCTTATTTTGTTTGAGAGAAATAGAGAAATGGATCAAACAAGCCGTGGATCACTGATGTATTTAATCTGCCATTAAAACTACATGTACGATGTACCAAAATATAAAACTTTTACCAATAAGCCCATTCTACGTATTAATCTTCGATATGTTTGTTCAATTGTATTTAAATAAAAATAAAATACGTATACGTATTTGAACTAGATGAAACAAGAACAGACATGCGTATTAAATTTAACCGCGTTTATTAAATTGGAACAATTTAACTTTTGATATAAAATCAATCAAAAGAAGCTTTATGCACTAGAATTTTATATACAATTAAACAGACACTAAAGCCTAAATCATGCAATTAATTTAGAAATCATGAAATTTGATTTCCTTCATTTATAAGTACAAAAAACATTGCCTGTAAATGCATCCCGATGGATTACATTTTCCAAATTCACATTTAATTATTTCACTATACCACTTATTTCTTCACTCAAAAATTGAAAAATTAAATTAAATTAAAATTAATTGATTTTACACTTCACTAAAAATTTGATTACATAATTTAAAATAATCAAAACAATAAATTACACTAAAAACTTTTACTTTATGGAGCAGACAAAAAACACGACTGTCTCCTTTGAACGTTTATCGCCGACCTATTTAATCAATTAATTGTGCTGTGCTAATAAAATCAGATGGGTAACATACGGTTTTTAAAAGACCCATTGGAAAGTGCTTTTCCATATTCACGCGACAAACTCGCTTAAATATCGAAGCAGTGATACAACCTTATCTTAATTTATGCCAGTAATCTCCTGTTGCTTGGCATTGCGCTGCTTGTTGAATAAGATTAACTTTCCCCTCGTCCATTTGAAAATCATCGATATGATATTGATCCATCAGTTGCTCGAGTGTTTTATTTTCATTATCGCGGCTCCATAAATTGGCCAAATACCCATCCAATAAATTGACCAATTCAAAATCACCTGTAGTGTCGAATGTTGAAGGCAGAAAAACTTCCAAACCCAAAGCGGCCACCGAATTTTTTCCTTTAGATTTTATTTGGGTGAGCATGCTAATCATGTCGGACTTCGTCGCTTGTTTTATTTTGTTATTGGGTCGTGTAGCACTATCGTCGACACCTGTTTTTATCTGATCCGTAACTGAGTAATCGATATTTTCATTACACAATTGCAGTGCGCTTTTACACAATGGAACCATCCAATACTCCTTTACGTCAGTCACAGATTTCTGGAAATAATGATTATTAGTCTAATGAGGTTACTTAGAAAAATATTATTACTTACAGCTTCAGATCCATTTAGTAAAATGCACTTGTATACTTCATGCAAAGCAAATAATACGGCACCAATATGGGAACAACACTCTCCTAATCCTGCCACACAAGTACAGTGTCCGTTGTGAATGAGGCCTGTGACGTCATGATGGGTCCATACTTTTAATGGTGGTAAATTTAGTGACTGAGAATAATGTACCTGCTCAAAAAAGATTTAACATTATTATTTTTAAATATGTAATTTGTTTAAAGAACTTACTTTGCCAAACACAATGTAGTGCATTTTCGTGCTTTTTACTAGCTCAATATTGGACCCAACCGCTTTTATATAGTTTGTACTCCTCCAGCGACTTGAACGCATTTACTTAGTTGGTGGTGTAATATGACTTCTTATTTCCCAGATACTGGAATATTTCGAAAACCGTCACATTTGTTGGTAGACTTTGCTCATCAAACTTCATCAAGTAAGGGTCACTCTTAAATCCTGAAATTTTCTGCTCGTACCGCTGTCTCTTAGGTCCCGAAAGGCTCATGGTATATTTAGATAATCCCGAGATCCTCTTGTTATCACCCATTTCTAGAAACTCACAAAAAACTATTCAAAACATATAAATTTGTTATAAGAACATAACCTAATTTTCAAGAAATTTTTATAAATTTCTATTAATTTTAATTCTAATAAATTTGAGAAATAAATCACAGTTTAAAATAAATTGAAATTCACACATTTAATTAAGAAACACAAAAAATTACACAGCTCAAAATTATACTTTGTCCTACACGTTCACAAAACACCAAATTTTATATGTCAACAATTTTGGAGGAAAAAGGTCAATCAGACGATTTTAACTTCGTAATTATTCGTGCGGATATTATGCGCACACAAATGATATTTATGCTTGGGTTTTTGAGTTTGACTTAGTGAATATAATTCGCACCTCCTGGCTATATACTTAATGTATTTAGCGAGAGTTGAATTTTTGTAGTCCGGTCGTAGCCAAGATATATAGAAAATAAAGGTATAATATTGCGCATGCTATTGCTATCTTTTTTTGCAATTTGATGTTACGTGTAGGCAAAAATGCTGATATTTATATGGAGTTTCGTGATATTTTTATTAATTTTTTAAATAAATGGAAATAAATGAATTTTTTATATTGTTGCCATTAATTGTTTTTCGACTTTATGTTAAAATTAAAAATTTCATATTGTATTTTAGTTATATACTCTAATACTTTAAGAATTAAATTGCGAAAAGAGGCATGTTTTAATATTCGTGTCTAGAGCAGACTGTTTGAGCACATTGCATAACAAGTTTCGAAATTTATGAGTATAATTTGTGATTAGGGCCCACAAAATTATTATTATATTTAGGTAATAATTGTATTATTTTTTACTTTTAAACAATTTCACTTGCACTTTTAGGTTTTACAGTTTATTTCGTTTTCCTTAATCTCTAATTGTTCAATTTACCACAATTAGCATTATATTTAGGTAATATTATTATTTTTCACTTTTAAACCATTTCACTATAATTAATTAATAGGTAGATTTAGTATATTAATTTATAGATAATATTTAGTTCGATATTTTCACTGAACATTAGTATTTACGATATTTTATGTTATATATTAGATAATAATTAAATATTACAATTAATAAGGCACAAATTTAGTTATTGAATTGTTTCTTTCCCATAAAATTTTTTTTTTTTTTAATTCCAATATCGCTTGTTAATTATAATTCTACTGATCACAAGATACTTCACGGTCAATAACTGCCGAGTTCAAAATCAAAACTGACCCCGCGTGTTGGCAATTTCGTGAATTTATAATCTTCCAAAGTAACGTAATATAAAAATGTTTAACACTCACAAAAGTTCAGGGCTTTGCAACCATTCGTATTGGAACGCGATTCACACGTTACTGAAAGGTCACGTTTTTGAGATAGTATTCTGTACAGTTTATAATGTACAAAATGAACCATACAATCAGGCAGTTCCAACTTCCAACATCAAACCAACTGAACGAAAAGTAAACGAATTATTATATATTGATAAAATTGTTGTGGCATATAGCATGACATTATGTTAAACATATAAAATTGGCGAATTGGCAGTCATTTAATAAAATAACTAATACACAGCTCGTTTTTATTTGATTATTTATAATAATTAAATCCAAAGTATATCCACAATTGTACTATACAAAATTTATCACTATTTTCATCAAAATTATAATATTAAAAATGAATCGTAAAAATTTTTCATAAATAATAAAATTTTAGTTTTATAAATTATTACCCAGTTGCAATTATGGTATGAATATAGTACGAAAAAATTAGTTTAATTCCATATTGCACATTGTAATGTATACGTACATTTTACTCGTATAGCAATTTATTTAATTATGATATATTATAGTGGAACAAAAATAAATTAGCTCCCCGAATAAGACTAACCATATTAACCAGAAATACCACTGGTATACTATACAGCGTAATGTACATATAGATGCGAAAATCCCCTTCCAAAATATGCAAATAATTCCAAAAATATTGAAAAAATGCTAATGGACAAACCACAAATTTTAACTATCAATTCATTAAACAAAAAAAAATAAAAAAAATTATAATTAATATACTGGATTGGTGAATTTTGGTTGAAGTTAGTCATTTATTTAGTAACCACATATGTGTGGCACAAAAGGAACGTGCAATTTGTATTAATTATTTTTGAAAAAATTAATTATCGTATAAAATTGTCGATTCGCGTAAAAATTATTATTAAAATTGGCGGTTTTAGACAGACATTATGCAAATCACACATTCGTTTAACTATTAACCCTCAATCTATAAAGGTATTTTAGGCACCTTTAATACATGAACCAGGGTCGTTTTCCTTAGGTATCCTTATTCAAGAACTAATAGTTTTTTTTATTTATTTATTTATTGTACTTTAACAATAATTTAGTATTAAAAGGAAAAGCACAGATGGAAACAGAGTAAACGGAACAAAAGAACAAAAATAAAATGATGCTGCTTCCATTAGGCAGAAAAACCTTTTAAATTTTTTCAAACAATTTCCATCTCATGCATACACATTCTATTTTGAGCAATAGCTCATTTACAATAAAATGTACAGCAAGAGGTGAAATAATATTAAAATTTAACAATAATAATAATAATATTAAAAATAAATTTAAAAAAACTACGTATTGCCCATCAATCACGCCACTCCAAAAATTTTGACTTAAATAATTTGGCCGATCCTAAACTCTTAATTTCCAATGGAATTGAATTCCAAAGAGAAACTCCCCTAACGTAAAAGGATTTGTTTAGCGACCTACAACTATTTTTGGCCGGAATCAGGCGGAAGTTTGAGGAATGAGACCTGCTAAAAAGTAACTTCCTATAAAGATAACAAGGCTTCTTAGCTTTGAGAAGTTTAAAAATAAAAAGACAAACGCGAAATTCGTAAAAGGTAGGTAGGTAGGTAGGTTGAAGTGGCTGCTATCGCACACTTAGGCCAGCAATGGCCCGTTGTGATACCACAGGATCCCATCTCCCCATTACTCCCGTTGAAACCAACCAGAGCTATTTATATAGCGTAATAAATCTCGCACTCCACAGTCCGCGAGTTCCGAAAGGCTGTCCATACCGTACACACCCAAATACTTATGCCTTCTGTATGATAGCGCCGGACATGAGCATAGGAAGTGTTCCAAAGTCTCCTCCTCCTCTTCGTCCATGCAACTTCTACAAAAGTCATTCGTCTGTATCCCCAGCCTTCTCGCATGCTCCCCAAAAAGGCAGTGACCTGTCATTATCCCTACGACCAATCCTATTTCTTGTCTTCCCAGGGATATTAGTACCTTGGAGCGCCGCAAGTCCAGTTTTGGCCAAACTTGCTTTGCTACCCTGCACGTGAGAGTGTTGATCCATCTCTCATTTGTCAAGGCGATTGCCTTTTTACTGAGCGCCCATTTTAGCACTGCCATAGGCCTCCCCAGACCTACCATTTCTGGCTGCATCTGGAGAGTCGTACCGTACCTAGCTAGTTCGTCCGCCCTGCAGTTCCCCGTGACGTCCGAGTGACCCGGGACCCAGATTATCTGGATGCTGAAATACTCGCTCATCTCGTTAAGAGATGATCGGCAATCCAGCGCCACCCGCGACTTCAGACAAACTGCTCCAAGTGACTTGATCGCTGCCTGACTGTCCACATAAATTGTGATATCCCTCCCGGATACCACATTATGCTTCAACCATGTCATGACTTGCCCGATCGCCACCACTTCAGCCTGGTACACGCTGCAGTAGTCAGGGAGACGAACAGAAATATTAACATTAAGTTTATCACAGAAGACTCCGGCTCCTACCTGATCGTCTAGCCTCGAGCCGTCCGTGAAAAATTGCACTGCCTCGTTTTCCAAGATTGATCCGTTTCTCCAGGATTCCCTTGAGGGAAAGATGGTACGGAAACCCTTATCGAAGCACAACGTTGGTGTAATATAATCCAGATTCGCCAGTTCTTCGCCAGCGAATCTACCTATCGTCGAGTGTCCCACCTGAAGACACTTCCATTGAGAGACAGCCAAGAGCCTCGTAGCCACGTTGGCTGCCATCTGTTTACCATAAAGGTCGATTGGAATAAGGTGGAACATAACCTCTAAAGCGCGTGTAGGTGTTGTCCTAAGCGCCCCGCTTATAAGCATACAGGCCGTTCTTTGCACCTTCTCCATCATACCTCTATAAGTTACCTTATCTAGAGCTGGCCACCAAACGCCAACCCCGTACATTAGCACAGGTCTTACCACGGCGGTATAGAGCCAGTATACCAGCTCCGGTTTCAAGCCCCATCTCTTACCTATAGCGTTTCTACACGAGTATAAGGCTACAATAGCCTTATTCACTCTTTCCAAAGTGTTAGGCTTCCAGCTGAGCTTACTATCAAAGATTATGCCCAGAAATCTCGCTCGGTCAGCAAAAACTAGTCCGCTGCCGTTTATGATAGGAGGGCTAACCACCGGAATTTTATATTTCCTAGTAAATAGTACCAGCTCTGTTTTGGACGGGTTAATCCCCAATCCACACTTTCGTAAAAGGTAAATAAACTACATCATAAAACAAGGCTAGAGTAGGCAGAAATATGATCGAATTTCCTAATACCAAAAATAAACCTAGTACATGCATTGAAACATCTTTGGAGAACGTTCATATTTTCCTGAAGCATACCGAATAAAACTACGTCACCATAAATAAAATGAGGAAGAAGATAAGACAAAAACATTTTTTTCCTAAACTGACTATCAGAAAATCCTACTACTTTATACAAACAACTAAGCATACCAAAGACCCTCTTACTAATACTAACTAAATGGTCACCCCAAGAAAGAGTTTTATTAATAACTAAGCCTAAATCTCTAACAGTATTTGAATACCTAATACCCTGCAGAAAAATACCAGGAAAGGACGAGGTGTCTAACGATTTTTTATAAATTATGATCGACTGAGATTTATTCGCATTTAAAACGAGCCTATTAGAGACCGACCAACTAGCGATATTGCTTAAGTCTTCATTTATCAGAGAAATATTCCTATCAATAGAACCCTGATCTAAACGACTATTTTTATAAATTTGGACGTCATCAGCGAAAATGTGAAATGAACAATGGTGAATAGAGGATTCTATGTCATTAATGTACATAGAGAACGATTAGAAAGATAGTTAAAAATTAGTCTGGCAGCGGAAACCGAAAATCTAAACTGAGATAAGAGTTTGTTAAAAAGAATTCTGTGATTAATAGAATCAAAGGCCTTAGAAAAATCTAACAAAGTTAAAGAAGTCAATTCCCTATTATTCATATTACGCCTAATATCATCACATACATTTAATAACGCAGTAGAAGTGCTATGAAATTTTCTAAACCCAGATTGGAAGAAACTAATTAAACTATTGCTATTTAGATGCGATTGAATTTGAGGTTTAACAACTATCTCGAAAGCTTTAGAGAGAGAACTTAAAATGCTAATTGGCCTCAAATGGGATAGCTCTGAAGGATTACTAATCTTTGGGATGGGTATGATTTTACTTAGATAGCTTCCACTGATCTGGATAGGAAGAAGATGTGAGAATAAAATTAAAAATATGTAACAAATATTTTGAGACGAAAGGGAAAACTCGTTTAACGAATTTTAAATTGACGTTATCCAGACCAGAAGATTCCGACTTAACATTCCAAATGGCAGACTGTAAATCCTCGAGAGAAATATTTGAAAACGAAAACGAATTAGAGGACGCATTAGAGAACAAATCGACGGTACTACTGCCCGAGTTCAAACTAGAGCAAAAATAACTATTAATATCATTGGGCTTAAACACCCCACTAGAACTACTCTTGCATCTGCCTAGGCCTAAATTACGAACATTACGCCAATAAACCTTGGGAGGAAGGGAGGGGTCTAATTTGTCCTTAAAATAATTACGTTTAGCAATCCGAATTAACCCTACAACTCTATTACGAGCCTGCTTATAATCTAAATGAGACTGACTATTAGGATACCTTTTCCATAAACGATATTTACTAACTCTAATACTTATGGCATTCGAAACTTCCTGAGACAACCAAGGCGGAGATTTTGCTTTGAAAGTAACCTTTTTAAGCGGAACGCAACTATCAAAGACCAAACTAATATACGAGTTGTAAAATTCTACTTGGGTAGTTGACGAACTAAGGCAAAAAATATCCTCACAAGGAACCGAGTTACAAACTAAGTAAAGGCGGGAATTATCTATACTAGAAAAATCTCTAAAGCTAAAACTATTAGGCTTAGGTGGAGAGTAATAATTCACAGAAAAAACTAAAAGATCATGATGGGATCCCATACCGAGAGACAACTGATTGAAAAAACAAATAGAGTTATTTATTAGTAAAAGAGATGACATGGGCAATAAGGGAATAAGAGGCACCGCTAGCGGTTGGACAACAAAACGTCGGCGCCACAGTGTTGTGTACGGATAAATTAAGACTATTTAAAAGATTCAAATAATCACGAGGGAAGCCGGAATTTTGGAGTATATCGAAATTGAAGTCACCTGATATATATATTTCATCGAATCTACAAGAGAAATAACTAAACAAACTTTCTAAGTCTACAAGGGATTTTTTAAATTGGGCATACGACCTCTTACTAGTTTTTGGAGGGTTATAGACGGTACCGAATAAGATTTTACGACCACTAATGAAAACGTTGACAAATAAAAACTCTAAATCCGATACTAACGATTCCGAAATAGAAGAAAGTATGGTAACTAATCTAGCCTAAATATGATCACCTACAAACATACATAAACCACCATAATTAAGGGGAGGTACCGTCCTATCTTTCCTAAATATATTAAAACCTTTGATGGCAAAAGCTGAATTAGGGATATTTGGATTTAGAAAGGTCTCAGAGAAACAAAGTATGTCCACTGGAGCGCCATTAAAAATGTGACGAATCTCGTCAATATTTTTTTCTCCTAAAAAAACCACCTAGATGGTCGAAAGCGACCCTTGTTCATGGATTGAGGGTTAATATTGTTTTTGTTTAATGAATTGCAATCAACCTTATAATTTTAATAATTATTTAAACATTGTTTTTACATATTCGATTGTGAGATATAAGATAAGAGCCTATATAGGTTCCGCACTTAATGCCCACAGTGCAGAGATATTTTGGTTTACCCAAGTTTTTTATTAGTTAAGAGTTCGTTGTAATCTTGAAAAATAGGAGGTTTAGATTTAATAAACCAATGCCTTTTTATTTATTAAATACGTTATTAGTATAAATGTTCCAAATAATGAAATCTTAGTTTTATTTTGACTGCTTTCTAAGTTTAAGCCAAGTAAATTCTAAACAACGGCGGAAATTAACAACTGCATGTCGATGTGTTTTGGTTGGCGAGAAAAAAAATGGTTTCATTAATGTCTCACAGAGTATTACAACTTAGAATAGTTCTTATATTTTTTTCAATTTGACAGTTCAAAAGGTTCCCTTGTTAGACCATTTAATAATTAATGATTAGAAACATCATTAATGCTTTTGCAATAAAAAAAGCGAGGAGAGTCAATTTTTCGTGATTACTCAATTTATATTATGTTTATATAATTTTGAATTGAATTTAGTATTAAATTTCAATGGTAGATATATATATATATATATATATATATATATATATATATATATATATATATATATATATATATATATATATATATATGTATATATATGAGCTTATCCATTACTTTTTTAAAAAACCGGGCGCATGCATTTCATAACATTCACCGATTTTGCTGTAATTTTTTTCAGGAATAGTAGTCGATGAAAAACTTTGTTTTCCAAAATGTTACCCCTTCCTGGCCCCCCCTTTTCGAGTTATGATTTTTTAAAGTTAAGAAATTGAGTGATTTTAGGCTCTTTTCGATAGGCAACCGTTCTACTTAGGTTGCTTTGTTTTCAACGTTATGGACCTCATTCTCTTCGTATTTTATTGGTCTTTTATTTAAAAGCAGTTTCAGAGCTAAATATTTAATATTGGCCAAATGCGACACAAAATAGTGTAATTATTTTTTCTTAAAAAACAGCATGCTTTAAGATGGTCGCCAAATTTATGGATTTCAACTAAAATCCATTAAACTAGGCTCATGTTTTCAACTTTTCATGATCTTTCCAAATTTTTTAGCCACATTTAATTAAGTCGAAAACTTCTAAAGTTACAAGGCGTCAGAATACATCCAGTTTTTCGGAAAACGTTATATTTACACCTCTGTAACTTTTGTCGTTTAACTTCAGAAGCCACCAATTTTTGGAAGAGAATTCTTTATTTTCTCCCCACTACACCCCATGAAATACTTTTTTGGATATTTAGATCCTAACTGCAGTATATTTTTTTCTAAAACAGCTTATAACCCTTTAAGAAAAAGAAGATCAGGAGTAGTAACGCACGATTTTTTCAGTATTTCACAAATATCTCGACTTCAGGTAACCACATTAAAAAATAACAAGTACATATTATACCACTTTATTCAATGAGAGTTTGCCTTTAAGTCTAGATAGGTCTAACAGAATTGGAATTTTAGAAAAATTTATACCGAAATTAGGATCTAAATATCCAAGAAAGTATTTCATAGGATGTAGTGAGGAGAAAGTAAAGAATTTTCTTCCAGAAGTTGGTGGCTTTTGGAGTTAAACGACAAAAGTTACAGAGGTGTGAATATAACGTTTTCCGAAAAATTGGATGTATTCTGACGCCTTGTAACTTTAGAAGTTTTCGACTTAATTAAATGTGGCTAAAAAATTTGGAAAGATCATGAAAAGTTGAAAAAATGAACCTAGTTTAATGGATTTTAGTTGAAATCCATAAATTTGGCGACCATCTTAAAGCATGCTGTTTTTTAAGAAAAAATAATTACACTATTTTGTGTCGCATTTGGCCAATATTAAATATTTAGCTCTGAAACTGCTTTTAAATAAAAGACCAATAAAATACGAAGAGAATGAGGTCCATAACGTTGAAAACAAAGCAACCTAAGTAGAACGGTTGCCTATCGAAAAGAGCCTAAAATCACTCAATTTCTTAACTTTAAAAAATCATAACTCGAAAAGGGGGGGCCAGGAAGGGGTAACATTTTGGAAAACAAAGTTTTTCATCGACTACTATTCCTGAAAAAAATTACAGCGAAATCGGTGAATGTTATGAAATGCATGCGCCCGGTTTTTTAAAAAAGTAATGGATAAGCTCATATATATACATATATATATATATATATATATATATATATATATATATATATATATATATATATATATATATATATATATAAATATAAACGCCATGCTAAACCATTATTCCCAAGATTGGATAAAGAATCTTTGTCATAAACAAAGTTATCAACAACAAACCACATATCGTATTCCATCAATCCCACGAATAGAAAAAGCTACGTTAGCATAAAACAATAAAGCAAGATCAATAACAACTGCAACAAATTTATTACTTATGTTTAAGATATAACCGGTTTTAACTAAATAAAATATACAGCGTTTCACTGTTATCACAGGAAACGCTTTAATTAATATATAAACAATACTAACCATAGAAGAAGGGTTCATTATTATAACATACTTGTATTCGTTAATACGTGACACAAATAAAAATTATACTTCAAACTAAATTGTTATATTTTCTTAAGTTATAGTTCTATCGCGAATGCAAAAGAGAACCTTAGCTGAAACCCATAACTGGCGCAGCCGTTAGTTTTGCATAATAGTGTAAAATTAAAATAATTTTTTTTTTGTGTAACATATGCTGCGTTTATACCACAGTTAAATTAGCACTGCTAGAATTGTCAAAATATTTAGCTTATGTTTATACCGCAAGTTGCTACAAATGTCAAAAAATAAAAATTGTTTTTTTTCTCCATTTTAATTTGTTATTGTAAACTTGACACACACAAAAATTAAACAATAATTATAAATATATTAGTTAAAAATAAAAATGTATCCCGAATTTTAATACTTATGACTGCCTATTTCCAATTTCTTTTGATCTGTGAATATAAACAATAAACACAATCGGATCGGATCGGATCGGATCGGATCGGATCGGATCGGATCGGATCGGATCGGATCGGATCGGATCGGATCGGATCGGATCGGATCGGATCGGATCGGATCGGATCGGATCGGATCGGATCGGATCGGATCGGATCGGATCGGATCGGATCGGATCGGATCGGATCGGATCGGATCGGATCGGATCGGATCGGATCGGATCGGATCGGATCGGATCGGATCGGATCGGATCGGATCGGATCGGATCGGATCGGATCGGATCGGATCGGATCGGATCGGATCGGATCGGATCGGATCGGATCGGATCGGATCGGATCGGATCGGATCGGATCGGATCGGATCGGATCGGATCGGATCGGATCGGATCGGATCGGATCGGATCGGATCGGATCGGATCGGATCGGATCGGATCGGATCGGATCGGATCGGATCGGATCGGATCGGATCGGATCTGATCGGATCGGATCGGATCGGATCTGATCGGATCGGATCGGATCGGATCTGATCGGATCGGATCGGATCGGATCGGATCGGATCGGATCGGATCGGATCGGATCGGATCGGATCGGATCGGATCGGATCGGATCGGATCGGATCGGATCGGATCGGATCGGATCGGATCGGATCGGATCGGATCGGATCGGATCGGATCGGATCGGATCGGATCGGATCGGATCGGATCGGATCGGATCGGATCGGATCGGATCGGATCGGATCGGATCGGATCGGATCGGATCGGATCGGATCGGATCGGATCGGATCGGATCGGATCGGATCGGATCGGATCGGATCGGATCGGATCGGATCGGATCGGATCGGATCGGATCGGATCGGATCGGATCGGATCGGATCGGATCGGATCGGATCGGATCGGATCGGATCGGATCGGATCGGATCGGATCGGATCGGATCGGATCGGATCGGATCGGATCGGATCGGATCGGATCGGATCGGATCGGATCGGATCGGATCGGATCGGATCGGATCGGATCGGATCGGATCGGATCGGATCGGATCGGATCGGATCGGATCGGATCGGATCGGATCGGATCGGATCGGATCGGATCGGATCGGATCGGATCGGATCGGATCGGATCGGATCGGATCGGATCGGATCGGATCGGATCGGATCGGATCGGATCGGATCGGATCGGATCGGATCGGATCGGATCGGATCGGATCGGATCGGATCGGATCGGATCGGATCGGATCGGATCGGATCGGATCGGATCGGATCGGATCGATCGGATCGGATCGGATCGGATCGGATCGGGGGATCGGATCGGATCGGATCGGATCGGATCGGATCGGATCGGATCGGATCGGATCGGATCGGATCGGATCGGATCGGATCGGATCGGATCGGATCGGATCGGATCGGATCGGATCGGATCGGATCGGATCGGGGATCGGATCGGATCGGATCGGATCGGATCGGATCGGATCGGATCGGATCGGATCGGATCGGATCGGATCGGATCGGATCGGATCGGATCGGATCGGATCGGATCGGATCGGATCGGATCGGATCGGATCGGATCGGATCGGATCGGATCGGATCGGATCGGATCGGATCGGATCGGATCGGATCGGATCGGATCGGATCGGATCGGATCGGATCGGATCGGATCGGATCGGATCGGATCGGATCGGATCGGATCGGATCGGATCGGATCGGATCGGATCGATCGGATCGGATCGGATCGGATCGGATCGGATCGGATCGGATCGGATCGGATCGATCGGATCGGATCGGATCGGATCGGATCGGATCGGATCGGATCGGATCGGATCGGATCGGATCGGATCGGATCGGATCGGATCGGATCGGATCGGATCGGATCGGATCGGATCGGATCGGATCGGATCGGATCGGATCGGATCGGATCGGATCGGATCGGATCGGATCGGATCGGATCGGATCGGATCGGATCGGATCGGATCGGATCGGATCGGATCGGATCGGATCGGATCGGATCGGATCGGATCGGATCGGGATCGGATCGGATCGGATCGGATCGGATCGGATCGGATCGGATCGGATCGGATCGGATCGGATCGGATCGGATCGGATCGGATCGGATCGGATCGGATCGGATCGGATCGGACAAAAATATATACATAGGTATGTTCCAAACCAATCATCGATCCGCCATGTTTTTTTTTCTGACGTCATCTGGGATCGAGTATATAATATTAAAATTGAGAATATTGTGCGGATGGATCTGGTTGAGTTTTGTGTGAATTAAAATTATTGAAAATTCGAAGTGTTGATAAATATTTGAGTCTATTATGAAAAGTAAATATATTTTTTAATATAGCGAGGGTAAATTGGTCGTTGGATGATATTTCGTCATCCGTTTACCATCATTCGGTGGGCCCTCGTGCATACAGATACTTGTACAAAAAAAGTTACCCATTGCTAGGACCATCAACTGACAGAAATAGAAAAAATATATGTAATTTCATTTGATGGAATAAAAATTACCCAGAAGAGCAACATAACGTGGTTTTTATATGAAAACACGTGGAGCCATTTTTTTTTTACCTTGGTTCGGCGAAGGTAAGATTTTCAGTGTTAAGTTATCGTTTAGTGGCTGAATATTCAAAATTAACATTTAAAATATCAGGTAACAGCAAACAATTCTTGGTCCACGTAATGTCCCTCCTGGTTGTTTATTTTTCTGTGGCTAAAGCCAGCAAACTATGTGCAGGTGGTGATGGCCAGAGGGCTAGTACGAAAGTGGGGGCAGCCAACTTTTTATAATTACAACTGCAGAACGACAGCCGCAATTTTATTCGAAATTATAACAAAATTACATGCAATTCAATAATTTGATGTTGCTATTGTTTCCAATATGGGATCCACTAACCAAGGATTGTGAAGAGAGCTTGGTATTTCAGTAGAACAAATTTGGTTTGAAAATTCAGCTATTCAAACCATTAGAGAATTTATCAAATTGTGAAGTAACAATTATCTGGATACTAGCTTTATTTATTAAAACAAAATTATTAATTCTGCACCAATAAAATAAGTAATGCAAATAACATCGTCATCAGATGTCAATATCTTATATAAAATCACAGATGTTCATATTGATGTGAAAAACCCCTGTCGCCAAAAAGTAAAAATAGCAATCAATTGTTTTTACACACCACTTCGAGTACTGTAAAAACAGCAATTTCATTGGGATTAGTCTGAAAATGCGTTGCTTTCTGTGGACTTCATCAAACTGATCAACGACTGATTTGATGTTTTTAATTCTAAGTGGCCATCGATTGATTCTAAAGGACGTGTGAAAGCGTATGGGTTGGCATTGGATATACAGAATAACATTATCAAAGAAACTAGCGATTTCATTTCCAATATGTTAGCTCCAACAAAACATACTAAGGGAATTTTGCTGACAAACACATCACTTCTAAAATTGTATGAATATCTAAAGAAAAATACGGAATTAAATATTTCACCGCCTAAATCAGGATGTTTTGGACGACTATTTTAGTGTTATACGTGAAAAAGGTGGTTTACACGATCATCCCAATGTGCTTTTGAACATATTAGAGAAAAATGAAATTGATTTGTAAGATAGTAAATAATATTAGGCATTTTCGGAAATAGACCAAGGTAACTTCATAGTAAGTTTCAACATTAAAGTTACCCATCTATTTACGAACGATCAAAGTACCTTCAGTACTGAAAAAAGTAACTTCATGAAACAAACGCACTCAAAATTCTAATCTTACTTTTTTGTATGTGAAAGGTAACTTGAGTAACTTTGTTACCAACATAATAAAAATTAAAACTTACTCTGAAGTTACTTTGGTCTATTTCCCGAAAATGCCTATTATGTACTAGAAATAAATTTGACAGATTTGATAAAAAATTAATTTCAAATGACTTGTTTTACTAGCCCAACTATGTTTTAATTTAGTGATTTTTGATTGTTTTGATTAACTTGTTGTTTTTTTTTTGTATGCAGGGAGGAATGAAATATTAATGCACGAAAATGAAAGCACTGATGTGCAGAAGCAGTACTATTAAATTAAACTATAGTAATAGTGAAAGTGAAATTGTTCCTGTGATAACAAAACAAATATATAGAGGTTTACACGAACCAAAGTTTATAGACTTCGGTGGATAAACTATCTTTACAAGCCTTCGACTTAGTTCATGGAAATAATAATAAAATTAGAAACGATATTTAGTAAAATAAAACTGTGATACGATTAGCATAATGCCTAATTATTTAAACAAATACTTAGAAGAATGTGATAAATATTTAATTGAAGTAACTGAAAATATTAAATTTGTTTTTTAGATCTAGGTTATATTTTAGAATAGTTAAAAAAAATTAAATAAATTATTAGCAACTCAAAAAAATCCAAAGAAAAAAGCTAAATAAAACTATAACTTCCAAAATTTAGTCAAAAATTAACAAATCTGTAATTTCATACGAAACGTACAAATTTTGTATTCCCTGATGACGTCACATAACCACGTGCGTTCATCTGTCAATCATACCTATATATTTTTGTATCATGCACATAAACAACTTTTCAAGTAAACGCTCAAAATCGAAATGAAGACGAACGCGATTATTAGACAAATAAGACAGCGAGGACCACTATTAGGCTGCGGTTACAGTGGATGCGTGTTCTGACGAACTTTTGTTCTGACGAATTTGTCAGAACTGTTCGTCCGAATATAACCGGTTATAGTAATTGCGTATACTGAGGAAATGTGACTTGATAACAGTAATAAATTTGCTGTAGGTGATGGAACACATCAATGATTTTCTACTTTTTGGAGAGTCCATTATTAAAATTTTTCTTTTCAGCAAAATACTAAATACAGTGAAACCTCTATATATTGGACAGCGAAGGGACTGTCCAATTTATGGAGGTGTCCAATATAAGGAAAATTTCTTCTTTTTTTAATAAAAAATTAATGACCACATCAACATTTGTATTTTGAATTCCGATTAATTCCATAGTTAATTCAACATTTTCGCTGCCTGATTACTTTTGTTGTCCAATTTTCAATATATAAAGGTTGCCCAATTTATAGAGGAAAAGCAGCATTTTTTCAAGGGACTGAATGAAAGTGTCCAAAATAGAGGAGTTTCCAAAATAGAGATGTGTCCAAAGTAGGAGGTTTTGCTGTAATTTGTTTGCTGCAAGAAACATAAAAGAAGAATACCATACATTGTTTCAAGATCTGGCAAATCAACGAGATAAGTTTATGGAGTATTTTAGGATGCGTCCAAATACTTTTGATTATATTCTTGAAGGAATCATTGAATGTATATCTAAGCAGAGAAAAGAGAGCAACATTGAGGCAAGAATAAGTTTTTCATTTTTTAAGATTATTTCATTTAATTTTTAATTAATGTGTACGTACAAATAAAAAGTTCCATTACTATGGATGATTACTGTATAAATATAATATATAATTTCTAAATACTTGAATTGTGTAAAATGAAATACTATGTCAAGTCCAAAGCCTCCATTTCGTTATGATTATTATTTGAAGGAGCATTATGAGCTATACGGTTTTCAGATCCCCACGTGATTTTTGACGATTCTCCTTCTGAAGAGTTAGCTTCCCGGTAAGGGACACTTTGTGAACCCAAAGAGTTACTGTGAAACTCTTGATGACGAATTTGAGAATATGAGCTACAGTAAAATTGTAACCTAAAATTTTCCTCGTCACAAAAATTCTGTTGTAGTTTGCTACGGACAATCATTTTTCGATCCTCGGGAACTTTTCTCCTAAAGCGCAATAGACTTATCAAAAAGTTATAATCGGCATCCTCTATTTTGCTTTCATATATGGATATGTCTCGGTTAGGGTAATTTTTGTCCTTTAAATCCCACAAACTCCGATTTCTAAAAACTAAACTTATTAGCTTTTCAATATCCATTATAAATGATATATGTATGTACCAAGAAACTCAAGAATTGAATGATGTGTACGGTGTTCGCACGAATTCGTAACAAAAATCAAATTAATTTGAAACAAAAAATTGTTCGTGCGTATTCGTGAATATTTTGATGAACTGGTAGCATGTACTCTAACCACATTCATTAGGTTTTGAGTATTTGATGGTTCTGACGAATTCGTCAGAACAAAAGTTCGTCAGAACACGCATCCACTGTAACCGCAGCCTTAGATGAACAATTCGCGGAGAAGCAGAAAGTCGTTACAATTTTAACACTACAGATTCATTTAAATTCAATTAAAATTTTAATGTTGTTAACGAAAATATTTATTAACTTTAATAAGCTTCATTGGATTCATTAACTAATTTATAAAATTCAACAAATAGTTTAAAAATTAATTAAAATATTATTATTTGATTAATTTTTCCTTCAATGCCATTAAAACATTTATTTAGTTTATAATTTTTTTTATTATGTGTATAGAGGTTAAGCAGGTGAATTTTTTTATAAAATTTAACAAGAGTATTTTAACATATAGCATTTTTGGTGCAATTTATATTTATTTTAAATCAAATTGATACTGACTGCTACTGAAGCAGACAAGCTATATTGTATCTATTAAAATGAAAATCAATTATTCAAAAATAACTGCACTTTTAACAACTTTTCTTGGATTACGTAACAGTCGGTATTATCTAAATAAAAAGAAGTGAGAAACCGAATGCCAATTTTCCTTTCCTGCAATCACAAAACGAAATCTTTTTGAAATATTGGCAACTAGGATGAAAACAGTCTGGCCGTCCATTCGTTGAATTGCGTCTGTAAAATACTGAAGCAACCAGAGCTAACGCGATCAGAGAGGAAAGGGAAGTATGATGCCAAGACCAATTCTAGAGACGCAAACAAGAAACTGACAAGCAATATGTTATATATTCTAGAGTGTTGTGGTACAATAATCAAACATTTATTTAGGGAATTATTAAGAAAAGGTTTGGAATTAGGTTAAAACCTCATTCCAATTTTGACTCTGAATTTCGGTCAAGAACACCATTACCACCAGACAATCTATTTAATCATCTATATATATAAAAATGAATTCCTGTTTGTTTGTTCCGAATGGGCGTCTCAGCCGCTCAACCGATCGCCATGAAATTTTTACCATGTACAAGTTGCATATCCAGAACCAACCTTACGATATTTTGGAAGGGGCTGGACCCCGGGGTCTAGGGGCTGCGGTACAAATTTTTTCGAAAATTTTAATTTTCTTTAAATTTTTCCACGAAAATGAGTTTATGGGGCTGGTTATATGAAATTACTGACATGTTGGAATCCGAGGGGCCCAGCCCTGGATCAAAAATTAATTTTTACATGTATAGACACAAATATTTGATTATTTCAAAATTACTTCTCAGTCGCTCAACCGATCGCCATGAAATGTTTACCATGCAAATGTTGTATGTTCAGGACCAATCTTACGATATTGTGAAAGGGGCTGGACCCCAGGGTCTAGGGGCTGCGGTACAAATTTTTTCAAAAATTTAAATTTTTTTACGAGAATGAATTTTGGAAAGGGGTTATATGAAATAAGAGACATGTTCGAATTCGGGGGGTCCGCCCCTGGATCAAAAATTCATTTAAAGATACAATTATTTGATTGTTCTGAAATAACGCCTTAGCCGCTTTACCGATCGCCATGAAATTTTTACCATGTATATGTTGCATGTTCAGGACCAAGCACACGATACTTTTGAAGGGGCTGGACCCCGGGGTCTAGGGGCTGTGGTACAAATTGTTTCTCAAATTTCAATTTTTTTAAGATTTTTTTGACGGGAATGACTTTAGGAAAGGGGTTATATGAAATTAGTGCCATGCTCCAATCCGGAAGTCTGCCCTGGATCAAGAATTCATTTTTACATGTATAGATACAATTATTTAAATGTTCCGAAATAGCGCCTTAGCCGCAAATTTATACACCAAAAAGGATATCTAGCGTGCGATTGTTATACACAAATCATACCTCTACTATAATTGATTTAATTATTCAAATTAATTTTATTAATTTAAATTTAAGACAATCTTTCATCACTTTAACTGAAGACAAATCTATGAACACTTATATTATCCATACTAATAATCCATTTTTACTGGTTTGACATGTACTGTTTAATGATATCCTATTTATCATATCCTGTTTTGAAATGTACCATAGTCAGCGAGTTATAATTTCCACATAACTTCAGAAATAATTAACATTCTATTTTAATCCACTATTGCAACCGGCGGCTTTTAATGAAAATAGTAGTTTCATACTAAAGGCCAATAGTTTATTACTTTATTTAGTTTATTACTTAAATAATTCAATGATTGTTTCATAAAATCAATTCTATAGGAAAGGTACTAAAAAATATTGTACATATAAACTGATTTACTTTGAAAAGTACTAGCGTTTTATATTTGAAAATAGAATCTTCTACAAGAAACATCCATGGATTCAAATTTTTGTACGTGTAAAATTGCCTTACTTTGAAAAAACTTCTTTTGTTTTTCGAAATGTCATTTTCAACCACAATTCGCGGTAAAACGTATCGAAGTGGACGTAGTTTTAATCGTTTTGAATAAATTAATATTAATTTGTGTTTCGGATGCCGTTGTTCTCGATTAGTTAGCTATATTGCAATAAAATAATTGTTGGTGATTATTTTCCAGGTATTAAATATTATTTCAAGTGAATATACATTCTTATTAGATTTAAGTTTTCATTTTATAAACGTGTTAATCTATGATTACTTTTTGATTGTAGATAACATTTGACTTTGCTTAAAAACAATTCCGTAAAGACATTTTCAAACACAGTTCGCGGTGAAACGTATCGAAGGGAACATTAAAATCGTTTTGATAAATTAATACTAATTTCTGTTTTGAATGCCCGTCATTCCTGATTAATTAGCTACACGTTTCATTTTTGCTTAAAAATGCCACCGAAAAAAAGATCAATTGGGCAGGTAACTGCAAAGTCGAAGAAGATTAGAGCCGCAAGGGTGGCTGAATCAAGCGAACAGCGTGAAGCACGACTTGAAAATGATCGAAGCAGTACGTCTTCTTCTAGAGCTAATGAAACAACTGAACAGTGTGAAACACGACCTGCAAACGTTCGAAGCAGGATGTCGTCTTCAAGAGCTGATGAAACAACTGAACAGCTTGAAACACGACTTGAAAATGTTCGAAGCAGGATGTCTTCTTCTAGAGCTACTGAAACCATTGAACATCGTGAGGCCCGGCTGGAAGTCGATCGGTTACGATATGGACGATTAGTAGAAACTTTTAGAGGTGATTTAAAGTTAGCAGCATTCAATTACGAGAAAGACTATGATTACAATGTTTCAATTGGGCAAATGAAAAACATTTGTTTGTATTGTCATGCTTTAAGGTTTCACAATGGATCGCCTGGAATGTGTTGTTCAAATGGAAAAGTGAATTTGCCTCCTCTGGATGATCCACCTGAACCTCTTCTAGCTTACGTCTCCGGAACTACTGAGTTATCCAGATATACAAAAACAACTCATGCTTTCAAATACAGCGATGTAAAGAGAGAATTCTTGCATAACAATCAAGGTATTTGAATTATATACCTCCCGTGCAACGCCGGGTAACTCAGCTAGTTTTATATAAAAATCAGTTATATAATTCATTTTTATTTTTGAATGAATGAAGTTTTTATATAATTTAAGAAATATGTTCTAAAATAATAAAGTGGTAATTCCCCATCAAACTAAATAAGTGCAATATTAAAACAATAAATACTTTATCGATTCAACGAATGGTTCTTTCAGAAAATCATTTAAATACGTATATTTAATCTATTAACCATTTCTCAAGTGGAATAAACTGGTTTTTACTAGTTTTTTTCTTATTAACTTTGTTTATAAAGTTGTTAAAACTTTTATTAACTTCCCTAGATTTCAGGATATTAACGAGAAGTCGGTCAATAAAGGGCTATTAATTGAATTGACGACGCGTTTATTAATTTATAATCGTGTTTATTTAGAATTAATGTGACCAGTTAATAAATTCATTGGTTCAAAGAATTTTTCTTCCGAAAAATTTAATCAAATGGATTCATTGAATTATTTTTTTCACTGTACTACATCATAATTTATAATTGAATTATGCACAGCTACAAGAACAAGACCTCCACCACCATCAGATTTGTCATTTGCTAGGCTAGAATGGTCACATCTATACGTAACATAATTACCGTCAAAGAATTCTGAACTTAAAACACCTGGCTTCAACCAAGTCTCAAATAAAACGAATATCAGATAACAATACGAAAAGTGCGTTGATTTTGTGCGCATACTACCAACATTTTGATAATAGATTGAGATTGAACTTGACTTTGAATTAAATGTTGGCTTTAAACCGTTAAAGCCGACCGAGATACTGATGATTCGATGATTGCCGACGATAATTTAAAAATTCTTTAATTAATACGCTAATAGGCTAAGATGATGAGTCTAACAACCGGATGGATTTGTTATAATGAACCCTAATTTTGAATGATATATATAGACACGGTCATCATTACGTCTCATCCGAACCAAAATAGGTTTATCAATCTCAAATTTATTTTTATATACAGTAACTTGATCTCCGTAGTTCGTGATTTCAATGTAGATGGATTACATTTTGGTGTTATCACAGTTTCAAGGTCAGCATTTAAAGATGTTGTTTTATGTTTTAATGCAATCAAAGTTGTAGAAATAGAGCTCATATCATTAGTAAGGTGATCATTTTTTCCTTTGACACTTTATAAAGGTCATTACAATCATTACAACGCCATACATAATTAGGAATTGCAGATATGGTATTACGTCAAATACTGGTTTTTTTATCCCTGTACAACCATAATGTACTACTTTCTTGTATTCACCAGAACAAGAAAAAAAGTTATCAGTTATATTCACATTAGACTTGCAGCACATAGACATTACCACAAGTTAATAAATAATTTATTATTAACAAGCACCATACACTTTGATGGTATCGTAGCTACAAGCTAGAAGCTACCTGAAGAGTAGATCGAACTTTTTGTACGTGCGAACGTTTCAGTACGAAATCACACTACCACATAGAGAACTCAAGGATGGTCCTCATTTTTTCTTCAGGGTCGATACACTATTAGGGTCGATATGACTCTTATCTTGGGTTAAAGTACGTGGGGATTTTGATATTTCTACTTTTTTGGTAGCATTGGCCTCTATATTTTTTCTGATTAACAAATGGGAAAATGTTGTGAATGCCATTATTATTGCCAATCATCATCATGTTGAAATATTTATTTTGTGAAATAAGCTTATGTTTAATATTTCACTTCCAAATATTTCTTTTTTCTCATTAACCAGCAAAAGTTCCTTACTTTCTTTGACTTCCCCCGTCGTACATTGAATAATTTAGACTAATAATTTTTTTTGAGCAACTTTGGCAATATAACATAACCACTTAAGTCGAGATAAGTGGTTTTGTTGAACTCTATTCCAAGCGACAGTATTTCCCGTTATTTCTTTCCTCTCAATTTTTCATCAAAATCGGACTATTTTTGACCAAATTATGAGCGATAAACAAAACCACTCATGTCACTTACTGGTCTCTTACTATTTATTGAAAACTACTTAACTGGTAATTTTTGGTATCGTAGCATGAAATAAGTGATATTTAGAAAAACAGTTTTATTAGTAATAGCTATCTGAAATAAATTTAGAATAATCACTTATCTCGAAATAAGTTTTTATTTTAAATTTGATAGTTCGGTTTGGTGTTTACTTAAGTCCATACCCAGCCGGCAAATTTTGGTTACAAACCAGTTTTGAAATGTTTTTGAAACTTTGGTTCCAAAATAAAACGGTTTCAAAATTAAGCACAGTCTATTCATTGAAACGTTTACGAAACCTCCTGGGGCCCCTTTTGTCCAGGTACAATAAAACCATTTAGAATTTCAATGCACACTATATATAACATGCACATTATATATAAGTGGTTTTACTGAATGCAAATTAAAACAAAAGAATAAAATATTGTGACTACTTAAGTAGTCACAATATTTTATTCTTTTGTAGTGGTTTTTCCAAATTATAAAAATTAAAATTCAGTAACTGGAGTATAAATAAGTGATTTAGCTGAACGTTTCAAAATTTAAAATTTTTGAGTTAAGTGATTTTACTATTAAATCGTAACAGTACAATGGATATTGTTAAAATTAACCTCCCTATTTTATGGTATCATAACTACAAAACAATATTACTTTTTAGTTACCAAAAAAAAAACTGTGTGCACTGTTTGGCGCAAACACTGTCTGGCATCACCTAAATTTCCGGAATTTTTAAGATTTGTTTTGTTTTAAATCTACGATACATTTTTTTCAGATCAATATTTTAGGTGTAACTCTTTTAAAATTTTTTTTTATTACAAAAACTGGTATTTTAATGAGCGGAATTTTGAAAAGCAAGATTTTAAGAACGGAATTTTTTGGTAGGGATTTTACGACCCCTTAGCAAAATCAATATAAACTGAACAAATGATCCTACTTATTTCTGTTACGCTTAATAATTAATAGTATAAAGTACTCTTAGTTTTTGAATAATTTTTTAACGATAAAAGTGGTGATTATAAATTATAATAAATGTGTGAAAATTAAGTTATTTTGAGTTCAGTGATTTTACTTTTACGTGTTATTCATATTCATTGTGTGAAAATAGGTACATATATCTTTTTATTAATTTGAGATATATCAGATTCAAAGCTCTATTAGGTAAGTAAATTTTTTTGAATAATATACAATATGTTTGTGAGAATTAAGTGTTTGTTTATTTATAACTATTGTAAATGCTCCTTAGAGAAACAACCGATGGTGTCTAGAGCGCAAAAAATGATTTTGTTAGCTGAAAATAATATCAGAAATAAAGGATGGAAAAATAATGAAGCAAAATTCAATACATGTATTAGGCCTGCCACATGTAATAAAGCAAATCCTAAACTGAAGAATCCTTGCGATGATAGGATAAAAACCAACAACATAGATACAGTAGATCCAAACCCAGTATTCAAATCGGTGGTAGACAACGAAACAATTTCTATTTACAATAGCGGTGAAATAATAAACCTACAAAGTACACCTATTACAACAGGTAACAGCGCGATACACTTAGATATCGCAAGTGACACTGATGTTAAGTATATTAATTTCAATAAGTATGCACACTATGTAGGCATATTAAAAATAATCACGCTGCTAATATACTTATAGATTCTGAAGAATTTGATGATAGTGATGCGGATCCCAACTATAAACCTTGCTCTCGATCTGAATCCATCAGTGAAATAGAGGAAGAACCAATGCAAATTAGGCGGAATCTTGCTTCAGATCCCGAATTAGATGAAAATCAACTACCCACTACAAAAGTTGCTATCCGAAAGGACAATAAGGAAAAACGAAATTGTGGGCAAAGTTACAACTCTGGGCAAAAAATTATCCAGGCGAGACAATGTCAACCGTTAGAAGATTGTAGGAAGAAATGTAAATCTCGTGTTTCTTTTACGAACCAAAACGAGATATTTAAAAAATATTGGTCTTTTGGCAACTACGATCGCCGTATAATATACGCTGCAGGGATGATCAATGTACACCCAACAAGAACAAAAACAGTGGAAAAAAGCTCGATAAATAAAAAAAATAGAAATTATACGTACGCATACCAATTTAACTTTGGTGGACAAGTAGTGGATGTGTGTTAAAAATGTTTCCGGTACACGCTAGACGAGACCGATAATTTTATAAAGTCGGTAGCTAAGAAAAAATTACATTCATCTGACACAAACTTCTTGAGTGATCTCCGAGGCAATGCTATTCCGCCAAAAACTTTAAGTATCGAAAAGATTAAAGAAATCCAACACATAAAATGTCATTTCCGGCCTACGAAAGCCATTATTCACGGCGACACACATCCCAGTTATACTTTCAATCGGATTTAACAATAGCAACAATGTATAAACATGAATCTTCAAATTCAATTAAAATATTGACTTTTGATTTGCAACAATGCTTACCGACACCATACATGAAAACGTCGGTGTCCTTTTATAAACGTCCATTATGGACGTTTAACTTAACGGTACACGATTGCCTTACCGCTCAGCCTATGTGCTATATGTGGCACGAAGGAATTGGTGGTAGAAGAGGGAATGAAGGCTTCCTGCATTTATAAGCATTTACAACAGTTACCACAAGGCATCAAATCAATTATTTTATATAGTGATTCATGCGCCGGTCAGAACAAAAACTCATTTGTAGCCTCCATGTTTTCAATAGCTGTTAAAACTTTAAATTTCAATGAAATTGACCATAAATGTATAGTTCCTGGTCACACTGACATGGAGTGTCATAGTGATCATGCAATAATCGAAAGGAAAAAAAAGACAACTTTGGCGAAAATACACCACCCGCGTGACTGGTTTCAGTTTATTCGAACTTGTTGCCAACGACGAAAATTCGTGGTATATGAAATGAATCAAAGCAAATTTTACAACTTTTCCACAATATCCAAAACAAAATTTACATGGAGGAAAAAAAATAAATATGAATAAGGAAAATTTTAATTGGCACAAAGTTCGATGGCTTCGGTTTACACGAGATTTCGATAAAATTGTGTACAAATTTAGTTTGGACACAGAAGAGCCATTTAAAATATTAAATGTTGGAAAGCGAGGAGTAAATCAAGTGGTGATGAGCGATGTACAGGTCTGTTATGACGAACCTCATAAAATTAATAAGCAAACAAAGAAGGACCTTCTATCACTACTTTCTTTAATAGACGAAGAATTCCATAATTTTTATCGAAATCTTCAAGCAGATGGAGAAATCCGAAATATAGATCCTGATATAAATAATGATATCAGTGGGTAAAGGGGTAAGTAAATGGGTTCAAAATAATCATTTATCTCGTTTTATTTCTTTAAATGAATTCTACAAAACAACTTATCTGAGATAAGTTTTTTATACGTGAAAACACCGTTCAACAAAACCACTTAACTCGTAAATTTATTAATTTCCGATTAACCCAGTGCACGTAAGATGTATTTGTAAATGTCAATAAATGCATTATAAAATTAAACCCAACGATAATTAATTTCCCATACTTTTTTTCACAAATTAATTTTAAATTTGATTTTGCTCTCCTGCAAAGTAGCTAAAAAATAGATAAGTGGTTTTGTTGAATTGCCACAGAATAATGAGCGGCACAAATTATTAGTTAGTAGCCTTTACGCGACCCTGGACTAAGTTCTTAGAATTAAATCAAGCGATATCCACTTTGGTTTCCATCCATAGTCAGGTTTCTAAGTATCGTTCAACAACAAGGTCTCGTTTAGGATTTTGACACCATCGACAATTTGTCGATCTGGTTTAACTAAAAAGTTTAAACTTTTACCAAATCGTATCGTATCAAAATGCTAGAATCAGAAACCAATAGTTATGTAAAACGCCACGTAAGATGATTAGTCATAGTTTATTTTTAGCATTTTCTAAATCTAGGAGATGCGTGTGAAGTTTATCCTAAACTTGTCCTAAACTTATCCTAAACCTTACAATTCCGTTACACTGTTAATTTTTTTGTTCCTAATAAATAAAATGACTGCCGTATATTTATTGAAACTAATTTCGACATTCTTTTTATTTAAAAAAACGTTAAAATCCATAAATAAATATCGGGGGAATAGGGGTACATGAAGTCAAATTATTTAAATATAGTCATTCAACAGAATTTCACTTTAAATTTATTCCCGTCTCGAAGTAATTCGAGTACTACCATTCGTATGTCAATGAAATTATGATGGCTTATATAACGGAGCATTAATGGCAATACAATTTTTTGGGGGAATCGGGGGAATAGGGGGTACACGAAGTCAAATTATTTAAATATAGTCATTCAACAGAATTTCACTTTACATTTATTCCCGTCTCGAAGTAATTCGAGTACTACCATTCGTATGTCAATGAAATTATGATGGCTTATATAACGGAGCATTAATGGCAATAAAATATTTTGGGGGAATCGGGGGAATAGGGGGTACACGAAGTCAAATTATTTAAATATAGTCATTCAACAGAATTTCATTTTAAATTTATTCCCGTCCCGAAGTAATTCGAGTACTACCATTCGTATGTCAATGAAATTATGATGGCTTATATAACGGAGCATTAATGGCAATAAAATATTTTGGGGGAATCGGGGGAATAAGGGGTACACGAAGTCAAATTATTTAAATATAGTCATTCAACAGAATTTCATTTTAAATTTATTCCCGTCCCGAAGTAATTCGAGTACTACCATTCGTATGTCAATGAAATTATGATGGCTTATAAACCGGAGCATTGATGGAAACAAAAATTTTTGGGGGAATCGGGGGAATAGGGGGTACACGAAGTCAAATTATTTAAATATAGTCATTCAACAGAATTTCATTTTAAATTTATTCCCGTCCCGAAGTAATTCGAATACTACCATTCGTATGTCAATGAAATTATGATGGCTTATATAACGGAGCATTAATGGCAATAAAATATTTTGGGGGAATCGGGGGAATAAGGGGTACACGAAGTCAAATTATTTAAATATAGTCATTCAACAGAATTTCACTTTACATTTATTCCCGTCTCGAAGTAATTCGAGTACTACCATTCGTATGTCAATGAAATTATGATGGCTTATATAACGGAGCATTAATGGCAATAAAATTTTTTGGGGGAATCGGGGGAATAAAGGGTACACGAAGTCAAATTATTTAAATATAGTCATTCAACAGAATTTCACTTTACATTTATTCCCGTCTCGAAGTAATTCGAGTACTACCATTCGTATGTCAATGAAATTATGATGGCTTATATAACGGAGCATTAATGGCAATAAATTTTTTTGGGGGAATCGGGGGAATAGGGGGTACACGAAGTCAAATTATTTAAATATAGTCATTCAACAGAATTTCACTTTACATTTATTCCCGTCTCGAAGTAATTCGAGTACTACCATTCGTATGTCAATGAAATTATGATGGCTTATATAACGGAGCATTAATGGCAATAAAATTTTTTGGGGGAATCGGGGGAATAGGGGTACACGAAGTCAAATTATTTAAATATAGTCATTCAACAGAATTTCATTTTAAATTTATTCCCGTCCCGAAGTAATTCGAGTACTACCATTCGTATGTCAATGAAATTATGATGGCTTATAAACCGGAGCATTGATGGAAACAAAATTTTTTGGGGGAATCGGGGGAATAGGGGGTACACGAAGTCAAATTATTTAAATATAGTCATTCAACAGAATTTCATTTTAAATTTATTCCCGTCCCGAAGTAATTCGAGTACTACCATTCGTATGTCAATGAAATTATGATGGCTTATAAACCGGAGCATTGATGGAAACAAAAATTTTTGGGGGAATCGGGGGAATAGGGGGTACACGAAGTCAAATTATTTAAATATAGTCATTCAACAGAATTTCATTTTAAATTTATTCCCGTCCCGAAGTAATTCGAGTACTACCATTCGTATGTCAATGAAATTATGATGGCTTATAAACCGGAGCATTGATGGAAACAAAAATTTTTGGGGGAATCGGGGGAATAAGGGGTACACGAAGTCAAATTATTTAAATATAGTCATTCAACAGAATTTCATTTTAAATTTATTCCCGTCCCGAAGTAATTCGAATACTACCATTCGTATGTCAATGAAATTATGATAGCTTATAAACCGGAGCATTGATGGAAACAAAAATTTTTGGGGGAATCGGGGGAATAAGGGGTACACGAAGTCAAATTATTTAAATATAGTCATTCAACAGAATTTCACTTTACATTTATTCCCGTCTCGAAGTAATTCGAGTACTACCATTCGTATGTCAATGAAATTATGATGGCTTATATAACGGAGCATTAATGGCAATAAAATTTTTTGGGGGAATCGGAGGAATAGGGGGTACACGAAGTCAAATTATTTAAATATAGTCATTCAACAGAATTTCACTTTACATTTATTCCAGTCTCGAAGTAATTCGAGTACTACCATTCGTATGTCAATGAAATTATGATGGCTTATATAACGGAGCATTAATGGCAATAAAATTTTTTGGGGGAATCGGGGGAATAGGGGGTACACGAAGTCAAATTATTTAAATATAGTCATTCAACAGAATTTCACTTTACATTTATTCCCGTCTCGAAGTAATTCGAGTACTACCATTCGTATGTCAATGAAATTATGATGGCTTATATAACGGAGCATTAATGGCAATAAAATTTTTTGGGGGAATCGGAGGAATAGGGGGTACACGAAGTCAAATTATTTAAATATAGTCATTCAACAGAATTTCACTTTACATTTATTCCAGTCTCGAAGTAATTCGAGTACTACCATTCGTATGTCAATGAAATTATGATGGCTTATATAACGGAGCATTAATGGCAATAAAATTTTTTGGGGGAATCGGAGGAATAGGGGGTACACGAAGTCAAATTATTTAAATATAGTCATTCAACAGAATTTCATTTTAAATTTATTCCCGTCCCGAAGTAATTCGAATACTACCATTCGTATGTCAATGAAATTATGATGGCTTATAAACCGGAGCATTGATGGAAACAAAAATTTTTGGGGGAATCGGGGGAATAAGGGGTACACGAAGTCAAATTATTTAAATATAGTCATTCAACAGAATTTCATTTTAAATTTATTCCCGTCTCGAAGTAATTCGAGTACTACCATTCGTATGTCAATGAAATTATGATGGCTTTCATAACGGAGCATTAATGGCAACAAAAAATTATAATGGTTCCTCATGCTAACATTTATGACCATTTTTGTTTAAAAATCAAATAATTTGTAAATTTTTCTTTTAATACAATAAAATATTTAAAAAAAAATTTTAAAATATAAAAAACTATAAATAGAGGTAATTTTGTTTTTTTTTCTCATTCGTTGTTTGATTTTCAGAACGTTAAGATCTGTTTTTGTATTGATTGACAAACTTTATTTTCCGACAACTGTATTTTTCAGGTTATTCTTTAAACTATTGTGTAATAGTTTTACGAAAAGTGATTTTCGATTTTTTTGTTGTTGAATTTTTCTAATTAAATAGTTTTTACTTTATTCGTTTATATAATATATTTTATTAGATAATTAATTTAGTTACATTAGGTGCTAGTTATTAGTTATATATAATCATATCGTTATCTAAGTTTTGTTTCTAGTTAATAGTTATATTTTTTAGTATTAATAATTTTTGGCACTTAATCTATAAGCTAAGCTATTCCATTTTTTTACTATTAAAATGGTGAAAATATATAAAAAGAAGCGAAGTGGTAATTCGCCAAAATTCGATGTTACCAAACTGATGAAGTGTTCCAAACTAATATTTGGGAACAATTTTAAAATTCCAAGACATAATTAGGAAAAAATGCAATCATTAATGCAAATTATGAACATCAAAAATAATATTGTTAATCGAAACCGTATTTATAATTATTTTAGGCTTAATACAAAAGTTGTTAAAAATGTAAATACGCAAATGAACATGTTTCCAGATTCTGATAAGAATGAATCATTAATAAAATTTATGAATGAACCGTCGATTATTTCAATTAATTCTTTTGATTTGGCCGAAAATTCAAACGATACACAAGAGAATGAGTCACTTCCAATTGAAATCGCGGAACCGCCATTTAATAGTTGGTCATACCGGGGGATTATGAAACTTAGTGAATTTGACATTAAAACTCGTAATTACGAGATAATTCGAAATAAGATACGTGAAGCTCTTACAGCTGCGAAGAATACTTGCGTTTTACGTTTTAAATCCATCAATTTTAATAATTCTTACACAGTGGCTTATGGTATCTGTAAATACAAAAATCACAAACAACAATTTAAATTTGTCTTGCGGGATGAGTCGCTAATGTCCTTATTCACTATTGGCGATGACTTGAAAAATCATGGTGATGTAAAAGAATTTGTGCAACTTCGGGATCAGAGGAGAATCGCAAAACAGATTGAGCTGGAAAACGATTTCGCCCATAATATTTGTCTTAAATCTTACACTAATTTAAATTATGATTTGGTAAATTTACGGATAGCCAAATCAGAAAGGAAGCTTTTAAAGGATTTAGTTTCAGATTGTGAGGTTCATGACGCAATGTATAGACGTTCTCATCAACCAGCAAATGATGATTATATTTATTCCGTTTCTGATCCTTTGTCTCTCACCCTTTTACGCAAAGCAAAGCTCGAGCTGTTAAACAATTCGGAGAATAACTGCATTTATGTCGATGCCACAGGTAGTGTCGTACGTTCGCCAAAATGTTGCAACTCGCATTATTTTAAAAAGATATTTTACTATGCTTGTATAATTAAAGTAAATGGCATAATTATACCAATCGCTGAACTTATTAGTAGCAAGCATGGCGTAGCTGCAATTTCGAAACTTTTCATTGATTTGTATTCGGAAATAAAACTTTGCCAACCGAAAGTTCGATTGCCCCTTTATTTTGTTACAGATTGGTCTTGGGTCCTTATTAACTCCATTTTAAAAATAAATAATATGGATATAGTTTCATATTTAAATTACACATATAAAATTTTGATGACAGGACAATCCATTAAAATAATTAATATACACTGCGCCAATTAAAAAACGGAACAGAAATTTTCTTTGAAAAAATACCCAGATTTAAACGCTTGTATCTTGGTCAAATAACACCTTTCAGAAAAAAAATTTTGTTTCTAGTTGAAGGAAATTTTGTTTTCTTTTCGATACTGGAAACCGTTTTATTTTCTTTTGTTTTGTTATGATTTTTTTGAGTAAAACAAAAGGTGTCTAAAAAAAATAAAAATTTGCTGCTGTTTGAAACTGTAGACGAACTTGCTCGATATTTGATTCAAAAATCCAAATCGGCCATTTTATAGAGAATTTAGAAACCTTGCAGAATGATACTAGGAAAATTTCTGTGCGGCCACTCCTTATCGAGTTATTGAAGTTTTAGTGTGTTAAAGTTTTAGTATTAAAGTGACTTAACATTTTATCGTAGAGTGCTAAGTTTACAAGAAAAAAAAAATTTACTTCTACGCTTTTTGATACGTTTTCTCTAAAACTTCAATAACTTTACAAGGAGTGGTCGCACAGAAATTTTCCTAGTATCATTTTGCAAGGTTTCTAAATTCTCTATAAAATGGCCGATTTGGATTTTTGAATCAAATATCGAGCAAGTTCGTCTACAGTTTCAAACAGCAGCAAATTTTTATTTTTTTAGACACCTTTTGTTTTATCCAAAAAAATCATAAGAAAACAAAAGAAAATAAAACGGTTTCCAGTACCGAAAAGAAAACAAAATTTCGTTCAACCAGAAATAAAATTTTTTTTCTGAAAGGTGTTATTTGACCAAGATACAAGCGTTTAAATCTGGGTATTTTTTCAAAGAAAATTTCTGTTCCGTTTTTTAATTGGCGCAGTGTATTTATATGTTGCTGCCATTTTATAGCCATAATTGTAAGAAATATTAAAAGTAAAATTACCAACTGCAAGAAACATGTTCGTGAATTTATTTTAGTAATTGTAAATCTCATTTTAGATGCAGACCAGTTAGAAGACATAGATCGACTATTTGAAATATTTTGTATTGTTTGTCTTTCTAAAACTAAGGACGATGTGTTTCAAAAAGCCTATTCTAAGTTCGTTAACGAAGTAGAAAACAAATATTCAACTGACCACCTCAAATATAATGATCTGGAGATTTCTAAAAACAGTCAACTAGAAAATGAAGACGATTTAACCGAACATCCTGAAAATAATAAAATGTCTGATTATTATAAAAGATATTTTGAAATATATTCCAAAGTACTTGGTGATTTGAAAGACACGCACCCAGTAAATAATGAATTTTACTGCCCAAATTTTATGGGCTATTTCACAAAGCATTACATGACTTACTTACCTCTTTGGGCTACTATTTACTTAAAACAAATATCAGGTGTTAATAGAGTATCTAATGCTTTGGCGGAAAACTGGTTCAATATTTTGAAAAATAAGTATATGAACGAAACACATATGAAAATTGGAAGATTTGTTGACCTCTTAAGAGAAAAAACATCACAACGCATTGAATCAATACGGTTTGAACCTGTGTTGCGACATAAAAAAAGGAATTCCTCTTCTCAAAAATCAACGGGAAATATTAAAGAAAGAAAAAATGAAACCGAATTGTCTGTAATAAAGCGCACACCTTGTTCTAGAAATCGCATTGATTCTACCAATCCTGAAAATGTTTTTAAAATATCAGAGGAATGGAATAGAAAGCCGAAAAGGAAACAAGTAAAATATTCAGGACCAGGAGCATTCGCAAGGTATATAAAACCTGGACGTAAACTCGGATTTGAAAATAAACTTGGAAATGTTGTACCGCTTCTTCCAAATTATTTGATAGACAGCGTAGATTATTATAATAATTTTAAGAACCGTATAATTTGCTTAGGCCATTTTGAGATTAACTGTCATTGGGTGACAAGGCTCGCAATTTCTTGTTTCTCATCCCTAACCGGTAATAGTTATTTAACAGAGGATGTTTTATATGTCTGCATCGCTCTTTTAACTAAAGGGAAAAACTCTGTCTGTTTAGATCCTTATCAGGTCTTAAAAGTTTTTAATAAACATGTACTTTTTAAATACGACGAAAGCTCGGGCAGACAATTTGAATTAGAAATTTTTCCAGAAATTAGGTACATTTTCTTTCCACTATGCATTAATGGAAATCATTGGGTTTTAATTTACATCGACATGGATGAACAGGTAATTATTACCTACGATCCATTATTTCCTAAAAAAATTTTAAAACCTGATCTAGCACAAAATTACCTAACAGAGTTAGGCAAAATGCGTAAATTAGACTATCCGATTTTTTCAATTCGAGCAAACGAGACTTTCCCAAAACAAAAAGATTCTTTTAATTGCGGAGTTCTTGTAATTTACAGCTTGGATCTTTTAGTAAACTCTAATTTTACCATAGAAGTGCATTTGTCTGAAAAGGAAAGTTATCTAACGGCTTTGAACCAATATAGACACAAACTTCAAAAATTGATACTTACAAATTCACTGCCTGTAAAAGATAATTGTTTGATCTGTTTTGATATTGTGACACAAAACGCCAATAATAATAATATTTGTAAACAGTGTCAAAGAAAAATTCACGTGGTCTGTAAGTCCGAAAATTTTTTTGAACATGATATTTGCAAATATTGCCGTTAATTTTTACGTGAGATGAATGTGTTCTTGTTTTTTTTTTTTTTTTTACTGAATTATTATTATTATTTTTTTTTTTTTGGTGGTCAGGTTGACGTGTATGCAAGTGGATAAACAAACGATTCGCTTCTTCTGCAGTAACTGCATGCAACTTCAGCAAGTGCTCACACTGCCTCTTCGTGGCGGCCACTGGTAACTACTCTGTTAAAAGAGTAGGCTAAAGTGTGAGGGCTATGGCGGGTTTTGGGTGTTGACGGTGGGTTAACAGCCCAACCTGTAAAGGTTATTGTTTCGAAAACTCAACAAATGCCTTGTATATTTTTGGTTTCACTACAAAGAACTCGATACAAGGATAAGGATTTTAATTTCAGTCACCATAATTTCATTGACATACGAATGGTAGTACTCGAATTACTTCGAGACGGGAATAAATTTAAAATGAAATTCTGTTGAATGACTATATTTAAATAATTTGACTTCGTGTACCCCCTATTCCCCCGATTCCCCCAAAAATTTTTATTTCCATCAATGCTCCGGTTTTTAAGCCATCATAATTTCATTGACATACGAATGGTAGTACTCGAATTACTTCGGGACGGGAATAAATTTAAAGTGAAATTCTGTTGAATGACTATTTTTAAATAATTTGACTTCGTGTACCCCCTATTCCCCCGATTCCCCCAAAAAGTTTTGTTTCCATCAATGCTCCGGTTTATAAGCCATCATAATTTCATTGACATACGAATGGTAGTATTCGAATTACTTCGAGACGGGAATAAATTTAAAATTAAATTCTGTTGAATGACTATATTTAAATAATTTGACTTCGTGTACCCCCTATTCCCCCGATTCCCCCAAAAATCTTTGTTTCCATCAATGCTCCGGTTTATAAGCCATCATAATTTCATTGACATACGAATGGTAGTACTCGAATTACTTCGGGACGGGAATAAATTTAAAGTGAAATTCTGTTGAATGACTATATTTAAATAATTTGACTTCATGTACCCCCTATTCCCCCGATATTTATTTATGGATTTTAACATTTTTTTAAATAAAAAGAATGTCGAAATTAGTTTCAATAAATATACGGCAGTCATTTTATTTATTAGGAACAAAAAAATTAACAGTGTAACGGAATTGTAAGGTTTAGGATAAGTTTAGGACAAGTTTAGGATAAACTTCACACGCATATCTAGGAGCCCCTAATATCCTTTAAAAATGTCCACGGCCTGTTTACAGGCTGTTTACCTAGTCTTACACTTGATGCTTTTTAAATAATTCACTAGTATAAAAGGCTGAACTTAGTTGAGATTTTATAGCTTTCTCTTCTGATACTTTCAGTAAGTGTTTACAGAAGATCACGAGCAAGTTACAGGTTACTATGAACAAGTGTTTGAATTAATTGCGAGAAAACAAAACGAAACAACATTTTTTGGTGGATTGGTCATATTGAGGAAAATGTCAACTATACATAATTTAACGTACGTTATTGGACTGGAACCCCCTTGGGAAACAAAAACAAATTCTAAATGTTTTTTTCAATTATCTGTTATGCAATAGACCGCAAATTTATTTTCACGATTTTTTATACCTATATACCGTATCTCGTGTATTCAGATAGCAAGTCCCATATCGATTAAATGACCCTTATTTAAAACTAGTTTGCATTGTATTTTTGAATGATTTCACAACGAATAATTTCAACGTTCTCATTTACATATTTCGCGGAATTTAAACCAACATACCCGATATTTTCTAAGAATAAAACAGTATTTTATCATATTAATCCATGTAGGAGGAATTTATGTTTCCACGCATTCACTTTTGAATTACCAATCAATCTCAACACGCTTGTTTAGCAATTTTGTAATTTATAAGATTGTACCTGATAAAACTAAACTTAAAATAATCTTGATATCAAATTTAATTCCTCAGTTACACAGACAATTTTGAATTTTGTAATTTAGTAGATTCCATGCGATTTTAATTTTACATTAGTTTTTCGAATTACATATCAAATCTTCTAGAATGACAGGCAAATTCTAATTCTAAAAATTAATTAAAAATACATCTATTTACTGTACCTAACGAGTTAGTATGTCTGAAATTACATCAGTTAAATTTTTATTTATATACTGGTAAGTGTGGTGGTGGTGGTGGAGGTATAACCCCGAAAATAATTCAATAGCTGATTTTGTCGTTTCTGCAGATGCATTAAATTTCACATATACCTATAGGGAAGAGCTTTCAACGTTGTACATAGACGATGATGTGATTTCATTAAAATTTCAAATATTCTTTGGTTATTGGTATATATTTATATGTAGTTGCTGTTGTTGTTTGTTGGTGGAAAGCAAAATTTTTAATTAGATGATATTAGGATCCAACAACATCGATAACATAGAACATTGTTGATTTTTTTTTACGGTTATGCTCCATTTCTGGGTAATTCAATAATATATAACTCTGGTCAGCATACACCATACGACATGAGTATATGGTATCTAATAAAATTATAAATGGGATTTTGTTGAATAAATTATTAAAGGATAGTTTGGCGGATTGTTGGCGTAGAGAATATCCTTTTATAATATTATATGTAACCACAAGATACCTGTCCATAAGGGTATTAAAGTTTTGTTTAGTTGATTTTGGATAATTTTTAGTTTAGATAAAAAAAAAATGGAATGGACATTTTGTTGACATGATTTAATTAAATCTGTTTAGGTTTGTAAATACTAAATGATTCTGTATATTATTAACTAAACAAATTTTGTTTAAGGCCTAATCCATAGATATTACTGATAATAAAAATACAATTCGTATACATATAGTATTCCATATACAGACTCAAACTAATTCTGTAGTGTCACAACCCACAGAAATTCCTATTATTTTCTAAATTAAGTTGATATAAATAATCCGCATTGAAAATAAAGAATGGTTTTTCATTATCATCATTAGAAATGACTAATCATAAAAATAAAATGAAAATCTATTTTAATCTAAACAATAATAATTTATTTTAAAAATGTCCCTCTTATAGATTTTGGTTTGGTATACGGTTAGAGACAAAATAAAAATGAAAAGAGTTCAAGAAAGCAATTTCTTTATTTAATCGATCCATTTATTATGTTTCACTTATCTTTAAGTTATGGTTTTTATTGCATTTGACAAAAAATGTGACCTTTAATCCGTTGTTATTAATGTTCTGTCTTTATATGTTTGAAGAATTATGATATTATTTCAGATTTTTTTTTTCCGCAACCGATATTGTCTTGAATGCTTCAAAATTACGAAGGGTAGCGGAAACATAATTGCCTATACCATTTTCACTTAAAATGGGACATTTATATTTTAGTTTATTTTATTTGCGAATTTACAAATTTATTTGCTAACCTTCTTGGAATGGTAATAGAAGTATTTCAAATTCTAATATTTCTAATTAATAGGCTGACTTTCTTAATCAGCCTTAACTGAAAACCTGAATACAGAAATTGAAATCTTAATATTATTATTGTATAGGGAGTGCTAAATGCTCACAGAACAAATTAATATTACTTTAGTTGTACCGAATTACTAGCAAATAGCGAGTAGCCTACTAAGAATATATGCAATATAGCACAAATATTATTTTACACCTAGTAGATAACCTAAAGAAAACCTATGTATAAAAGAAACATAATTTATTTTATTTTCTTTAAATATTATGAAAGCTTAGGCTGACTACACTTTAATGATATTTTGATTAACGCCAAAATTTAATTCTCTCGGTGCACTAGTTAGTATAAAATGACTCTCTGATGTGTGGCTAATGCAATGCTCTGATATTCTTAACATTTGTTATCAATAATAATCTTCGGATTAAAGAAGCTTTAGCACACACTTCAAATTAGTCCACCTTTAAAAAAAAATTAATGTTTTTTGTATTTTAATGCCACAACCACAATAAATTTGGAACAAAAAACAATTAATTATCATTAAAAGAAAGCAAACAAAAAGCAGGTCATCTACAGGTCTTTCCAGCCAATCATGTTACACGAATAAAGACCAAAATAATACAAAAAAAAAGTGTAGATAATACAGAAACGTAAAATAAAATTTCAACTGTATGGTCTCTTTTGCCAGGATGGTAGATATCCTTGTTTAATTTTAGGGTTAAATTACCATGACGAAATGAATTGGGTTGAAAGTAACATGAGAACTAACTGTAACAGAAATGAAAAAATTGTATTCACAAAAAGTCCAAACTTGAATATAAAAAAAAAGTTTCATTTCATGAAGGAGCTTTTTTTTTTGTTTTTGTTTTTCCTCTCGCAGGATAGATGAACATAATAAAATTTTGTGTAGAGTAATATATTTTTTAAGGAAATTTCTTTCATTTTACATCTTTCGTTGTTGTTGTTGTTTTTTTTATTATTATCATTATGTATATTTTGGATATTATTTTACTTGGACTTTAACTAAATTAAAATAAAATATTGAAGAATGGTTTATTTCGTTCTGGTTACATGGTGTACGAGCTTTTTTATTCTGTAATGAAATCATAAAAAATAAATTGTATTAGAATATTTTGATGTTGTGCCCGCAAAGAGCTCTCCGAATATTAATAATAATAATAAGCGAACCCGCCCAGAACACATACATATACTATACATATAATTTATTTATGTTTTATGCTTTTCATTAATTTTAAGATGAGTTTATTTTTAACTTTATTTTAGGTTGTGTCATTAAAGTTATTTTAACTTTATAATGAAGAAAAAGAGTAACTATAATTCTTGCTGATGATACTGCGGACGTGAACATCTTGTAAAACAATAATGTCTACAACATCTTTAATTTTTTGTAATCTTTGAGTCGCAAAAAAATATTTTAAATTATTTTATAACCAATAAAATGTAAATTAAAATAGAAAACTGGTATCTTTGCCAAAAGGAAATAATATATTTATTTGGAATGTAGAAGTGGTAAACTATTCAACTAAAATAAACGAACGAATGAAACTATTACGAATTGTGATAGTACGAATAGTATAAGCCCCGTTTTATAATACGGGCACAAACAATCAACAACATACCGAGCGAGTTTTATACCTATGCAACTAAAAATATGAGACCCAAGGACATTTTAATCAGAGGAATGTACCAAGATACATGACTGATATCAAAAATGACTTAATGAGCAAGGGGTTAAAAGTAAAAGAAATCTATCCCATGCACAAATTTATCAAGCAAAACGGGGAAGACAGCCTAATAAAGCTGCCATGTTTTACAGTGTATTTGGACCCGTCAACTAAAAACAACGAAATTCAACTAATTAACGGCTGCCGTGGTTATAAAATTTCTTGGGAGGCAAAAAAGAAATCACCAATTTTCCAATAAAGAAAGTGTCAAATCTTTCAACGCAAATCAAAATGGCAATGTATTACAAAAATTCCTTGAGAGGAAGTTTCCCTATGGTGTGTATGCATGAAGACGCGGTTATTGATCTGGTGCTGTCTTGGGGAATCAGCGTGAGTGGCACCCCATAGTACTGTATGAATTCTGCTCTGATCAATTACCGGTAGTGTTCTTGATCAAAGGCGAATTCAGAATTGGAGGCGGTGTAAATGGTTCCAAGAGAGCCCTTGACTATTTCAATGCTGACTGGGATGTTTTTAGACATATCATCCATTTTAAACTAGAATGCCTAAGGACACACTCACTTCAATTTAAGAACTAGAGAGTCGAGTAGTATTTCTTACGAAATCAATTAATACGGCAATTGAAAGGGCCATTCCAAAGTTCGATACAAAGAGCTCCCAGTTTCCTAATAAGATTCTACAGAAAATTAAAATCTGAAATTATGTCAAAAATGTAAATCAGATATCCCTTGCTTTTTAGCAAAATGCTAATTAATAGACTCACTAAAAACACCGAAGAAACAATCAAGCAACAAGGTCAAGAGGATCTCTGCAAGAAACTAAATAACATTTCAACAGATAAATCTAATCTTTTCAAACACATCAAATTGATTAGACCCAATAAACCAGGCAATATCATACTAGAAGATTCAGAGGGCCCCATAATTGACCAACAGGTCGTTTCAGACAGATTGGCAGTCCATTTTGAGAAACTTTGCTCGGGTGGCAGAAATCCGCAGGCTGGATCAAGAAGGCTGTCCACTGAGTTTTTAACGAACGCTGATGTGGTTAAGATTCTATTCTCGAAATTTAATAATAAAGCACCTGGATTAGATGGAGTCTCTAATAGGGCAGTAAAAAACTTACCGCACGTAGAATTTCAACAATTATCCATTATAATTACCGCCATATTTAATTTTGTTCAGTTTCCGGATGGCTGGAAGATTTCGAAGGTAATAACCATCTTAAAACCCGGGGAAATCTTACACTTCGGAGAATATAAGACCGAAAAGTATATTGAGTGTGTTGAGTAAGGTAGTTGAACGCGTTATTCATGGTAGATTGTGGGATAGTATTCGGCATCTAATCCCTTATGAACAATTTAGCTTTGTTTATAAATGTTCGACTATGGATGGGAAAATCTTAGCGGTTATCTTCCTTGACATTCACAAAGCTTTTGACACAGTCTGACAGTCAGCTTTTGACGCAGTGACAAAATCGTATTTGTCAAATCGTAAATTTTTTGTAAGCATTGAGAACGGATTTAATTCTTCAATTAGAGAAATAACGGCAAAAGTGCCGCAGGGCTCTGTCTTAGGACCTTTGCTCTAGGTATATCTTCTTCAATCACGACACACAGTGCGGCGAAATCGAAAAAAGCTAGACAAAAGTTCAAAAAAAAAAAAGTTCCTAGATGGAGTTTTTGTTCCTTGGGTTGGCTAAAGTACATGTCTAACGATCAGGAATTACTCATATAAGATTACATTTCCTTCTACCTGCTCTGGAATATTCATCACAATGCTACCTTTGGTCGAGTAGTATCAACATTGTTACAGAAATGGGAAACAACGCGCTTATTAAAAGTAATACAGAAAATCGAAAGTACAACCAATTCTTATCGGACAAAATGGTATCAACTTCTGAAAGTATGTAAAACATGAAAATAAATTGTAATGTACTAATTTTGAAACTATCATATATCAAAAAATCAGTAATTGTAGTCGATTTTTATCTCTTGTTAATCTTTAATATACGATCTGTTATTATCAAAAAGTTATGTTGTTCTGTCGTGTTCGATCGTAAAACTCATCAGAGGTTGTAGGTGAAAGTATTATCTTCCACATACAAAAAAAATTGGCTGCTTTAAACTGCTTTTTCGCATTTTATAGTAATTTTTGAAAAACAGTTTGGGGAAAGTATAAGAGAGATTTTTTGTCAATTTTTGATTAATTTTTTCTTGTATTCAAAATGAGTTTTATTTTGGAACATATTGGCCATTATCATCTATGACATTTTGTCCTTTTTCGGGAAGTTTCATAATTTTATCCGTGTGGAACTTCTGGGGTTTATCGGCGAAAAACTTGGCCAAGTGATTTTCACAGTCCTTTTTTAAGCTAACTTTAGACCATCAAGGGAGGTTTGCAGAGATCGAAACAAATGGTAGTCAGAGGGTACAAGGCGCAGGCTATACGCTGGATGTGTCAAAACTGCCCAGCCAAGCTCTCTCAATTGTTGCCGAGTCATCAAAAATGGGTGTGGTCTGGCGTTGTCATGATTGAATACAACAAGCTTTCTATTCATAAATTCTGACCGTTTTTTTTATTTGCTTGCTGCATCCTGGTTAATTACTGATGGTAGAGATTAGAATTAATAGTTTGACCAGATTCTAGAACCTCATAATGTACGATTCCCTTCTAATCCCACTATACATACAGCATAACTTTATGGGGCATCAATCCTGGCTTTGAAGTCGTTTGTGATGGTTTACCTTTCTTTGACCAGGAGTCATATCCAACGCATACAACGACACCACGGGCAGCACCACGTGCAGGATGTTCAACGCAATCAGCACAACAGCTTCAAGAAATACTTAGCCACGCTGAAACATGAACCAACCACGATAGCAAATATATTTTTTTTTTGTATAACGTTTTAAAATAATAAATTAATAAATTTCATGGTTGCAAAATTACATTGATGCAACCAGGTTAAAATTCTCTAGTAAGCAAATTTTTTCTCATGCATATTGTATTACAATTATGCCATTTTACATTATGTTTTAATATTAATTAATTAGATTGAAATTGTAACTTAAATTAATCAGACGTGTGAAATATAGTGTCAAAATTAAAGTTAACGTGTTTTACTAAAATAAACTGAGTAGCAAAAATCCCAAACCACAAGGTGACAAATTGCATCTATAATAACTAAAGGTACATTCTTAATTCGAATATAAGATAAAACCTAAAACTGGCGCAGTTGGAAAACTAAGTTTAAAATAATAAAAAGTGTTAACTAAATTTAGAAAAATATACGTCATAGCCCCCACCAGTGGCAAGCGGTATATTTATAATAAGTTATTGTGGAAATAAAATAAAAGTGGACACAGTTTATAATAACTTATTGTGGAAAAATAAAATTGGAAACAATTTATAATAATTTATTGTGAAGAAATAAAGTGAAAAGATTGCAGTTAAATACCTGTGAAGAGACATTTTTTTATGACATATCACAAATTTACGGAGTGCACGCCAAAGATAAGTGTAATGTGCAAATTAATGTTACTACTAGCATGGTAAGCGATTTATATTCCATTATACATATTTCCTTTCAACTAAATTTCACAACATTCGTCAAGTTATTTGAATTTCAATTCTCCAAGTACAAAATTGGTGCTTGTAAAAAAATTAATTTTTTAACATACGGTGCTAGAATAAGCTGTTATACGTTATCACTAGCCACCACCCAACGAATGATATTTCGAAATTATATTTGAAAGTCGTTCATTCCTGCAACGAAAGTACCGAACTTCACGTTGCATGGGAAAATTAATGAATTATTAGTTCATGAATTTACATTTGATCATGACTAAATATTGTCCAAATTAAAATAAATAAAAAAAAAAGTATTGCGATTAATACAGAGCGAATTATTAATTTAATTTTCTTTACTCTATGTCTGATCGAGAAGAATCAAATGATACTAGTGAATTTGTAGATATCGAAAGTGAAGAAAAGGTTTTTATTAGGGAATTACCTAGTTTTAAAAGTTTTGTAGAAGAACAAGCTAACACAGACGAAGTGCAGGGTTTCGTAGAAGACCCACAAGTTTTTATTAAAGCTAGTTCTCCAATCCAAAGGGTAGCGTTAGGAAAGTTATATAAAAGATATAAAGATAAGAGAAAAATGGAGAAAGTAATCGAATTGTTTAAAGTAAATAATATTACAAAAAATATAAGTCCATTTGACGGGGACAAGTCGCAAATATTTAACTTTATAAATTCAGTCGACGAAATTCTTGCTTTATGTCAGGAAATTAGAGAATTGGATTGTTTCAAGGTAATCCAAAGAAATATTCGGCAAAAAATAACCGGTAGGGCAAATATTTCCCTCACAAATCATAACATCCCAAATGATTGGGAACGGATCAAAAGGCATTTAATTGAACAATTCGCGGATAAGCGCGATGAATCTAATTTGTTATTCGAGTTATATGGGCTGGTAAAGCAAAATTTAGAACCAAAAGTATTATACGATAGAATTTCTTCCATAAATAGCTTATTGTCAAACCAATTAAAAATAAAAGACTTAAAAGAAGAGATAGTTGAGTACCAATTGCAGCAATATAGAAGCACGAGCTTAATCATATTCATGGCAGGTTTAAAAGAACCACTAGGAACTTGGCTTCGGGCAAGAGATCCTAAAAATCTGGAAGACGCATATGAATATGTGGTAAAAGAAACCAATATTAAGTCTTTGAAAGGTTCGACGCCTGAGCAGTATAAAAAACCATATAAAAACTTTACGCGAAGTCCAAATGTCCAAACTCCAAACTTTACTCGAAATCCAAATGTTCAAACTCCAAACAGGCCTAATGACCAACAATTTAAAAACGAACCGGGGACGTCTTTTGGTACACATAGACAATTTTATAACAAATTATTTCCAAACGTAAATTCCCAAAATAAGTATGTGAAACAAAATCAAAACACATATGAAAAACCTTACGCACAAGTTAAAGTTGAGCGAGGGAAAACTTATAACATTGAGACCTCCATTGAGAATGAAAATTTTCAGGGAGAAGCCTCAGAAATTTCACAGTTAAAATAAATTTAATTAGAACTAGTGGATTGGGCTTTATAGTTTTAACCTGCGATATACAACATTTCAAATTTTTAATTGATTCCGGGTCAAATAAATCATATATACATTCTGATTTTGCCAAGGAAACGATACCCGCAGATTTAACTATAGCCAATTATAAAGACGACGTTACTCATATTAAACAAAAAATCATTAAAAAATTTAACGAGCTAAATAAACCAATAGAACTTTATATATTCAACTTCAATGGAGTATACGACGGCCTATTGGGTATAGAGACATTAAACGAGTTAAATGCGGACATCTCACTAACTCAGAGTCGTCTATTTAACAAATTCTTTAATGAAGAAATTCATTATAAATTATGGTCGTGCGTTCCACCATTAATGGTAGAACCAAAAACAAAGCAAATTGTAGAAGTACCAGTCAGTCAAATGGCAGGGGAATTCTATACAGACCAAATTAAAATTCAAAATGATTTGTTCATTTATCCGGGAATTTATAAAATAATTAAACCAAAAATAGCTCTGATGGAGGTCGTCAATTTTTCGGGCAATCCACTAGAATTCTATTTGTTACGACCATTAAAAGTAACAAACTTTAACTCGAAATATGAAGAGATAAATCTCATAGTGTCAGACCAAGAAATGGAAAAACTACAAATTCCAATAAATATAGAGCATCTAAATGATGAGGAAAAAAGAAAAGTAATTAGTTTGTGCCAAAAATTTAAAGAAATATTTTATAGTGAAAAAGAAAAACTAACATTCAGTAATAACATCAAACACGAAATAAAACTCTCAGACCCAAAACCGGTATATGTCAAACAGTATAGACAGCCGCAAAGTCTAAGAGAGGAAATCAGAAAACAAATCGAAAAATTATTAGACAATGGTATTATCAGGCCATCTTTTTCCCCATGGTCAAGTCCCATATGGATGGTACCAAGGAAAGAAGGTCCTAACGGTAGTAAGAAATGGCGATTGGTTATTGATTTTAGGAAGTTAAATAATCAAACAATCGACGATAAATACCCGCTACCAAATATAACAAACATTTTAGATAGTTTGGGAAAGGCAACATACTTCTCAACTATTGATCTGGCAAGTGGATTTCATCAAATTGAAATCTGTGCAAAGGATATACCGAAAACAGGGTTTTCAGTAGAATCCGGGCATTACGAATTTGTTCGAATGCCCTTCGGATTAAAAAATGCACCCAGTACATTCCAGAGAATAATGGATAATGTATTAGGAGACTTGCAAGGTAAGCAAGTGTTATGTTATATGGACGATATCGTAGTTTTTAGTCCAAATTTGCAGGAACATATGTACCACCTTAAACAAGTATTTGTTAAACTTCGTCAAGCAATCTTGAAGGTACAAGTGGAAAAAACATTCTTGTTACAAAAGGAAGTAGGTTTTCTTGGACATATAGTCTCGAAAGATGGTGTAAGACCAAATCCATCCAAAGTAGAAGCTATAAGACAATACCCTATACCTAAATCTGTAAAGGAGATTCAAAGTTTTCTTGGAATCACAGGTTACTATAGGAAGTTCATAAAGGACTATGCAAAGATCGCGAAACCTTTAACATCTTGCCTCAAGAAAGGGTCGAAAATCGAACATACATCTGAGTTCATAGAATGCGTTAAAAGATTCAAACATATTTTATCGAATAACCCATTATTACAGTTTCCTGATTTCACTCAGCCGTTCGTGGTAACTACAGATGCATCAAACTATGCATTGGGAGCGATTCTCAGCCAAGGGCCAGTTGGATCGGACAAACCAATTGCATACGCATCGCGAACATTAGGTTCGGCAGAAATAAACTATTCCACGATAGACAAAGAATGTCTAGGAATAATTTGGGCCTGCAAGTATTTTCGACCATACTTGTATGGGAGAAAATTTGTTGTTGTAACTGACCATAAACCGTTAATGCACCTCTTTAATATAAAGGATCCTACATCTAAAATGATTAGATGGAGACTCCAACTAGAGGAATTTGATTTTACCATTCACTACAAAAAAGGAACTACTAACACTAATGCGGATGCATTGTCTCGCATTAGACTGAACGAAATGTTAGAGTTAAAATCTTTAAAGGTACCAGAGACGATAGATTCTATCATAAGTCGCTCGAAAGGAAAAATCAAAAATAAAGACATGTCACTAATTAATATGAACACAACAGTTCCTAGTGATTGCAATATGCAAAATGCAAAATCTTGCAGAAATAGAAATCAATGCTGGCGAATCCAACAGCAAAGATTTCGGAATAAAAGAAACGAAAACTTCTTTGAATGAATTCAGGAATCAATTGGAAGTCATAATTGATCAAAACCTCGAAAACATCAAAGAAACATTCTTTATAAAACACGAAACATTTCAGCGTTTTATAATTAAAAAAGCAGAGTACAATTCGGAAGACATAATATACATTCTAAATAAATATCTTCGTAAAAAGCAAATTACAGCGTTATTTTCTAACGATGATATATTCGATCAAATCAATAATGTATATATTAATAACTTTTCCGAATCAAATCTAAAAATAGTTCGAACAAGAGTCCAAAAAATCGACATAGGCGATTCTTTGAAACAAGCCGAAATTATTATTAATGAGCATAACAAAGCTCACAGAGGCATTAATGAGAATTATGCAAAATTAAAACGTAAGTACTATTTCCCGCAAATGCGCGAGTTAATAGCAAACTACGTAAATAATTGTGAAATTTGTAAAGCAAATAAGTATGAGAGAAATCCAACGAATATCAAATTCAAAATTTCTCCAACTCCTCAAAAACCGTTAGAAATATTTCATGCGGATACATTCTGCTTAAGAGGGAAAACATTTCTAACACTGATTGATAAGTTCTCAAAATACGGAATGGTAGAATTTCTGCCGGACAGAAGGACGACCACCGTAATAAAAGTGTTGAAAAGTATATTTTCTAGAGAAGGAATTCCGAAAGAAATTATATTTGACAATGCTGCGGAATTTACATCAGAATTGATGGAGAATTTTCTAAAGTTTTACAACATAAAAATTCATATAACCACCGCGAAATCTTCTACAGGAAATAGTCCCGTAGAAAGACTGCATAACACTCTCACGGAAATTTCTAGAATAATTTTCCAACAAAACAAAAGCCTTGAGATACACGAACTATTAACAGATACAATATTAGCCTATAATAATTCAGTGCATTCAACGACAGGATTGACACCGTTTGAATTGCATAGGGGTAATATTGAGGTAAATAACATACCTAAATTAAATCCTGTCGAACCAAATAAATATCTGGCGGAAATGCGGAAGAACTTCGAAGCTTTAAATAAGGTAATATAGCTGAAGAAACGCATAAAAACAAGAAAAGAACTATTGAAAAATTGAATCTAGTAAGGGATGAGCCAAAAACATTCGAGAAAAACCAAATTGTTTTTGAAAGGAACCCAACTAGAGATAAGCTCGCACCAAAATATATAAAACATAAAATCATTGAAGATAATGATGTTACCGTCACAACAAACAAACGTAGTGTGCATAAAAATAAAATTAAAAAATGAAAATACATTTATATTTCAGGTATATCTTAATATGTACATATCACCTTTACCGAATCTCAATCGTTAGAAATATTCGATTTAAATAACAACAAAGGAGTTATTGGGTTAAATTTGGCAAAAGCAAGAGTAATTACAACTTATACAAAATTAGTTCATATAATAGAATTAGATAATTTAAAAACGAGTCTAGAGAACATTCAGAGTAACTATGAGGAGCTAGAAAACATAGCAAATAAACATAAGCTTCCCACTTACTTAGTAGTAACAGCAAAGAGTAAAATTCAAAATCTTCAAACTCAGTTAAATAACATTTTACCCGTAAGTAATAACAGAAGATATAAAAGAGGAGTATTTGATCCCCTGGGCACACTAATTAAAGCAATATCGGGAAATTTAGATAATAACGATTACGTCGAAATACAACAGTCAATAAAAATTTTACAAGACGGAAATTACGCAGTAGTAGAAAAATTTAATAAACAGGTGGAACTAAATCACCAAATGATAGATAGATTCGAAAATGTTACTAAATACGTAAACCAAATGTCTAACCTTTTAGAGGAAATGCTAAAAAATCAAGTCAATTACTCATATACTAGTTGGGAAAATAGACTACAACAAAAGTACCACTATATACTAGACTACAATATAGAAATTCTAAAAGATCAAATAGAGGAGATTCATGAAGTGATAACGTTCGCGAAGATAAATATAATATCGAGATACATACTGGATGGTGGCGAACTAGAGTATGTTAGAAATATTTTAAATAACCAAACAATTGAAATTAAGTCGGACGAGCAATTATACGCATTATTAAATTTAAAAGCGTTTTATAACAATACCAATATTGTACTTGTTATTGAAATACCACAATTCCATCAGGAAATATTTTCCTTCTACTTTATTAAAACTATCCCTATCCTAAATAACCAAAAAATCCTTATAAATTCCAATCATCTAGTCCTTTCGGAAAAATTATATATGGAAATAAATAACCCATGCAACTTACTAGAGAGTACATATTATTGCAACATTAATCAGCTATACAGCACTAGTAACAGTTGTATACCTAACCTATTATTAAACAAAAATGCACAATGTAAAACAACGGAAATTCAGCAAGAAGACGAAATCAGTCACCTGCAGCCTGAACATCTGTATATTTCATCCAGAATGGAAATAAACTTTACATCAACATGCAACAAAAACGGAGCTATCTACGGGAAAAAGCTGTTAAAATTCATAGATTGTACAATCTTTATAAAAAATAACCAATATACTAGCAAATCAATGCGGAAGAGTCATCATATCACTGTTGTTCAACCATTTGACGGAATCAATTTAACTACCAGTTTAGAAGAAACTCTCACATTCCGGAAACTCGAGCAATTTAACTTCACAAACATCGAAGCAATAAATGGCATACAGCAATCTTTAAATCAAACGCATTATGCGGCGTCGGCGTTCTCACTAATTACGATTATCGCAATCGTAGCAATTTCTGTTTATATTTTTAGAAAATTCAATTTCCGCAAGGTCCTCATCAAGCAAGTCAGAATAAATGTCAACAAGGATGTTAACAATCTTGGAACGGAGGAGTCATATCCAACGCATACAACGACACCACGGGCAGCACCACGTGCAGGATGTTCAACGCAATCAGCACAACAGCTTCAAGAAATACTTAGCCACGCTGAAACATGAACCAACCACGATAGCAAATATATTTTTTTTTTGTATAACGTTTTAAAATAATAAATTAATAAATTTCATGGTTGCAAAATTACATTGATGCAACCAGGTTAAAATTCTCTAGTAAGCAAATTTTTTCTCATGCATATTGTATTACAATTATGCCATTTTACATTATGTTTTAATATTAATTAATTAGATTGAAATTGTAACTTAAATTAATCAGACGTGTGAAATATAGTGTCAAAATTAAAGTTAACGTGTTTTACTAAAATAAACTGAGAAGCAAAAATCCCAAACCACAAGGTGACAAATTGCATCTATAATAACTAAAGGTACATTCTTAATTCGAATATAAGATAAAACCTAAAACTCAGGATCTTTTTCAAACGACATCTCGTGTTGTACCCATTTTTCATCGCCAGTAATGATTTGCCTGAAAAATGGCTTGATTTCGTTGTGTTTCAGTAGCAACTCGCTGATGGAAATTTGGTCAACTAAATTTTTCATCGAAAATTCTTGATCGAGCTTTTTTGCGTATCCAGCCTTACGCAAATGGTTTAAAACTGTTTTGTGATCGATATTTAATTCCTTAGCAATGTCATGGCTGCTTAAGTGTCGGTCTTCTTCGATTTTTTGTAAGATGTCATCGACTTTTTCAGTGATTGGTCGACCAGAGCGAGAAGCATTTTTGACATCGAAATTTCCAGAACTTTTCCAATTTCAAATGCGCGTCACTTTTCATAAGTGGTATTTTGTTGAGAAAAATGTAAATAAATTTAGATTTGATTAAGTTTTCCCCTTTTCTTTGATATTTGCTTTATTTTGATTATAATAAAGACATTTTTTTGTGCAAATGTTGTTGTAACTTCGTCCAAGAAATACCGTTATTATTGTGCTTAGCGCATAATTCGTCGTTTTTATTATTTAATATTGCAACTCTGACTTTTGATCGTAATCAGCGACCCAAAAAACAATGAAAATGATATACATATTGATTATAAGGTGACATACAGGCTGTTTCATGAATAAGGGTTGTTAATAGGGGATGAAGGGGGTTAAATTTTGCAACTCTGACTTCAGATTCGTAATCAGCGACCCAAAAAAGCCCTGGATGCATATGTTTACATACTTTACTTGAATTTTTCACTTTTGGCCAACTTTTTTGGGATCCGCCGCACTGTGCGACATCCCAATACCGTTAATTCCAAAAACGAATATTCAAATTTATGCTGACGATACTTCACTCATTACTTCCACTTATAGCGAATATCAGGACTCAATAAAAATACAGGAAGCTCTAAAAACTCTCGATGATTATTTTAAATAATAGAAAATTAAAATAAATTGTGAAAAACAAGCCATATATATTTCCATCCAACCAGAAATTACTGCAATAAATTTAATAAGGCTGTCCACGTTACACTTAACGGAAAACAGATAGACATAGTAAAGTTAGTGAAATATCTCGGAATCTCCTTTTCAAGCGACTTAAATTTCTCTATTCATGTTAAAAACATCCGAAAAATTGCATCAATGGCGTTTAATTTACTTTACCCAGTACTAAATTCCAAAAATCGTGTAGACAGCAGAACTAAATTACTAGTATATAAATTATACATCCATTCAATTCTGACTTACGCTGCTCCGGCGTGGTATGACCTAATTAAAACAGCTCACAAAAATTCATCGCAAGTCTCACAAAATCAGGCGCTAAGATTCGTTTTCAACAAATGGCCTCTAGACTCCCATCATACATTAGTCAAGCTTTTACACACCATGGGCGGTATTTTACCAATTAGTTGTTTTAATAAAAAAATATTGGACAACAGAATAAACACTCTGCTATCGTCATCTAACAAGTATCTCGTTAATATCACGCACAATAGTTGATATTGTTGAGCAGCTAATACTAGAACTAGAATGGCTTTTACATATATAGTTTTAGTTTATTTTAAGTTACTATTAAGTTTAGGATAAGTTTGTATATACAGTGCTGGGGAAAAAAATGGGTAAACTTTATTACAAATTGGAGTCTTATTTTCTTAAAATTACAAAACTTTTGAAAGCAATTGGCTTATTGTTTCATTTTAATATGTACATGTATCACCTAATGAAAAAAAAAATGTACCTGCAATTTAGAAGGCAAAATCGATAAATTGCTAAAATACTCAAAATATCCCATTTCATACTTAAGGACGTGGATGTAATGGAATAAAATAAACATTTTTTTTTTGTATTTTATTGGTTTGTGGAAATTCTATCTTCAATATTAATATTTTGTTGAACCGCCTTTTGCCTCTATTACGGCGGTACATACAACCCCACAACTGATGTGCAAAAAAATTGGTCAAACAATTAGTTTATTATACGCCCACCGTTCTTAACTGTAATTAGGGTGCAGATGCTTTATTGCCTGCAAGTATTTTATTGAGTATAAATAGTGCATATTTTGTAGGATTAAGTTATTCTGTAGGTGATCCTATAGTCAAATAAAGAATAAAGTGGAATTTTAGTTAAAAAATGGGAAAAGTTAGTGAGCAGTGTAAAAACAATATATTGATTTTAACGCGAGAAAATTTAACCACGCGTAAAATAGCAGAAAGATTAAACATTCCTAAAAGTACTGTCGTGTGGAATATTAAAAAAAATGCGAGAGATGGGCAGTCCACAAAGAAAGAAAGGCTCTGGAAGACCCAGAAAGACATCGCCAGTGGAAGATCATTTTTAAATATTACAATGTCTTCGAAACCGTTTTAAAACTTCATCGAACATAAGAGAGGATCTTGAGCGAGCAACGGGAAAACAAAGTTCAGCCAGCTTAGTGAGAAAAAGACTTGTTAAAGCTGGTTTGAGAGCACAAAAGCCAGTCCGGAAGCCTGAGTTTACATTATGAGTGAAAAAAAAACGTTTGGTATGAGCCCATAAGCATGTCTCTTTGACTTAAGAGATGCGGAACGATGTGATTTTCTCCGATGAATCAAAGTTCAAGCTGCATATTGGAGATGGAAGAATTCCCGTAACGAGAGAATCTCGCGAGAGGTTTAGCAATGATTGTCTTTAAGACTTCCACCGAAAAATGAGCAGTATTGGTCTGGGGATGCTTTTCTGGATATGAAACCGGTCGATTTGAGAACCAAACGAATTTGAGCCTTCTGTGTTAAAGCTTTTTGGCGAGACTTGCAGATTTATTTTTCAACAGGACAACGCTCCGTGCCATACCGCCTAAGTTGTGAGTTATTAATTTTGAATTGTAGGTAGAAAAAATGACTTTGAGATTAACATAAATAATTTGTTAAAAACTTGTTTTCATCTCTTCATTTAAAGGTAAAAAAGTACTTCACATAAAAAAAATATCGATGTGTTGAGCTGGCCCCCGTACAGTCCAGATATATAATGATAAAAAAAAATATTTATACAATATAACGAGTTAAACACTCTATAACTAAAAATGTCAGCAAGTTCCTGTTACTTTAAATACTAAAAATTAATGTAAAAAATATATAAATCTAACAATAAACCTGAAGGATACTGTAGACAAATGTATGTATGTATATTTCATTTATCTACTAATCGTATTAAACAATAAATATTTTTCAATCTGATATCTGGTTGTAAGACACGACGTTTAAACGTCGAAATAAGCCTTTGCCTTAAAGTACGAGGCAATAGCGGTTCGTGAGCATAAATTCAAGGTATGCTAAACAAAAAATCTTCCACCATATTCAACTAGCAGTTTTTGATGAAATAATATGACAATAAAGTTGATCCATCTCGTATGATGGCAGAATGGAAAAGAGAAAAATACTTAGTTTAACACGACAATCGCCAATTTTGGTTGTGTCAGAGACACTGATATGATTATTATAGCCACTCAATAATGTGATGTGAGTACTCATTTCGTAAAGAGCAGCTTATTTATAAAACAATTTTATGCTGCTAATTTCCTTCACTTTAATGTATTTACCAGACATACCGACCCACCTGTCAACAACGTTGGCACAAGTAATTTTACTGACGAGTGTGCAGGATATTAAGAACCGTTGGAAGATATAGTGATCCGATTCACTTTCCTGCTACGATGGTGCCTATATATTTGCATCAACAGTGATCATTTTTAGTAGGCAAATTATGGGAATTGGTCGTTTTATGTATTTAGATTTAACGGTCGTGTGAAAACGCTTGTGAATTTTTCAGATCCTGAATAAAACGCTAATTTGTTCTGTCGTTGGCTAGGTACTCAGCAATTTTCTCGATTGTAATTGTCTCATTGTCTTACACATTGACAATACACTGATATAGCCCTTATTTGTTTTGCAGCATGTCCCCTGTGATATTCGTAGAATAATCGGACCTGCATAGTCTACGCTAGAATGTTGAAATGGTTGACTTCCTGGAATGCATGGAGAAGACAGATTCCCCATTAATTGAAGCATGTTGTACATTTATGAATAAATTTCCGTAAAAATTTCGGCCATTAATGATCTGATATTATCGTCGTGTAAATCTAAGGGTTTGTGTTTGGTAAAAGTGGAATGTTTGGTTAAGTGGAATGTTTGGTTAAATAATATACATACGTTACTGTGCTCTAAATGACCACCGATTTTTAAGAAGCCGCAGTCGTCCACAAAGGGATTAAGATATGCCAAGATACCTTTAATGTGTGAATTCCAGGTACATCATTTGATCTCTTCGTGAAAATTTTTATGTTGCCCTTATTTTAGGCAAAATTGTAGAGCGGTGCAGACATTCTTGAATAATTTATGAGTGTAGCAAATTGCGTCCAGTAATTCATGATTTACTGGATTATGTTGTTGCATCGGCCAATGCGATGAACATAGTCCCAACTAAGAAGGACCGGTTCACCAAAGTAGATGGATATCAAGATGATTTTGCAATGCAGAGGTGATATCCCTCGGGACGCGCAATCGGATAGGATGATTTCCGACTTGGATCATTGGTCATTGATGAAATGGACCTTGAATTAAGGCAAGCCTGTATTTGGCAAGTTAATGTTGTGAATTCTTCGAATGTTAAGGCTGCCTCTCCTATCACTCTTTTTAATTGATACTTTACTGATTTTATCCCAAGATCTGGTTTTATCTCAACCTAAAATGCGGTGATCCCAGTGGATTAAAATGCATTTCATACCATGTTCCGCAGTAGAAGTTATAATGATTAAAGCTACTTGTTCCACTTTTTAAAATTGTTTTATTCCATTGTTTTACTAGCACCAACAAAATTAGTGTCATAATAGTCGCAAAAATATCGGTATATCTTCCTCTATGGAAGGGGACAAATTGTTTGTATGCCGCCATGAAAGCTTTGGTTGTTAAATCACTGAACACTTCTATGTACACTCTCTTTGTTACTGTTTCTACCTTTTGATACTTTTACATTAGCCAGGAGCTGATAACACCGGACTGTTTGATACTTTTACATTAAACAGTCTGGCGTTATCAGCTCCTGACTTTAAAATGAACGAGTAGGTTTTATTAAATCGATGAGATCTCTATATAGATATATTCCAGAATTTGCTAAAAACTTCCAGGTGTACTGGAATGTTCTATGAGTTTTTAAAATGTTCCAGAATTATTTAGAATTATATATGACGTTCTAGAATTTCCTAAAATGTTCTAGAACATTTCAGAATATTTTAAAGGATCCAGAATATTCTAGGCAATTTTCAGAATTTTCTAAAAAATTTCACAATTCTAGAAAGTTTGACAATGTTGCAGAATCGGGAGTGAAGTGCATCTGAATATTCTACAATGTTCTGGATTCGGTAATCGTGGATGCTATGCTCTATAGAAAAGTGCGACATATTATTTTAGCACCAAACTAAAATGGATCAACAAATAGGAGAAAATCGAAGTGAAAAACCACATGAAGTTATTAGAGAAGGCGTGCAAATTAGTGTATGTTCAAATCGAAATAAAGAATTAAACGAATAACAAAAATTGGGAAGCGAACAAAACAGAGTAAGGATAAACACTTTTCGCAAAAATCAAAGTGTTGAAACGCATAGGAATTACAATTTGGAATGACTGGAAAGATGCTAGAACCAAAACAATTTCTACAAAATGTACGCGTTTGCAATGCGTGCTTCCAAATAACATCATTCGGGTTTAAATTTATACGCGACTAAAACGCTTTCAGACCATTTTTTAAAGTTCGAGCACAAATGTATTATCAAGTGGGCTTGCTTTGCCGAAAATGCCGAAATTCCTACAAATATATTTTGTTGGCGATAAACAATCCGAAGTTGATCAGCGTTGCACCAACATCCAAGAACTACAACGAAAAATCATCCGGGAGTTACAACACCTACTCCATAATCATAACTATACTGATGTTCGTGTTCAAGACTTCACTGAAACAAATGGTCCGCTGTAAGGTCATTGTACTTCAAGTCAACGAAGTCACAGTGATAATTTTTTTTTATTGTTTTGCTGGTGCTGCTAGTGATAATTTTTTTATTTTTTCAACTGATAATGAGTGATTAATTCATTGATCCTATACATTAAGTAGCCGTGATTTTTTCATCACCCGCCGGGAATCAAACCCGGGACCTCCGGATCTTAAAGCAAGCTTGCTAACAGCTGTGAAAATATATTTAAAAACTATTAAAATACATCGCAGTTACAACGCACTATTAGTATCCACTTATATTTTGGCAAGGCGACATGGTTACCACTTCACGATCTAACAAGTCAATCCAAATATAGATGCCGAAACCAACGAGAAAGCAGCATGGATGCGATTATATGCTCACCGAATTATAGTCAGAGATGATGAATATACAATTACGTTTTGAATTGTCGGCAATTCTACCAGCAAGCAATGCATGGTTGATTAGTATGCCGAAATATAGGCAAACCGGTCACAGATTATTCGCCATAATCACCGAAAATTGCGATCGGATAAATTTATCCATTTTAGAGACGTAATAATTACTGACGGCGTAGCCACTGGAAGCCCACGTCATATACATAAATATGCACAGGACGCAATGGCATACATCAGAAAACATGGTCCTAACTGCAATGAACGATCTGTACTATTAAAAGACATGAAACGATTTGGGGAATTTTAAGTTTCTCGAAACTTCAAATACGAAGAAGTGTTTTAGAACGAGACGATAGGACACGAGTCAACACGGTGCATCCGAAAAATGCTGAAATGCCTTCTATTTGCGCTTACTGCTTCACATGATTTATGGCCCGACATGCTTTGAAAATCTAAGAACTGTCGACGGCTATATTTGTGAAACGTATCGAGAAGCGTGAAAGCGATTAGGCTTGCTAGAAAACGACAACCACTGGGAATTTCCTATGAGAGAGGCAGTGAATTATCTTATAATCATATACGGCTGAAATATCGAGAAATTATAAGCGACGACATCTTGGCTAAACCACCATGACAAAACCCGGATTTGGAAATCAATTTCGACTACGAAATTTTCAACAAAGCTATGATATTGCTTTAAAATAAATGTTTAGCGATGACCAACCAAACGATAATACAACACTACGACGAAGTGGATTTGAAACTAAGAAAAGTGAACTAATAAGGGAAAAAGGTTACAATGTTGATGAGTTACGATGCTAAATCCAACATAATAAACCCTTACTAATTCAGCGTCAAAAACAGGCCTATGACATAATAATTGACTACATTAAAAAAACAAAAAGGTGGCGTAATATTGATAGATGCACGCTGTGGTAAACAGGGAAATAGCATTTGCCTTGGAATCATCGGGAATAGCGGCTACACTTACATATATAAGGTGGACAGACAGCACAATCTGGACTAAAATTACCACTAAATGTCGCTGAAACGAATTTCTGGTATATGACATCACAAACAGAGCAAAGCCATCATATGGGATGAATACTTACAGTGGCACATAGAAAATGTTTCGAAGCACTGAATAGAATGCTTCAAGATTTAAGAGGAAACCCGAGTTTAATGGGACGTGTCTTACTAATATTATCGGGCGATTTTCGTCAAACGAGTCATTCTAGCGGCGAAAAACAAAATTTTTAACAACATACAATTGATAATATGACTGATTAAAACCAAGGTATTAGTTAAATCTACCAAATTTTTGAATTCTATGAATGTGATAGGAACGCCGCTGTACTGTCTTAAACTGAAGTTCGGCTCATGGGTCATGTTACTGTGGGATCTAGACTCGCCAAAACTGCATCGCCTGAAAATTAATAAAATCATTCATTCTGTATTTAGTCTGCACGGCAAATAAAAATGTTTAATGATAGAAAGGAATGGAATCGATGGATTTATAAATTTTAATTTTTTTTTAAGACTGCACAGTGCACACTATTTAATTTGACTATATCCCCAACTAAACTCTTAAAAACCGAAAAATCTCAGAGGCACACATTTTCCTAACCTACTTTAAATATGGATGTCCTTGAAATAAATATTGAGTTAAATATAGCTAGATTTATATCGGTAATATTTTTTTGGAGTAGGATAGTAGTTAATAGCATCAATTTTTGATGGAGCGGGCTTGATGTAGTTATGAAGAAGTTTTAATTGTCGTGTTGTGCCGCTGAACAATAATATGATATCATCTACGTATCGAAACCAATATATTATATAATTTTGTAATTTGTTAACCCTGTTCAATAAATACTTTTGTTCAAAACTACTAAAATAAATTTCAGCCAGTTTAAAGTTTATCGCAAACCAACGCAAACTGATCATACGATACATTATACGTCTAATCACCCACATCAACATAAATTTTCAGCATATCAACATATGATTACCCGTCTCAATAAGATTCCCATGGAACACGATGATTACAACAGAGAGTTGAGAATTATAAAACAAATAGCAAATAGCAATGGATACACAGACAAGATAATCACCGAAATGAATTGCAGATTTAAACGCTTGGAATATATACGATCACTCACCGCATTAACAACAGATGAAGAGGAGAGAAATAAATACATTACCATAGAATATGATGCATCAACAAAGCGCAACATTGAAAAAAATTTTAAACAACACGAATACACATTAGCATACAAAACTGGTAACAAGGTTGAAAAATGGATTAATACGTACACAAAAAATGAATACAGTACGGGTGTTTATAAACTAAAATGTGACGATTGCAATAAGTTTTACATAGGCCAAACCGGTCGGGACTTCAAAACCAGGTTTAACGAGCATGTAAAAGAAATTGGGAAAGGTAATATTAAATCGAATTATGCAGACCATATGACCAGAGAACAACACAAATATACCAGCTACAGCCAAAATACAGAAATCCTACATAAAATCCATAAAGGGGAAAAATTGGACAGGCTGGAAGAAGTGAAAATATACCACCACAGGCATAACCCGTTATTACTCAATGACAAAGTGCCTTATAACGGCATTTATGAAATGTATATAAGTAGTCCGAATTGAAGAAAGCAAAAAGAGGAAATTGTTTGAGAATCGTTCAAACTTCAGAATATTTGTAAGAGTTGACAATGAGCCAGGGGCTCGAAACTATAGTCCTCAAGAGATTTGTAAAAAATAATTATCACTAAAAGAAAATAATATCTATGTTTGTTTATATTTGCTTTTTAATAATACTATACTTGAACTTGGTTAGGAAATCACGCGCCAATATTCCGTGAACAGGCAATGGAAAATTATTGCAATTGTGATTTAGAGCAGACACGAAGGAGAAAACAAACCGCTTTTAAAAGTTAAGCTTTAAAAGCTGCAGTTTATTATTTTTAGTTTAAGAAACCGGAATAATCAAGAAATGTATTCGGTATGAGCCCGATTTGTTTGAGACATTTTAATTTGTTATCTAAGTTTATACAATAATCGAATCGATTTTTATTTAAAAAAAAAACAACAAAACGACAAAAGTTTTTTTTTTTTTTCAAGTTGTACGTATAGTACCTACATTACATATGTACACATCTTTTTATCTTGATATTTCCTATAAGTGCTTCCAAATTTGGGTCAACAACTAGTACACTCACAGCAATACCGAACTATAATATAGTTGTTAGTAGTTTAGTTACATGCATGGAGAAATAAGTGTCATTAAAAATATTCTGTAGTCTGTACAGTTTGAAATTTTCGAGTCGTATTTCTTCACTTTACGGTTTGATTTTTTTTTACTTTTAGATAATGTAATGTTTAGTACATAATAAAATTTGGATTATTTACACAATTTAAAATTGTGCTATATCACCCAAATTAAATGGAATATCGTTTCCGGTAATATTTTTACAAGCTGCAAATAAATATTAATCCTTGGAAGAAAGAAAACTTATCACAAAGGAGAATATTTTCTAACAAAAGGTTATATTCGATAGCTCTGTATTTTACGTTGATTAAAAATTTAGTATCAAAACTAAAATCATAGTTTATAAATATTAACGAGCACATAGTGTCAGTATGTCAACGTCTTTGCTGATATTTAATTTTCTTGAAAATTTCTAAAAACAAACGACACATTCCACAAAAACTTTACGTAGCTTGGCAGATACAAACAACAAAATAAAATAATTCCAACATGAGATGAAAATGCATTGAAACGTGAATTAATTTCATTTTATGTATATCTTTGGAGCTTTTAACACGGTTTAAATACCAAAGGAAAAACTTGAATGCTCTGAAGAAGAGCTGCGAGATTAGATTTCCTTTTAGTGGCTTGTCTGGTTCTTGAGTTTGAATCGTATGCAATTTATTTTTCTAAAATATATTTTCTAGTAAAGTCTGTTTAAAAATGTCTGTATTTGGTTTAAGGAATATTTCTTTCGATATTTCTACTATAGGTGTATTTATATATGTTGTGTGTGTATAAGTGTTAAATTTTATGGCAACAGATAATAGTGAATATACATAAGTAGAAAAATTTGCCGAATAATGAGTACTGATTTATGGTTTTTGTGCTTTGTTGAATGGAAAAATGGAAATAAATTGGTTTTGTTGGTTTACCGCCATCGCGTTTGGTATACAAATTTGACTATAGTTTGACGTGTGCGACATTACAGATGATAATATAGCTGTGCATGTGTGTGCGTAATGTGGTTTATTGTGATTTAATATGCATTCTCAGGTTTTAATACAAGTTTTATTTTTGAATGAATGAAGTATAGATAAAAACAGTAAATGCTTTTAAAAAATTTACTTTAAAAAATATTGCTAATTAGGAAATATTTGAAAAAGTATAAGTAAAACAATTTACTTATTTTTATTCACTTCACTCAATAGATGTAAGAGAAATATCATTATTATCTCAGACAAAACACAACCCCTGTAATGGGGTGAACAGCATTAATTTAAAATCTAGAAAAAAATATTCCTGCGCTTTTTGATTGTTCATCTATATCACAATTCTTTGAACTAGGCAAGCAGAATGCCACTGGTGGAACATCTGGTTTCAAAGTGTTGAATTAGATCCAGTTTCTTTTCATGATCGACGGTTGAAACCGAATTTCCAAGCATCGAATTCCTCAAATCTTTACAACCACGTGTACTTCGTATGCGAAACATAATTGTTTTCGTTCGAACAGCAAAATTTAGTGAATAAAATGGAGCCTTGAAAGTGGTTCAATTTTTGCTGTGCATTTTAAATAGTTATCCCTACAGAAAGTATCTGATGTAGTTTCATGTTTTGAACCCTAAACAAATTATCATGTCAAGTTTCAAGTGGGGAGCCCTAGCAGTTCCGTGTGAATGATATACCCACATATAATTTTAAAAATGGCCTAATTTAATCCTTTGAGTGTTGTGTCTGGAAAGTGGTTAAGTTAGTATGCCTTGCCAATAGTTATCGCTAGAAAAATTATCGGATGAAAAGGTTTGTATGAAAGGCTCATATAAAATTTGAAAATTTGGATAGATTCAATCTTTAACGTGTAATATCTGGAAAGCAGTTCACTAAGAGTGATTTGCTAATAGTTATACCTGGAAAAATTATCATGTCAAGGTTTATTGAAAATTTGAATAAATTTAACCTTTAAAGTGTTATGTGTGAGCCTTTCATTCCAAATAATTTTCCCGCGCTCCCCAAATAAAATTTGACCTGATAATTTTTCCAGGGGCATAAGTAACTCTATTATTCAACCGAAACAAGTAACTCTATTCTTTAGTTTCTATTATTATTCAAATTGGGTAGCAAAGGCGCAAGCAAATCTGCATTACCGACATTTTTTTATTTGCTGCTGAAATTGTTCGCTAACTTTAACTGGGTGATAAATCCAATATAAACGTTTTCAATCAAAAAAGTCGGCAGATTTTGCTATCCAAATAAGAACATTTTACGCCATAACACAAATGTTTTTTATTGTTGCAAAAGAAATATTTCGTTGGGTTTTTTCGAGTAATTTTAGGTATCTCAACTCAAGCGAAGCGCTAGAGCGAGAAAGATGCCTTATATCCCCGCTATTGATGTCTGTTAACAAGTATTAAGTACAAGTACTTATCCGATTTTCATGAAACTAGGACAGACTTATAGACCTTGATCAGATAAGAAAAAAGTGGTATGGCTAAGATCTTTAGGTGGATTCCAAAGCTATAGATGCGTAAAGATTTCCTTCGCAACACATTCACGTAAAAAACAAAACAATAAAAGTACATAATAGAATACTTACTATGTTGAAAATTTTTTTTTGCCTTTGGATGGAAGAATGAAAATGTTTTTTTCGTGTACTTAATGGCAAAGAGTGTCATTTCTTGGCGGAAAACAGTAAAGAAAACTTATACTTTTCTCCTTAGCAACACATTTCTTCACTATAAACACTTTTCTTCATAGAAACGCTTTTTTTTTAAATGATTTTTGGATTTTTGACTTTTATTTATTTGCTTACTGCGATTGTTATGTACACGCTACGCATACATACACTCAAAAAAAAATTTAGTAAAAACTAAAAATTTCGTTTTACAATCAACTAAAAATTCTTATAAAAATTAGTCAATAAATTAGTGTCATAATTTTTATAATTTAAAATTTTTAAATTTAATCACATATACATATTAGTATTAATATACATCAGAAAAGTATTTAATTTTATTACCACGCATTTCGAATTTATAACGTATAAAGTAGTTAATTTCATAGATTATTTTTATTTTTTATCCATAATCATAGTTGATTCAAACTATTGATTGTAATTAATTCAAAAACAGCACTTTTTGTTTAATCTAAGTCGCTAAGTCTTTCTACAACGAGTGTGTTATACATTTTACAACGAAAAATATTATAGGAGTAGAATTTACGACCAAAATTGTTATGTATTTTATGCCGAAAGCGCTTATACTTTTTACAACGTGTTATACATTTTAAAACCGAAATTGTGATGAATTTAATATTTAATTTGGATCATCAAAATTTGTGAGGTAGGTTCGATTATTTTCATTAAATTTTTATTAAATAAATAAAAATAATACAAAAATTTCAACTCAAAACTTATACATAAATTCCATTTTATTTCGTATCCCAAATTACAAATTATTTCTTAATGTACATAAATTTTTAACTTTGTTTCTGAAATTCAAAAATTACACCTGATAAACTGGATGCCTTTGTATCAGTTGGCAAATAGATGTCGTACAAATACTGCTGAATGAAAGTCCAAATGAGCTCAGATTCATGAGGGTATTTTAAATTAAAAACTTGATATATTTTAAAAATTACGTCTACAGCTTTCGGAATTGTTGGCAGTTTAAATTTGATGAAATCAAAAAATACGTAAATGTCCTGTAGATTGTTTAGGTTATCTCCAACTGCCACAATTACTGGCTGCATCGTCATATTTAGAGTCAAATATTTCTCTCTCATTTTACATAAGGTTCCATGAATTTCATTTTGGGTTGTTACGTGTATAATTACACTTAGTTGGGCATCGGTGATGGATGGCTGCCAAATATTTTTTTTATGGATATTTTTTTTGGTTTTAGAAGCCCGGCTAGAAGGATGATTGATAAGTAATCCTGGTTTCCTAAGAAAACAAAAAGCATTATTTTACGAATCCCACTTTAAAAAATTAATAATTATAATTACCCTCAATTTCATCGTCCCACTTATCAAACTCTTTCTTAACCGCTTTATTTTTTATAGTTTTGAATATTGTTTTAGCTTTACGCTTATACTCATTCCAGTTATTAAGGAAATTGTTTTCCTTGCCAGGAAAGAGTAGGTAAAAATCTATTTCCATTAAATTATGGCCTAAAGAGTTGCATTATAATGGCCAGATTTGTATTATTTCTCCTGTATTTGATTTCAAAATGTCTTTTCTTCGGTAATTAAAAGTCAACCGCCAACGCTCTGTTATATCGGCCCAAGGTTCGATGTTGTGCTTTAACCACATTCTGTTCGTTTCTACATTTGTAATTCAAATCGCACGTTAATGATATATTTTCATTTTTTACTGTAATGTTAATACATACCATTGTCAGCATTATCTATGCTACTTCCTTCACAACTTGAATTAATTAAGTTTTCAAAATTGGAATTTGTTTCGCTTTGAGGCGGGTTTGTTTTTGGTGTCGCACAATTTAAGATGCTGAGTTTCCTTAATTTAGATGTTTCGTTGACTTTTTTGTCGTATAAGAGCCCACGAGCGTTTTTCTTTCCATTTCTTGGGATGTACCAAAGCTCCTTTGAAATAAACAGATACTTCAACAATCATAAAAAAAAACTTGTGTACATAATATATCTACTTACAATATTCTCATTAGGAAATTTACTTTTTATTAATTTAGAAGTTTCCTCGATTTCTTTATTTGTCATCCTTCGTTGATATTTGGTAATAAATAGTTTAATGAAGTTATCCACAAAGGTTTTTCTGTGATACTCATCAAAATTGTTTTTATTGTTATTGTAGAATTCTACAAGAGAGCGCCCAATAATTGTACTTGTTGTAAAATTTTCCAAAAAATCGTTAACTGATTGTCAATCAGATGTATTTCCGCTCCAGCCACTTGTTGTAGATGACCAGTTGGAACAGTTAGAAATGGTGTCCGTAGAACCACTACAAGCCTTTTGAACTGAAGTGTTTTGTAAATTATCACAATCTAATCCCTAATTAGAAATATAATTTATCAATTTATAAACGTTCAGAAAAAAGTTTTCATACGCCTAAAAAGATCGATCCAAATGCACGAAAAAATGCAGAACCAAACTGAGAATGTAGGTGTCTTTTGGTAGAATAGAACTATAGAACTTTTATAAAAATATAGTAGTTACCATTGTAGTTCTCCATTCAGTTAGATTACTGATGAAATCGATGCGATACCCGATTTCCTCGTCTGGAAATATTATTTTTACATCTTCATAATTCATTACTTTTAAAGTGTGTAGCGAACATCTTTTAACTGAAATAAGTTTAAAAAAATATTTTACACAAATTAAGTTTATCAGTAAATACTTAAGAACAAGATTTACTTACGTAAAAGTTTCTGAAACGCTTCTTCTTCCATATTCCATTTCTCAACTATCAATTCTTTTAAATTGATAACGGTGCTCTCCTTAATATTAATTTGTTGAATCACATTATTATCTAAACTACAAATCCAATTTCTTCCTACATATGCTTCATTATTAGATCCATCCAAATGATCTACCGCGTGGTCTATACTACTTTCTCCATTATACTTTCTCCAATGATTCAGTTGTATTTGTTGACATCTTAATAATCACTTATGACTTTGCCTTAAATAATCATTTATTCTTTAAATTTTAGTAAAATTAAATATTTTTTTATGTATATGCAAAGAAACTGAAAATTCACGCTGAACGATGATCTTTTCCTTGAATTTTATTTCGACTTTACTGTTTACAGATCCACACGTTAATGAAAAATATAATGAATTATGATGCATGTATTATTTTCTCTTTGTAACGGATATATAGAGAGAGAACATCATATTTTATTTAGTAGAGTTTATAACACTGTTATTATTTACACTAAAAAAGTTTTGTTTTTATTTAGTATGTTATAATTTATAAAACTGGACTGTTTTTACTTTCACAACAACAATATTGCAATTCATAAATTTATATGAAAACATGTTTAACACAAATTTTTATATTTTTTGTGGTTATGTATTTTTAACATAATCTTTGGTTGAAAATGATAGAAAATGAGAAGAAATGCTTTAGTCGAATGACCTTATCACCGTTCGGCGTATAGTATAAATGTATTGGATTTACATTAAAATCTGTAATAAGTTTTAGGACCTTTTCATTGGTTGGACGCACTAGATAGCTTTGAATTTCATCATCAAAATTAATAATTTCCCATTTGTTACATGGTAGGACTATGTTTAGATTATTTTGCTTAGCTATACAATCAATTTCAAATTAATTTAGAATTTCTGATAAGATAGTCAGAAAATAACCTTTTTTATACAGGATGCCATTCCAGGAACACGACCTTAATAATTGCATGTCCGCCGAAATTACAATAAATTCTGATGGTATTGAATCTGTATGTAATATTTCGTAAGCCAATGGGTCTTGGAAAAAATTTTGGTTAATGAGCATATAAGAAAACTGCAACCTCATTTTAATTCCAATAGATAGAACGATATTCCTTCTTGACATTGTGGCATAAGCATACGATTTTAAAATCTTGTGTTTTGCTTCAAAACGCATACACCATAGTGGTTTTAAAGGCCCATTACACCGTATTGCGTTAGGGTAATAAATCAAAAAATGAAATTTCGGTTTAAGAGTCTCACCGAATAAACTTGTGTACTGTGAGTTATGTTCAAATATTATTTTTTCAAGAATTTGAATTTCAGTTTCTTTAAATGAGGGTTTCAATATCATATCTACAAGTTTTACTAAAGTAATTAGAAACTTTCCCACTTGGTCATTACGAGGAATCATATCCATTAACATTAGTGGTAAGAAATGAATGAAAGTCATCATCTCTCTAGCAGTCATTTTTATGGTATTGCTTTTTAGATGAGCTAAAGAAATTTCTTGTGATATGTTGCCTATTTCAGTAGTTAAACATTTGCTTTCTATAATTTAACATAGCAATTGTAAAACATTTTTTTTCAATAATGAAGTACGATAATATTTTGCAGACATCATATTTAGCAACTCACTCAAAAACATCATGCATAATGTCAAACACAACATTGTCACAAACATGAAAGTTATTTAAAGTGTTAAAAACACAAGTTTCTGCGATGCCTGTTCTCGATGAATCATTTAATAGTAAGTCGATTTCATAGTTTTCATAATTTCGTAAGTAAGATGAATATTCAACTAAATCAGTTTGTATGTGATTGTTGATGAGCCAGAATCCTGAAAAACACAAACAGAAATTAGTTTAATTAATCATAACACAAAAATACTTGATAAACTTGACCTTGAACTTGAACTTCAATATTTATGTTTGTTGTCATATATTTCTGAAATCATATAAAAAATTTTATTAGTTTTAAAACACTTTATAATCTTATAATATTTTAATACTTATCTTATTTTCTCATTTGTTGAATTCTATTAAATTTATGTAACCTAAAATAATGAAATAATTAATTAATTTATGTATATTTAATTTATAAAATATTTCTTACCATTTTGTACACAACATTAAATTTTGACAATCAATTGATACAAACTAACATTTGTTAAGATTTTGAAGTTAGAACATCATAAATGTTAAGGCCATTTTGGTTGCTCAATTATTATTATTAGTACGTTTTATGTTTAAAAATTAATTAGAATAATTAGTAAGTTTAATGTTAAAAAATCAATAAGTCTTTAACCACCTTGTTTTATTTAATAAATTTGTATTATTGCACCTAATAGTTATTGTGCCTTTTTGTACCATCACCCATTTACGTTGTTTACACCTTCTACAGCAGTAATTGGCTGAAAATGAGCTGGTAAACCCTAAAATTTTGTTTAGTCCCAAATTATCTCCAGTAATTGCCGCGAGTACAATATATACTTTAATGTTATTTTCTCCTTGGCGTATTTCGATACCTTGTGTTTCTAATTCTTTCATTTGTCGTACAAGATCAACCAAGGCCACATCGTTACCACAACTGTCAACATCACAACTTTTAAAAAGAGCAGCTAAAAATATATTATTCAATCTCGAATTTTCGTGATCAGGGATAACTGGAAAATTGTAATAACATCCTAATATTTTGTGTGTACAAGCATGTGATCCAAGGGGATTATTCACCTCAAAGTCGTCAAAATATAACACATAATGTAGAACAACTTTGTTTCGATAGTTTTTTATCTTATTTTTCCAAATTTGCCCATTTATTATGTTGCCGTAATAATCTAATTTCAATAGATTTTGGTAATTTTTCATAGCTAAATCAAAAATATTTTCTGTCTCAAAATATTTTTTTATTTGAAATGTTATCGGAAAAATCACTGCTTTATAATTTTTTTCATCTAGCTAGGAACACCATTCGATATAGTTTCAGAAACTTCGTTATTTATTGTTATGCATTTCGGAGGTCTATAAACATCAAGCTCATACAAGGTTTTGAAAAGTTTATGTTCCGTGTCAAACTTTTTAAATGGGTTTTCGGTCAAGGTGGCACCTTTCATTACTCCACTGTACGTAAAGCCATCATCCACATCCAAATCGCGAAGATACTCTTTTAAATTAAGAAAAATAGGTGGAACGATAAATTCTTGTACCTTATTTTGGATATATAACACATTTTTTCGGGTAAAATTGATATTATTATGTAGGCTTAACGTAAACTTCAAACAACTCTGGGTCAAATCGATTTTTTCAGGGATTTGCACTATTTTCTGAACATTTGGCTCACATTCACTTCTATCAGCACTCAACTCACAATTCCCCATTTTTAAATTTTCCGCCAAATTTGTTTGAAATGGAACTGTATCTTCTGCAATATTTCCAAGGTTTAACGTATAGTTCAAATTAGTTGTTCCTGATATAACATGTTTTCTTTTCATATGACGCGTGAATACATATACAGAATTAAATGATTGAACACAATTATTTAAAGTACAATAATAAAGACTATTTTCAGTTAAACCGTGAGCCAACTTTAAATGTTTAATATAGTTGTCTAACCCGATAAACCGAACACTGCACTTAAAACAATTTAACACCATTTTAGTGAACTGTTTGTTAAACGTACATGCAAAATCTATTTTGACGTTGTAACAACCGCTTGTGGTTGTTATGTTCTATTTAATCTAAATCTGTAATTACGGTTGGAAATCCCAACAAGGTTGCATGTTTATCCACTGCGCTGCATAAAATCTCTTCCACTACACGTCATTCTTTCTTTGGCTTAATTTGTAATAGAAAATATATTTTTTTTTTTTTGGTAGAGTGTACCATTTAGCATTTTATACTTCTCCGTATTTTGGTCGGTTACTCGATTCGTTTTATCATTTTTTGTTTGATGGTATGTAATGACGTGTAGTGGTTGGTGTGTTGCTTCATCTGTTTTGTTTTGGTTAGCGCGTGGATTTTCCATGTAAATGGAATGTTCCAGTGATTAAATTAAATAGTGTTGGTGTGTGCGAATCGATTTTGGGTGATGTCGTATGTGTACGTCACCCGAAATTTATCGGTCGGGTTTTTTTTATATGAGTAAATAATTTTGGGTGGGGGAAAAAATTTATTTTTGGTACGCGTCGGTATTATTTTGGAGAGTCTAGTTTTGTTTTTCGAATTAAGAAGTCTCGTTTTGGAATTTTATAAAAGTCGGTCTAGTTTTAAATTTAAACGAAAAAAAAAAAAATCAAGTTGGTGTTTTAAGAAATTTTTGGATTGTATAAAAAAAAATATATATAGAAATGACTGAAAACTGCTTACCAGTCAAGTAGTGAGTTTTAATTAATGTGAACTATAGAAATAAAAATTTATAAAATATATACTTATAAAAAAAAAAAAGAAAAAAAATTTATAGTTTTAGTGCCGAGTGGCAGACATTTTTTTGGATATAATGGAAATGCCGTATGGCGTATTATTTGATTTTTTTTTTTGGTGTCATTATTAATTTTTTTTAGTATATTGTATATATGTATCTAACCCTAAAGTGGTTGTATAAAAAAAAAAAAAAAAACCGATATAACTAAATAAAACGTATATAATGTATATTTATGACCTTTTGGCTATAAGGAAATTTATATGTAGTCTAAATTTTTTTGATGCCGCGTGTATAATAAATATTTTTTTTAAATAAAAATAAAAAAAAAAAAAATGTAATAAAAATAAAATAAAATAATCCATTGCATTAATAAATTGACAGTGTTATTAATTATATGCTGAGAACTGGAAAACTTTTCGTTGTGAATTTCTCGTAACAAATTGCTGTGATTTGTGAATTACCGCGTGGCATATCAGTTTTGTGTGTGGGCGTTTTTAACTGCCAAAGAAAGGCAATTTTGCCAAAGAAAATTTTCCTAACTGAGAGAAGAACAAAACGGTGTCTCTCGTTAGACGTGATTTTGCTAATCAAGCGGAGTTTATAGTATTATTGTTTGGGTTTGTGGCAGCAACTCCGCCAAACGGAGTGGGGTTCGTGAATCCAGAGGGGGAAGCTGTGATCCTGCGTCGGCGCTGTGGTAGCTGTTTTGTATATATATATATATATATATAAATATAATTCATTTTCTTTATTTTATTTTTTTTTTTGTCTCTCACATTCAGTTCAATAGTAAACTCAGTAAACATAAATTCTTTTGTCCTTTAAATTATATTGAGGTATTAAGCAACACTTTAGATTCCAACACATTACCTTGGGATAGACTGGCGAGTACGGATGAGAAAAAGGTTTTGAGTTGAGCGCTAGTTCAGTATTGACGCGAGTGGTCCAGTGGATAGTAATTTGTGCTCGCAGCTCCTCAAACAGCCCGGCTTGTGGATATCTACTTGGTCATAGTGAGTCTAATTTGAGATTGGTGCTTCAATGTATGTTTTCAATAAATTTCTTTAAATAATTAATTAATAATTTAAAATTTTTTTTTTCTGCTTTAAATTAATTAATTCTATTTTGTTTTTTTTTCATATATATATATATATCCAAATATTGTTATATTTAATTTTTTTTTGTGGGTAAAATTTTTTTTTTGTAATCTCTTCAATTAAATAATTTGATTTTTTTGTGGTTGAAAGTGCCAGTATCGCTGGTTTTCATTTATTATTTACGTTAAATTTTAATAACTTTTGATTTAGGTAATTTTAATTATAACTATAATCTATTCAGTAAATATAAGTTGGAATTTTTTTTTATTTAAATATTGTTAGTTTACATTTATTAAAAATTAATTCTCATTACGTTTAAAATCACGTTTAAATTCAATTTTGGTTAATTTTTTTTTGTAGCTTTAAATTTTTTTTTTTTTTCTCTGTTTCACTCAATCTTTTCATAATGGACGAATTAATTAAGGCATTTAATGTGGATCCTAATTCAATTGATCAGGCGGAAATGATGAGAGTCTTGACGGCTCAAGTTCAACTGCTGACCAACGAAGTGAGAATACAGCTGGATGCGGAACAAGCAGCCGGTGTGCATAGTCAGTTAAATCCAACGTTAAAAATTCCTGTTCCGGAGGTGTCTTTTGGGCCACCTCCTCACCCTGATTTTGCTGGTCCTGCAAGAGGTCCACTAGTTTCCACGGCGCTAAATCTGCAGGACAATAATTTGCCTGAATTAACTCATTCTTTCATGGAACCTGTCTCTAAAGAGCGTTCATCTCCGGAGCAGGCCACCCAACGTCCTAATTTTCAGTCAGCCCCAGACGCTAGAGATCTTCATAATAGTACTTTGAATCCCGTGCCTTCAGCAATTCATAATCCATCTACTCAATATAATCCTGATTTCAATAGACGTTCTTTATCTCGATGTGGGATTTCCTACACAGGTTCACCTTCTGGCATAACTGTGGACATGTTCCTTTTTCAGCTGGACTCTGTAGTGAAATCCAACAATCTCCCACCTTCTTCTGTACTTCTGGATCTGCATCTTGTCCTGAAAGATGTGGCACTGCAGTGGTACTGGACCTACCGCAGGTATAATCCTTCAGCACCTTGGGATAGCCTCCGATTAGCCTTCCAAGAAAGATTTAAAGATAGGCGTACTCCCTACGAAATTCGTCGTATGGTTGAGTCTCGCAAACAGTTACCTAACGAATCATTCTTGGAGTTTTATCATCACATGTGGAATTTGGCCCTGCAGTGTCACACCCCTTACAGCGACGATGAATTCATACAACTACTGATGAACAATATGAAGCCTGTCCTTCAGTATCAACTTACTGATCGACACTTCTCACATATCAATGAGCTCATCAAAAGTTGTACTTCATGGGAAGATTCGCTAAAACGTTTTCGTTCTCCACCTGATTACTCGATGCACCCTCGTCGTAGTATCAATGAACTCGGTGTTGAGAGTATGTATGATTCAGAACCAGTCGTTCCAATTTCTAATCCGTCAGTTTTATCCGCAGATACGTCAGGAACCGCATATCGCGTTCCATCTGGTGTTTTTGTTCCGACGTCCGCATCTGTGCAACATATTTCTGCGATTAGTCCAAGTCATTCTTATCGTGCTCCAATGGGAACGACTATGACAAACTCTAAGTCTTTTAAACCCTCCTCTATTTCTCCTTCAACTAATGTAACCAATACCTCTAGATCTGGCCGCAATTACATTTGCTATAATTGTTCTGATATAGGGCATGGTTTTCAAGACTGTCCTCGTCCTCACTTGGGTGCCTTTTGCTATCGTTGTGGTCTCAAAGGCACCATTTCAACAAATTGTGTTCGTTGTGCGGGAAACCAGATCAGTGGTTCATGGAGATCGGGGAGCCAGGAACCACAGACCACCTCAACCCCAACAATAATTACCAAAGTAGATGCAGTCAGCAATACCGACCCAGAGTTTCGGAAGAGACTGATGCCAGATGGAAAGAATCAGTCGAACCAGTGAAAGTTCGCGTTGAGTCCTTTGACTCCGCAATCTCTTCTGGATCTGGTTCAGCTGGTTCCGACCTAATGGTATCGGACTCTTGCTTGCCTGTTTCTCCACCTGAATGTCGAGTAAATTCCTTTTCCAAATTGGAACACTCCATTCCTTCAACTTCTTCATTTAACAATAGTTCTAATTTTTCTGATTCCGTTCCGTCTCTCCCCAACACTTTTGGGAAACTCATCTCAGCTCAGTTACTTCGCTCAAAAAAATACTGGGAGCAACGTCGGATTTTGCGATCCTTTGTTGTTTCTTCAGTACTCGGTTCTGAGACAAGCGATAAACGGCCTTATGCCGATATTCTTGTCAATGATGTTCCATACCGAGGTCTATTAGATAGTGGAGCGAGTGTGAGTGTGTTGGGTTGTGGTTCTGAAAAGTTGTTGGCGGACAACAACCTTCATATTCATAATTTTCCTACTTCTATTCAGACTGCGAGTGGTCAATCTCAGAACGTCATTGGTTACATAAATGTTCAGGTTAGCTTTAATTCCCAATCTCATTACATGCGATTCTTTTTAGTACCTTCTCTAAAGCAATCTCTTTATTTAGGGATTGACTTTTGGAATAAATTCGGCATTACTTTGCAACTACCTGCGTTGAGTGAATTATCGGACTCCGCAGAAATATCTTGTTCTCCTAAATTCCATTCTCTCTCTCCAGATGATAACTTAAAGCTCTCTACAATAGTTAAAAAATTTCCGTCAAGTGCTAAAATGGGTCTTGGACGAACTACATTAATCTCTCATGAGATTGATGTTGGTGAATCCAAGCCTGTTAAGCAACGTTTTTACTCTGTTTCTCCTGCTAAGCAAAAACTAATGTACGATGAGCTAAATAGGATGTTATCACTGGATGTGATTGAAGAAAGCCACAGTTCATGGTGTTCTCCTGTCACCATGGTGCATAAGGCTAATGGCCAAGTACGCTTGTGTTTGGATGCCCGTGAGGTGAACAAGGTGACGGTCAGGGATGCGTATCCGCTTCCACTTATCAACGGATTGTTGGGTCGTTTGGATCAAACTCGCTATATATCAACTATTGATCTAAAAGATGCCTTTTGGCAGATCCCTCTTGACCCGCAATCCCGAGATAAGACGGCGTTTACTGTCCCTGGTCGTCCCTTGTACCACTTCAAGGTCATGCCCTTTGGGTTGTGCAACGCTCCCCAAACACTGTGTCGCCTTATGCATCGGGTGATTCCTTATCAACTGCACGACAAAGTATTCGTCTACCTTGATGATTTATTGGTTACTTCGTCCACTTTTGATGAACACTTGGAACTTTTGGAAGTTGTGGCTTCGTTGCTAGTAAAGGCTGGTTTAACCATAAATTTAGAAAAGAGTCAGTTTGTTTTGAAGGAGGTTAAATACCTGGGTTATTTAGTGGGTGATGGTTGCCTTCGCACCAACCCAGAAAAATGTAAGGCAATTAGAGAATTTCCTCGACCAAAAACAACTAAACAAATACGTAGTTTCTTGGGTTTATGTGGGTGGTATAGGCGTTTTATTAAAAACTTCGCGTCTTTAGCTGCTCCACTAACTGATCTGACAGGGAAAAAATCTAAGTCTAAATGGAATCTTCACGCTGAGGAATCCTTCCAATCTCTTAAATTATCTTTGTCGTCTGCTCCTGTTTTGGCTAATCCTGACTATGGGCGCCCTTTCTTTATCCAATGTGACGCAAGTGCTGTTGGCGTGGGTAGTGTACTTTTTCAGCTTGATCCTGATGGCGCTGAACACCCCATTGAATTCTTTTCTCACAAATTAAATGCCGCTCAGCGAAATTATTCTGTAACTGAGTTGGAGTGTTACGCAGCAGTACTTAGCGTCCAGAAGTTTCGGCCTTATATCGAGGGATACCCGTTCACGATTTATACCGATCACGCTAGTCTCCGCTGGTTGATGTCCCAAAAAGATCTATCTGGTAGACTCGCCCGCTGGAGTTTAAAACTGCAAGCGTACAAATTTGATATCGGATATCGTAAAGGAACGGTGAATGTTGTACCTGATGCCCTCTCCAGAGCTTTTTATAGTGAGCCCACAGACGATGTAAGTAACGATCAACCTTTTCCTCCTGTTGAAACTACTTTGAATGATGATTCCTCCTTACTTTGTGATTCTCCTGTTATACAAGAAAATGTGTCTAGTTTAAATTCTTCAAGTGACAATTCGGTTCTACATATTGATCTTAACTCTTCAGCTTTTCAGGACGATGAATATGTACAACAGATCAATCGAGTACAACTATTAAAAGATTGCGATCACAACTTCAAAATTCGTGATAATAAACTCTTGATCTTACCTTCCTACGCTTCGCGTTATACGTCCACTGATTTGTCTGAATGGAAGTTAGTAGTTCCGTTGTCCTTGACTGCAAACTTAATTGAACTGGCTCATTCTTCTCCTACTTCTGCTCATATGGGTATTAAAAAAACTGTAGAACGACTTCAACGGCAATTTTTCTGGTTTGGTATGACTAAACAAATCAAACTTTTCATCTCTAATTGTTTACAATGCAAGATGAATAAGCCTGTAAATTTTAGCACTCAACCTTTGATGGGTTCTCAAATTGAGTCTACCAGACCTTTTGAAAAATTGTTCGTTGATTTCCTTGGACCTTATCCTCGCTCCAAACGAGGTAATACCTGTATCGCTATCGTGCTGGATCATTATTCAAAGTTTGTTCTAGTCAAACCATTGCGTGAAGCTTCCGCCTCTTCTCTGTGTAGCTTTTTGGAAAATGAGGTGTTTTTACTTTTCTCTGTGCCTGCAGTGATTACTTCTGATAATGGTAAACAATTCATATCTAACTTATTTAAAGATCTCTTGAAAAAATATAATGTTGATCATATACGTACTCCTATTTACTCTCCTCAAAGCAACGCTTCTGAGAGAGTTAATCGGACGTTACTGTCTAGTATTCGTTCTTATCTTGATGATCATGCACATAATGAATGGGATTGCCATCTCTCTGAAATCACTGCAGCATTGCGAAATGTTAAACACGACGTCACGAATTTTTCTCCTCACTATTTGGTCTTTGGTCAACACATGTCATTAAACGGTTCAGATTATGCTTTACGTAAACTTTTATCTCCTCAGGATGATAACGAAATACATGTGTTGTCCAAATCTAATAGATTGAATCTTATTCGTGATCAAATAACTCATTACCTGAAAGTTGCACATGAGAAATCAGCGGTTCGATATAATTTGCGTAGTAAAACTAGGAATTTCCTGCCTGATCAACCTGTGTTTGTCCGATCCTTCGCACAAAGTAGTGCTCCTGATAGATTTTCTGCAAAGTTAGCTGCTAAGTTTATTCCTGCTTTTATCACTGATAAAATCGGAACAGTCTCTTATAATATCAGAAATCTTGATGGAAAACCTTTGGGAGTTTATCATGCCAAGGATATACGATTGTGACAAATTATTAGTGAAATTTTTTTTCTCCTTCCCTCTTACTTTCATGCCTGGCTTTGAGATCTTTTCTCGGGTGTGAGTCGTCCCCACGCTGTAACAACCGCTTGTGGTTGTTATGTTCTATTTAATCTAAATCTGTAATTACGGTTGGAAATCCCAACAAGGTTGCATGTTTATCCACTGCGCTGCATAAAATCTCTTCCACTACACGTCATTCTTTCTTTGGCTTAATTTGTAATAGAAAATATATTTTTTTTTTTTTGGTAGAGTGTACCATTTAGCATTTTATACTTCTCCGTATTTTGGTCGGTTACTCGATTCGTTTTATCATTTTTTGTTTGATGGTATGTAATGACGTGTAGTGGTTGGTGTGTTGCTTCATCTGTTTTGTTTTGGTTAGCGCGTGGATTTTCCATGTAAATGGAATGTTCCAGTGATTAAATTAAATAGTGTTGGTGTGTGCGAATCGATTTTGGGTGATGTCGTATGTGTACGTCACCCGAAATTTATCGGTCGGGTTTTTTTTATATGAGTAAATAATTTTGGGTGGGGGAAAAAATTTATTTTTGGTACGCGTCGGTATTATTTTGGAGAGTCTAGTTTTGTTTTTCGAATTAAGAAGTCTCGTTTTGGAATTTTATAAAAGTCGGTCTAGTTTTAAATTTAAACGAAAAAAAAAAAAATCAAGTTGGTGTTTTAAGAAATTTTTGGATTGTATAAAAAAAAATATATATAGAAATGACTGAAAACTGCTTACCAGTCAAGTAGTGAGTTTTAATTAATGTGAACTATAGAAATAAAAATTTATAAAATATATACTTATAAAAAAAAAAAAGAAAAAAAATTTATAGTTTTAGTGCCGAGTGGCAGACATTTTTTTGGATATAATGGAAATGCCGTATGGCGTATTATTTGATTTTTTTTTTTGGTGTCATTATTAATTTTTTTTAGTATATTGTATATATGTATCTAACCCTAAAGTGGTTGTATAAAAAAAAAAAAAAAAACCGATATAACTAAATAAAACGTATATAATGTATATTTATGACCTTTTGGCTATAAGGAAATTTATATGTAGTCTAAATTTTTTTGATGCCGCGTGTATAATAAATATTTTTTTTAAATAAAAATAAAAAAAAAAAAAATGTAATAAAAATAAAATAAAATAATCCATTGCATTAATAAATTGACAGTGTTATTAATTATATGCTGAGAACTGGAAAACTTTTCGTTGTGAATTTCTCGTAACAAATTGCTGTGATTTGTGAATTACCGCGTGGCATATCAGTTTTGTGTGTGGGCGTTTTTAACTGCCAAAGAAAGGCAATTTTGCCAAAGAAAATTTTCCTAACTGAGAGAAGAACAAAACGGTGTCTCTCGTTAGACGTGATTTTGCTAATCAAGCGGAGTTTATAGTATTATTGTTTGGGTTTGTGGCAGCAACTCCGCCAAACGGAGTGGGGTTCGTGAATCCAGAGGGGGAAGCTGTGATCCTGCGTCGGCGCTGTGGTAGCTGTTTTGTGGTCGGTCGGGCCAGAATTTTTATTATTATTCAGGTAAGGTGTGTGAGGCCAAAATAGATAAAGAACGCCGCTCATACCGTGTGGTTTTTTTTTCATTAAATTTTGTGAACCAAACTTGGGTTTTTTTTTGTTTTATTATTATATTTTTTTTTTATTATATATTTAAATTTTTTAACGGGTTTTACAGGTTCCGGGTGGCGTCATATGCGACACCCCAAATCGATTCGCACCACGTTTTCTTTTGTGATTTTTTTTTGATTTTTGGCTAACGTTTTCTTTCAAAATTTTTCTTTCATTTCATTTTCTCCGTTGCTTTTCTTACCGTTCGATTTCCATCCGTAATTACAGTTTTTTCTTTTTATCATTTTTTTAATTTTTTAGTGATGTGTAACTAAATAGTTCTGTGTGATCGCGTGAGGATGGGCGGCCTTATGCTGACCTAGGCCTTGAGCAGGGTCGCCGGAGTGGCACCGGCGTCCCTGTCGAACGCAAATTTTGTTTTTATGATTATCTACCACTGTGGTCGTGGCACAGTAGAATAATTTTCTTGTCCCCTTCGTTGTATCTCTATGCGGTTTTCAAGCATAGTAATATGTCTGGTAACCCCCACGCCTAGCGGCGAGCTTCAGCCAGTGCAATACCGCAACCAGACCTCTATTGCTATGTTCTGTTTAACAAAATCCCTTATGGGGGATTTTGTTACAACGTTTAGCTGACAAACGGAATTGATAATAATGTAGAATTAAAACGAAGAATTTTGTAATGGGTTTCCAACTTTTTTTTTTATAAAAGCCTTTTCCGTAGTAGTTAACAAACGCGACAAAAACCACAATAAACACACAAAACCATATTTCGTTGGATTTGATTATGTGGATTGGGTTTAAAATAGTAGGATTTCTATATTATGTATTGTTAAGAACTGGGCTTCTAAATTCGCCTGGAGTTTGCAATTAAAAACACTGTGTACTTTAATGTCACTTGACTTAACTTTATTTCACTTTACTTTTAGTAACATTTCATTTGACCAAGGAATTAGAATTGAAATTGGAATTTAATTTTGGTCAAAAGAAATAACCAACCAATTCTCGTGATTTATTTTTAAAAGTTGGTAGTGTTTGAAATCTATAATACTTTCGTTGTTAATAATTTTATTTAATAGTTTTTTGTAGTAAATATTAAGCATTGTTTAGCAAATATACTAAGATTTATAAATACGAAAACTCTGGTGACAAACACAGTACAAAAAAATATTATCACAGACTTCGGACACGTCTATAGGCGCTCAAAAACATATTATGACAAGCAACGGCAAAAGTCGATGTGCTTGGGGAACTATAGTTGAATGGAGATAAAATCAAACAAATTGTATCGTGGGCTTACCCTAATTAGGTACTTAAGTAGATATTTTCAATAAAATATTTTTATTGTGTAATATCTAGTCAGTGTTGTGCCGCGTAGTATACATGAAGTAATTAATCAATTAATTATCTTCTCATGTAGACAATTGATGGACGTCTCATGTATGTAGACAATTCCAAAAATTCGCCAATGCAGAAAATGTAGACAATGCTTCGGCAATTTCTTTCAGCAATTATCATTTTAATATCGATTTCCATTACGCATTGAGATCTCACAAAAAAAAAAAAAAAAATTTAACACGTAAAACATGTGAGACTTAGGTACTTATTTTTAGCAAGGCCTTCCCGCCGCTTAAAATGCCTTATAAATATGTATTATAATTTCCAATTGGTGAACATAGAATTACAACTTAAAAAATATTCTTTCCAACAACTAAGAAGATACTTTGGAAACTGATATGTGAAGCTGTTTAAACATTTACTTATGAAAGTAATTGGCGCTAGGAAAACCCGTAAATAAGAATTTCATAAGGTGTAGAAAAAGATATGTTTTCGGACTAAAGAACATATAAAAAACGTGTTCACAATTATCGATCAAATTCATCTTTTCGATTATCAACCAAGAAATTACAGTGACTTTTAAAAATGTTGTTTGGCTCAATAAGGAAATAACAAAATTAATAATGTTTAACAATGGCCAACAACTATGAAAACAACAAAAATGTAATCGTATATCGAATTTTAGAATTTTGAAAAATGTTACATTTTTCAAAATTCTAAAATTCGATACGATTACATTTTTGAAGCAACGAAACAAATCCAAGTCAGAAAATTTTCAAAATTGATTTGCTCAGTCCAAAGATTTCTTCACTAATGCAACAATATATATCACTGATGCAGAGGAAACGTCCTTGCCTAGCGCTATGGAATACGAATGTAGAGAAATGAAGAGATATTTTATTTAGAAGTGTAACTGATTTAGAGAGTGAAATTTCTAAATTAGACGAGACAATAGAATTCAGCATCAGGAGCGGACATATAAAAATGTTGACAAATTTTAAATTTAACGATAACTTACGAATAATGGTCTGGCTAATGATATACTACTACAAATTCGATAAACTCACAAAGTTGAACGATTTCTATGTATAGAAATGTGGTAAGAGTAATGTTACGGTACTCATAAAAACCTAGTACCTGCATTGATAAAATGGACTGGCTCTTATCAGACAACAACACGAACGGTGATAAGAAAAGTTGGTATTTTTCAGTACAAACAAATTTAAATCGAATTATTTTATGTTTCGAATGATTATGCAAAGTAATTAAATTTGTTGCTAAGAACTTAAGGAAATATAATGGTCTACTCCAAGGATGTTGGTCTTCTTAAAGTCCATAAAGACTGCAATTCTTTGAGGCCAATTGTTAACTATGATGGTTAAGCATTATGTATACAAGTAATTTGTCTACATTTTAGCAAAAATATTTTAAACAGGTACGTTTATCACAATTTTTCGGCAATACAAAATGCGGAAAATTTCAAAATTAAAATCAAAAATATTACTTTGCCACCAAGTTATATAAAGTTTCGTTAGGTGGGGATTTAAATTTAGCTTTAAAGCTGATTAACAAATTATGGAACGATATAAAATTATAATGTAATACCAATTTAAATTTAAAATTTTTCGTAGCGGCGTTACAATTTGTCGTTGATCAAACTGTATTAATTTTAACGGAGAATAATTGAAACAAGTGTTTGGTTAGCCCCACAGGATCTAAAGTATTTAACGAGTTAATGGACACTAAATTTTTGGAAGCACGTGGAGGGTATTATTGCGACTATACCAAACTCTTAAGTTAATATTTTTGTTAATGAGAATTTACACAGCGAATATCGGTTAGCATTTTTGGATGCGATGGTTATACGAAATGAAGATGGAAGTTTAACATTATATCATAAAACAGCATGGTCAGGTAAATGACTGACCTCGTTACCTTAAACAATTACATTTGAAGAACCTGTCAACACTTAAATAGCTATCATATATAGTATACACTCATATACTCGTAAGTTCATTTTCTATTTATACACTAAACCACTAAAGCCTAGTACGCACTTGAAATGAAATTAATTTTCATATATGAAACACCCTTATGACGATGGAATAAAGCCATAGAAACGTAGGTGTATAAATAAAGGATTGTAAGTTGAAACCAACAAATAAATTATTTTGGATTTTTTCGTATCCCTGAGAAATAACTTCACGTACTCTGTCTTTCATTTATTTATTTTGTCAACTGCAAAACTAATGTAACTTTTATTTAGGGCCTTCGTGCTTTATGTTATCGATTCTGGCTTTTCAGCTGAATCAATTTTCGCCAACTGCAAAAGTTTATGTATTCGTTTTTATCAGAGAGAAAACAAAGAGCAAGCTTTTAATGGTTGATTGCCTAATTATAGGGCTCCTCAAAAAAGTGTAGGGCCGCTTTTGTTCAGTCTATACTTGAATGATTTGGCGGATAATATACAATTCAGTAAATTTCATTTTTGGTATATACCAAATATACATTAGTGGTGATATTCCTCAAGTTAGTTAGTCTTTGAAAACCTGAACAACGATTGTTTAAACTATGCGGAAAAATTAATTCAAAACTGTATTGTTTAAAATTCCATAAGCGTATTTATTCCACAGAAATGAAAATTTATTTAGTTAAATCTCTTATACTTAACCATATAAATTATTGAAAAATAATTTACTCGAACTGTGATGTCTGAACCAAGCATATCCTGCAAGTTTCATTCAATATCGCCATCAGATATGGTTATAATCTCAGGCGCTACGATCACGTCTCAAGTTTTAATAAGCCAGTCATTGGTTCTAGCTGGTCCTTGACACATTATTTTATATTTAGGATCGTTTTGTTCATTTATAAATTAATGTCGTTTTTAATATACGAGTATATTTGACAAGATTGAATTTGTTCCATCAACTTTTTGGGTGCAGAAGCTCTGACAGTTACAAGGAGCTAGGATCGTTAATAAGTCCGCTCTGCACCCAATTAAAAAAATTTATAAAAAAAAAAAAAAAAAAAAAAAAAAAAAAAAAAAAAAATTGGTTACTACGCTGGTCAAATTCCTAAACCAATTAGAGATATGAACTCTTTAACAAAGTTTAAAAAATTGGCTTTGGCTGTTTAAAAAATAAATAATTTAAATAAATAAATGGATGATTTTAGAACTTTAATATGAGCGTAATATATTACTTTCTTTTACGTAAGTAAAATAAAGTATAGTAATCATGAAAATTTTCGACCTTGAGATTATTGAAGATTTATCTGTTTTGAGGTCCCCTGAGTCCGAAAAAGTGGGTTTCGAAATGATGTCTGTCTGTCAGTCTGTCTGTCCGTCTGTCTGTCCGTCCGTCTGTCCGTCTGTCAGTCTGTGTCCTCTCTACAGCCCAGATGGCTTAACCAATCGAACTGAAACTTCAGATTTAAGCTTTTTGGATAAATTGGGAGGTCCCAGTGAATTTTACTTGAAATCGGTCCACCGGAAGTAGCCACTCCCTTGGGCTAGAAAAATTGTTTTGCAAATATCTTAAAAAGTATAAGGTTTACAAAAAATTACTAATACAAAATGTTTCCAAAAATGCAAAAAAAATAAAAATAAACAAATTAAAAATTAAAAAAATTAAAATTAAAAATTAAAAAAATAATTTAAAAAAAATTTAAAAATTTTATAAAAAAAAAATTAAATATTGTTTTGCCAACACATAAATATATGTGTATATATAGCCTAATTATGCTAATTATAATTAATTTGCACACTACAGTGACATACTTCCGGTTTCTAATGCAAATATTACATAATTGAATGTGGATCATTTTTTCATGTTTCTTAACTTTTTTAACGACTTATTACTTTCTTTTACGTAAGTAAAATAAAGTATAGTAATCATGAAAATTTTCGACCTTGAGATTATTGAAGATTTATCTGTTTTGAGGTCCCCTGAGTCCGAAAAAGTGAGTTTCGAAATGATGTCTGTCTGTCAGTCTGTCTGTCCGTCTGTCTGTCCATCTGTCTGTCCGTCTGTCCGTCTGTCAGTCTGTGTCCTCTCTACAGCCCAGATGGCTTAACCAATCGAACTGAAACTTCAGATTTAAGCTTTTTGGATAAATTGGGAGGTCCCAGTGAATTTTACTTCAAATCGGTCCACCGGAAGTGGCCACTCCCTTGGGCCAGAAAATTTGTTTTGCAAATATCTTAAAAAGTATAGGGTTTACAAAAAATTACTAATACAAAATGTTTCCAAAAATCAAAAAAAAAATAAAAATAAACAAATTAAAAATTAAAAAAAATTAAAATTAAAAAAAAATTTAAAAAAAATTTAAAAATTTTATAAAAAAAAAATTAAATATTGTTTTGCCAACACATAAATATAGGTGTATATATAGCCTAATTATGCTAATTATAATTAATTTGCACACTACAGTGACATACTTCCGGTTTTAATGCAAATATTACATAATTGAATGTGGATCATTTTTTCATGTTTCTTAACTTTTTTAACGACTTATTAGGGTTTGTAATACTTAAGTATATATATCGTTTTATAATTGCAAAAATATTTCGCAACTCCTGCCCCCCCCCACACTTTTTTACAGGGAGTTACAGCAGGTCTTGCATTTGTCATTTTAATTATTGTGTGTATTAGCCCAATTATGCTAATTATAATTAATTTGCACACTTCAGTGACGTACTGTATGTTATAAAAATATTTAGCCTACATGTATGTTAAATTGCCAAATCGGTCAACCGGAAGTGGCCACTCTCTTGGGCCCGAAAATGTGTTTTGCACATATTTTAAAAAGTATATGATTTACAAAAAATCACTAATACAAATTCCAAAAAATTAAAAGAAAAAATTTAAATTCATAAATATCACCTTTTATTTCTTTTACGTGTGTGCTAATGAGTTCAAAAAATTGAGTTTTGAAATGGTGTCTGTTGGTATATATGTCTGTCAATTTGTAGTTCAAATGGTTTAACCAATCAAACTGCAACTTCATGTTTAAACTTTTTACATAAATTTTGGGGTCCCAGCTCCCAGCTACCAGATTCCGTAAAACAGAAAATTAATTTTGCAAATATTTCAAAAATATACAATTTACAGAAAACATGAAATACATAATAAAAACAATCTTAATTAAGTTTGCGGAAAATTTGAATTATAAAAGTTTCTCAAAATTCGCTGTTCGTAAAAGAAAGTCGTGTGTTGGCCACACCTCCATTTTTTTTCATAAGTTTAATGAAAAAAAAAAATACAACAAAAGTACAAATTTATTTGTCTACGAATTGTCTTCGAATTTTCTATATTGTCTACGTCGAAAACTATTGTCTACGCCATTGCCGACATTTGCGTGTAGACAATTTTCAAATAGGCGTAGATACACAACACTGTGTGCAGTGTGCGATTAGAAAATCAAAATATAAATTTGCAGTGAAAGTTTTAAATTTTGTAGTTTCGTTTTATGTGTTTTAACTATGGAATAAAAGAAAAAATTATCCGGTGCAGAAAATTCAAAAAGAAGCAAAAAAGACACCCTCACAGTTAGGGGCGCCTTAATTAAGTTTTGCATCGGGGCGCTACTAACCCAAGAGCCGGCCCTGCTAGTGTATGTCAATGTTATTAACAAAAGTATACAAAGGTTACATTGCGTCACAACACAAATGCTTACAGAAGTACTTGGTTTTATTTGTGTTTGTTTCGATATGGTACGGCTTGTGTAGGCAGTCTTTGTTTTTTTTTTTGTCGCTGGCGCTACATCCCATAGAGGGATTTGGCCGCTTCATGGTGAAGTTTCGTAATCATTTTTATAACGGATAATGAGTGATTAATTCATTGATCCTTAGATAAGCCAGCCGTGATTATTTCATCACCCGCCGGGAATCGAACCCGGGACCTCCGGAGCTTAAAGCAACCATACTCACAACTGTGCCACCGCACACTTAAAAATATTACTATTTATTCCGATACAAGCGTTATATCGTTTCGTATGCGATACAACATCAATCGAAATAAGATTTGAAGCTTACATCGAAATAAATATCGATACAGTTAAAATAAAATTAGATATAAATTTTGTATCGAAGACCTGACTTTTACTTTAGGTGTACGACTAGAAAAACCTTTATAATGTTAATGTAGAATAAATGTAGACGTACTGGAATTTAATGTTATGCCCTATTGGAATTAAAGATAGAGTTAAAGGAAATACAATTTAAATTTAAAAATTTCATTTAAACTGTGCTGTAAATTATGTTTATTTGATAAAAAATTAGTAATTCGGTAAACATAAGCGCTAAGTGGTTAAATGCTGTTTAGCGCCATGATTACATTTTTATTAACAATATCAAGTACATCTTGCATTTAATAATTCCAATTTCAGTTAGTTTGCTGAATTAGTTGGCACAAACTATAATTTCAATAAGGTCTTTATCTCATTCCTGTCTAAATGGGAAGTTAAACGAAAATTTCTTTTCATACCAAACAATTTTTTATACTCGAAAGAAACAAAAATACTTAACTTAAATTTTGTTATTCTTCTCTCTTTTTTCATTCAACACAAAAACTAAAAACGACATCGAACGAAAGTACCGTTCTGCTGCAAATGTACAAACCAGGGCTTACTACTAGATGTAACAACAAATTGTTTGATTTTTTTGTTACCTAAATGTTTTTTATTTGCATCATTCAAACAATTACTGTACATAGAACTATTAATGACATTTATTGTACATATTGTGTAACTGACATAAATATTAGTTACAAATTTAAAATAATATCTAAGTAAATTTAAAAAAACCATTGCACTTTCAACTAATTCTTTGTATCCTTGCATTGGTCGCATCCCTGACTTGTTTTTGATTTTTTAGTTTTCTCATACTGTTGAGAAATTTCATAAAGCGTTGGTTCGATTCGTCGGTAGTTTTTATTTAATTTTCGGTTATAATATATTGTTTCTAAAAATAAATAAATTCTGCGTGTTATGTAGTTTTAGAGTATAATACGCAAGTGAGTTTTTAATATACTTTATATTGTGTGTTCTAAAGTTTTAACAATTTGGTGTAGTGCATAAGGCCATATATTAACGGGCCTGATTGTACAAAAATCGAAGCTTTCGATATGGGTACTCATTTATCTATTTTATAAGGCAAATGCATATTTTGAGTGATAAAATCATGATATAAAATATGAGTAATTTTAATGTTTGTTGAATTTAAAAAATTACTTGTATTTTAAACCATTTGTCATTTTAATTTCGAAGAATGAATCAACCTCGAAATTAAAAAAATAATTAAATAAAAATAGTCCCTTTAATATTTTTTATAGAAAAAGTTTCATTTTAATTGTGCTGCCAGATGCATAATGTACAAAAAAAAAATTAAAACAGCGATCGCTGAAAAAAATGCTGAATATTCCTCAGCAATAATGAAATGTCAAATTTTTGTTTTGGTTTTTTATTGTGTTTAGATTTTTAAATTAATTTTTTTTTATATCGAATACTCGTATCCACGTATTGCTCGTTTATAGAACACAAACGCTGGAAATCGCTCCATCGATACCCCAAATATCAAAAATATTTTATGTTTCAAGAACTTGCAAACATCAGTCACCTTGTTGTTAAGACTAGTTTTGTTATCGCAATTTTGTATCGATTAAAGCTCAGTATACAGCTCGCGCTAAGATAAATTTTAACACGGTCTCCACAAGTCTCCACTAAATTACAGATAAATTCACAAGCTAAAAAGATTATGTTGAGATAATAAGAGCTTTATTTGTCCTACAACAAAAAAAAAATATATGTAGTTCGAGCGAAAGTTAAATAAAGTATTGAGCGACTTTTATCAAATGGATTCAAGTGACGAAGACAATATTATTATTGGTGCCGCAGCTATTGTCTAGATCTTCTTCACTGTACTCCATTTTGCGATTTAAAAAAAATAAATGTTTATTTTTTAGTCGCTGTCAAAATTTATCTCAATTTTATTGTGCTAGGCAGATAAATTGCTGCGAAAACGATTGTAGACTTTCCACTAGCGCAGTCTGTATTGAATGAGATAACTACAAATTTTTCACGTCAGCTGCGTACCGGATCTGCGAAATCGTGAGCTAAATATTTTTTTGTTATTTCGCTAGCTAAATTTTACGAGCTTATCCGAGCAATTTTATTAATCGACATTTCGATTAATACAAGGTGCAGAGAAGAAACCTTTGCAACGTAATCAGTTGCTCATAGCTAATGAAGGCCACCAAACTAAGGTGTAGCAACTGTTTCTTTAAATGTTCAGATGTGCGCAATTCATACAGCTCACGCAACTCTGAATTAGAACCCACAAAATTCGTGCCGTTATCAGAGAAAAAAAAAATGGTTCAGCAAAGTCTAAAGAGAACGGTGAAGATGCATTTACCCGTTCTGGCGGTAAATCTCCCATTAATTGTGTCATCGGAATCTGTCGGGCACGAAAGCATTCCTTGCTTTCTTTATCAAACTTCTTGCACACGGTTGTACCGTAGAATAGCCAATAAAACTGGCGACCGGCGGCTAATGACGCTCGTGGACCAACATAGCAATATCCTATAAATTAATGTTAGTATAAATTGATGCATATTTGGTATGTTGAAAATTCTCTCAACACGAATGATGTGATGAGTATCTAAAAATAGCGATAATGAGCAGAAATGGGGTTGCCTTACGACGAAATTTGCTTTTCGCAACCCACTGTACTCTTCAGGAAAAGCGTCTCTCTGTACAATTCTGATGATCGTATGAAGTGCTCGATCCAATTCTTCCAGCTTAAGCGACCCGCTCATTTTCAACTTCGGCTGGACTGGAACCTTAGGTGTAACATATATGCAAGGACTTGTCGAAGAATACCGCGACTGGTGTCGGGTTCTTCACCTCGAACGAATTCTCAGGTAGAGGAAATCCTGCACGGAGCGCCGGCCAACACGAAGCTTTATTTAAGAGGAATGAAGGTTTATAAGTCCATGAGTTGAATAAATTTTCGATTTTTACTCCTCGAGAAATTAGATCTACTGGATCACACTCGGTCAGTACATGCATCCATTTTTCTTGCACGGCAGTGATACGTTTCTAGATGAATGTTTTCCGTTTAGATGGGCAGAATTTTGCCCAAGCGTTTGTCCAAGAATTATGTGCACTAGTGGAATTAGGAGGACTGCTGCACACAATTCTAGTCGAGGTAAAGTTGTCCTTTGTAATGAAGCTATGCGGGATTTTGAGCAAAATAGCTTAACGAAGACCAGACCACCATAGGTAATGAAATTCTATGGTGAATAACTGCCCCATAAGTGCGCTCACTCACCGTGTATCTAGATATACTGTGTGACTTGACTGAACTGAATAGGTGACGATCGATGTTAAATTTGTTAAGTAACTTCATACTTTATCGAAGCGTTTGCCAATACGTTGATGTTTGTGGTGATGATTGATCTCAATGCTGCCATAGTGATTGCATTATCAGTTTTCGCAAAATCGAGACTGTTTTACCTCTACCAGCAGACTGAAGTATGTTCGAAATTGTAAATTTCAGTTGTTGCAGCAGCGATGGAATTTGGTTTGAGTAAATCATCTACGTAGACATCTGCCTCTAGTACTTCGGTGGTGACAGGTAAAGTGCCTTCATGAACAAGTGCTAGCTGTTTAAGGCATCTAGTTGCACAAAATGGTGCTGAAGACGTTCCATATGTCACAGCTGGTGAGTTTATCTACAAGATGAGTTGGAATGTCCGGTCGTATTCGTGAATTCGGTCTTGACGAAAGCGATGCATGTGACCGAAAGTCAACTAAAATTTAGAAAAGGTCATTCTGCACAACTCGAGGTTCCATATGGCCTAGCGTGCTGTACTTATTCTTAAACATCGAGTAATTGCGTCCAATAACTGGTCAGCCATCTAGATTTGGCCAACGGAGAGTAACTGTTGATATAGATATCTGCGCCAAAGAGTAAATTAATGTCTCTTGTTTGAATAATTCGGGATTAGCCAGTTGGATATTTGATGGAATTCTCCACGATCCGATATTATTGATTGTACAGATTGGCTGATAGCATGAGATCATCGGTAACACTTGAACGTCCAAAGCGGTGTACAAATTAGTAGTGTTTTATTTCACGGTAATTGTTTTGCTGGAGAGAAATACAACGGCGTGGGCGACAATTCCATGAATTTTATTGGTTCTTTGCGTCGTGGTAATTATAGTAGAGCTGAAAATGAGTCAGTCATAAAATTTATTTGTGAGCTTGAGTCTAACAATTCTCTTCCCAGAACAGGATGTCCAGTTTAGCCAAATAGATAAATGATGAGGAAATGGCTCCATTGATGAAATCAATAATGATGATGAAATGGCTCCATTGTTGGTTTGTTTCTCACAATTTTTAATAACTGAATTACTCGAGGCGTTCTTATTTGTAGCTTGACAATGTACACAATGAAACTTTGAAGTTGTCGAAATAGTAAGTTAGTTCTGAGAAAATGCAGAGGTGGTCCATCGTTGGTAAGTGGGTTGTCGGGGCAGCAATTTTCTAATTGTTTTTGTGTCTGCATTCAGTTTTCATCTCATTTCGTATGCAATCAGGTCGTTCCACTGCTTTACTAGTCGCTTGAGAGCATCTAGTGAAGATGCGATCGAATGATCAACAAATTCTAGCAACTCATGGACGTGTCACAAATGAAATTTGATTTGTCGAATCTATCCTTAAGAATTTTTCGGGCGACTTCATAGTTCGATAGGCGCTATGGCACTAGCAGCGATACCACCAAGTGACAATCTAAGGTACTGAATCTTTGTGTGGTGAATAATGGCATGGCATTAAACATGCCAATAAATGGATTCCACTCCAGATATCTACGACTAAAACTCGGGGGATTCACGGTAAGACGTTTTGGCACCTACGGTTGCTAGTAGCTAGTTTAAACGTTTTGCTTCGTTTGCTTCCGCCTTGCGCCGTTCTTCTTTTAATTCCTCTAATTTTTCCTCAAATTCTGAGGTTATTGAGATGTAAAATGTCAAATTTTTGTTTTGGTTTTTTGTTGTGTTTAGATTTTTAAATTAATTTTTCTTTTATATTTTACAATAAAATATTAATGTACATATTATTTCCAATAAAGTTTGTGTTTTCTTTAAATTTAATTGTGTACATACGAGCAATACGTGGATACGAGTATTCGATATAAAAAAAAATTAATTTAAAAATCTAAACACAATAAAAAACCAAAACAAAAATTTGACATTTCATTATTGCTGAGGAATATTCAGCATTTTTTTCAGCGATCGCTGTTTTAATTTTTTTTTTGTACATTATGCATCTGGCAGCACAATTAAAATGAAACTTTTTCTATTAAAATATGATAAAGGGACTATTTTTATTTAATTATTTTTTTAATTTCGAGGTTGATTCATTCTTCGAAATTAAAATGACAAATGGTTTAAAATACAAGTAATTTTTTAAATTCAACAAACATTAAAATTACTCATATTTTATGTCATGATTTTATCACTCAAAATATACATTTGCCATATAAAATAGACAAATGAGTACCCATATCGAAAGCTCATTGAATATTTTTTCGTGTACAATTAGGCCTGTATATATAAGGCCTTGAGTGCATCCAATCGATTTATTATTTTTGTGTAATATAACGGTAATTTGTTTCGCACTATATAAAAATGGAAAGTTATTATATTAAAATGAGTTTTAGAGGATTGGTGAACTACGTAAAAGTGCAGAAACATGAGGAATCGTGGGAGTATACCGATTTTCTATTAACAGGTTAGTAATGCCAATTAAATTTTTCATTGTATGGCGATATGACGCTTCGATAAAAAAATTGTTTCCTATGTGATTGATCAAAAATTGATTTCAATCAAATATTTTTTTCCGAAAGAACTTCACATTATATTTCATTGACGAAGATATTGAATGTACGTTAATTTTAGTTTATACATTTATTTAATGATGTTAATTTGTTATTTATTACGGTTTTCAGCGTCAATGTATGCAAATATATCTGTTTATAAAATCGATTATCTCACTGATCAGCAAGGAATAAAAAATCCTGAGGAGAATTTTTTAGATATTGTTAATCAATACAAAAATCACCCAGAATTTCAACTGAAGATAGTCCTGAAACACGACCATGACGGTGAGTAATAATGGAATGAAATAACCTAACTTAACCCTCATGTGAATGAAGACAAAATATCTTAATTTCAGTAATTAGTACCCACATGAATTTTGTATGGAAATTTATTTTTTCCACGTTCGTCCAAGTTGTAATATTTCTCAATTTTAAATATGATCGTAATCTACCAATTGAACTAGAAGTTCTCATAAAATTTAAAGTTTTGTTGGAAGAAAAATATATAAAAATAGATGTCTAAAAGAGCAAAACGTACCCGGGTACCCACGTCACTCATATTAGGGTTGAAAATTAATTCAAATAAATACATATTCCGAATTTTTAATAATGCATTTTTTTTACTTTCTATTGACTAGAATCATCGGATAATCAAGGGACACCAGTTTCTCGTCAAAATTGTCGCTCTGACCATCAAATGTACATAAATGCAGAAGTAATTTAAACATTAATATTAAATGGTAACGTATTATCACTAAGTAAATCTCTATGATTTCAGGACTTAGAAAGTTATATTTCTAAAACGGCAAGCTCGTATGTGTTATGCAAAAAATTTAAGCAGCAGGAAATATTGAAAGGTTTGTCTGACATCGAAAGAATAGCAATTATCCGAGTGAGTGTAGACTATTTAATATCAAGATTTTCTTACCACCCGGAACCAAACCACACCGCAGCATTAACCTTAGCCATCGTTGAATTATTCCCTCAATTGAGAACAAACGAGCAAAAGAATGGTGGAATAGTAAGTTACCTTAGTTAGTTTATTCTATATATATGTATATCACATATCTGTATGTTGGTGCAAGATCAACCTACCGTCAATTTTTATGTTTAATTTAATTAATTAATTTAATTAATTTAATAATTTTATTAAATTAATAATATTATAATTAAATAAATTAAATTAATTAAATTATAATAATTTTGAATTTAAAATTAAAAGTGAGAATTTAGTTTTCTTATGTGATAATTCACTGAGAATAGTAAAAGCTGACTAAAAGCTTTACTAAAAAGAGTAAATGAATAAATAGAAATTTAAATTAAATTAAATTAAATTAATTGTTTTGTTATATCTTGTTTAAAGGATGCTTTGCACAACCGAAAAACAAATCGTGGCTTTATATTCGACAGACTCAACCGAGTGAGACAGAAGTTATATGCAATTGAAAAGGAAACAGGACAACATTCCACTCGTAAACGTAGCGCAAGTGGATCATCAGTCATTCCAAGTCCACCCGATCCTCTATTTGATCTAGAGAACGACGAAAATTTCTTAATATTACGAAACTTAAACGTGCAAACCCAGAAACACTTGATTAAACAAAAATTACGCGAAACATTGCCTATGCGAATGAATAATATTTTTCAGGGATCCCTTGAAGTGAAAGCAATATCAAAAAATTTCCCATTTTTCTTCACTTTTCCTGATTTAGTAAGTACATAGAAGTAACTTAAATATTTTCATAATTATCTATTTTAAGAATATTTTTTTTTTCAGATTCAATATGATTTCGAAATTCGCTACCCAAGTAGCCACGATTTGTTTTTAAATAAATGGAAGACGGCGTCCAAATATATTGAAAATATTTATGTTGTCACCATAGGTCCTAACTTAAAACGTATACCTGAGATTGAAGGTATAGTGAAATATTATAGAGATGATATGTGGATATTAAAAAATATTTATTTCAGAATTGTTACCATCTATGAGAGATTTTTTCTACCTTGTAAATATTTTACCTCAAGTGGTGGTCGGGAAGCTATCGGCCAATACCCGCAGTAATTAATTTTGTCTAGATTATACACGACAGAAAACTACTAATGAATTTGATTTATAATTTAAGCTTAACCTACCGCCCGAAGAATTAAGAGACAATGAATTAAAACATCCGTACATTATTGCGGAAGGAGAAAATAAGTCGGCCATTTCACAATATTATTTATGTATTGAAAAGGAGCTGATAATTTTGCCAAATAACTACAATTTTATTGAAACAGTTGATTTACTTTTTAAAGCGCATTATGTTTTTTGGCAAAACTTCGATAGTTCCTTAAAAACATTCTGGACATTCATAAGCCATTACTCTTATAAAATTGAAACAACGGGATCTATAACATCCAGAATCAAGGAAATTGCTTCCAAATTGGATCTACAGCAGGCACAAGATATTTAAATTAATATCGAGAAGATACACAAGTAATTATTTTTTTAAATCAGTATTTTCAGTATTATTTTTTAAAATCAGTAACGGTTCAATATGTTTTTTTGTTATTTTTGTAATGAGTTGTTTTATGAGCTAGACAAAGTAATTTTACACCTTAAATATTATGAATTCGTCAAAGAAAAATCTCAACTGAAAATTCAATGTGTTAAAGATAAAAGTTGCTCTAAAACTTTTCAAACATTTTTTGCACTTAAATCGCATCTTAGTAAATGTCACTTGGAAATTATAGAGCCCGATATTTACGGACAAGGTAGATTGGAGGTACCCAATTCGGAAACTTCAATTCCGATAAGTTCTAATTATAAGAAATTGAAGCTCCAACCCTAAATGATTTTGAAAATCAGATGAAACGTTTTTACACGAAATTAAATCTTTTAGGTTTGCCAGAAGAAACATTGTCAGAAATTTTTTATGAATCCAAAATTGTTACTGAATGCGCGATCAATATTATATCCGCCCCAGATGAAATTAAAAATACCCGATTTAATAAACTCAAAATATCTGAAACAATGAACAAATTCTGTTCAAAATATAAAAGGAAAAAAATATTTTTAGAGAATTCTTTTTATGTTGAACCAGAACAGATCCCTATCGGATTTAGGTGGGAGTCAAGATTTAATGCAAATTCTTCAACTTGCATGAGAAAGGTGGTTCAAAATATATTTCAATTTGTACCCGTTACAAAAACAATTAAAAGTATTTTTAAAAATGATTATTTCCTACAATTATTTAAAGATTTTAATAGTTCCCACATTTGTGTCAATGGCACATATAGCTATGCTTGTTGTAGTGGTCGCTTCCAAACTATTAAAGGAGATTTCAATAACAAACTTATAATTTTAATACAACTTTACTACGATGATTTTGAGGTTGCTAGAGTACTTGGAAGTAAAACCATCATTCATAAAGTCGGGGCTATTTACTTTACTTTAGTAAATTGTCCTACTTATCTGAAATCAAACCTTCAAAATATATTTTTAGTTAGCCTTTTTTATGTAAACGATCTTTATAATGAATTTAATTTAAATTCTATTTTAAAACCAATTGTAGAAGACCTAAAAGTTCTTGAAACTGAAGGCTTAGTTATAGAAAACCTCGGATTAGTATTTGGGACAATTTTTTCATTATCTCACGACAATCTTGCTGTAAATGATTTAATTGGGTTTGCCAAATCTTTTTCCGCAAAATAGTTTTGCAGATTTTGTGCGATGCCTTCCGAAGACACTAAGAAATGTACGACACTAAGAAATGTAAGAACCTGATCTGTTAAGACCTGACGACTGCTACTCAATTTTAAGAGACCAACCTCCATCGAAGAAGTTCAAGATGACAGAAACCAAAGGTATAAGTCGAAATTCTGTGTTAAACGATTTGAAATACTTCCACACAATTAAAAACTACAGCGTTGAGCGTTGACTTATTGCATGATGGTCTTGAGGGTTCTGTTGCGTTATCAATCAAATATCAGTTAGAGTTTTTCCTCGAACAGAAAATTTTTCATAATATCGACCAAATAAATGATAGCATTTCGGCGTATAATTTCGGATTTATAGATCGAAAAAATAAACCATCTAACATTTACCTTTATAGAAGCAATCTAGGGCAAAATGCTATTCAAATTTTATGTTTATTAACACATTTTCCTTTAATTTTTGAACGATTTTATAACCCAATCCATCAACCTCAGTGGGAAACTATTTTAAGTCTGATTAAAATAATAAATGTATTATTTCGCTATGAAATAACAAATATTGATATAGGCAATTTAAAAAAATTGATAACAACTCATTTGGAATCTATCAAAAATATATTTAAAAAACAACTTACACCTAAACAACATTTTCTGCTGCACTACCCTACAGTTATCAAGCAAATGGGGCCGGTCATACATCTATGGACTATGCGATATGAAGGCAAACATCGTTTTTTTAAGAAAAGTATTACACCAAATTTTAAAAATATTTGTGATACGTTTGCTCAGAGGCATCAACAGATGATGTGTAGTGTGTGGTCTAATTTAACATTTTTAAAAAATAATTATAAATGTCTTGACGAATTTTCCAGTCCAATATAATATACTTTGTCTTATTTTAGCAGCAATTTTCACTACAAACGGGATTTTTTTATTTTGAAAAAAAAGTCTACTCATGAAATAATTCATTTATACAAGATCGTAGATATTCTTGAATGTAATAAAGAGATTTTATTTCTTCTAAATGAATTTATTGCCATATATGATAGCTTTTATTGTGGTTATCAATTGATTGATAAAAATTTTAACCCTGTTTGTATTAATTTTAATTGTTTACAGTATAAAAAAACATACGAAAAACATTTTTCCAGTAAACATGAAAAACATTATATATTAGGTTGCAATGTGCAAGATGTGTAGTTAACACTTACAATATTAGTACATCATAAGTATTACAATGCCGATTATTTCAGATACATAAATATAAAAATTTTTATTTTTTAATTATATTTTCGCAAGTATGTAGTAGAATTAGTACTTAACTATTAGTATAATTTTTTAAAATATAATTTTAAGTATAATTTCTATCTATTGAATTATTAAAGATTAAATGAAGAAATAAATCTTTCAAATTTTTATAATGATTTTATTTTTTATTTAAACCTGGAATTTATTTTAACTCACCATCTCCTCAAGTAAAATTACGTCATTTTCTCTTTTTGATGAAAAGATTCCTTCAAAAAACGTGGTAAGTATGTGACATTTTTTCTTCCGATGTATTTTAAGTCAAATTACAATGTAGAGTGTATCGAACATGATTCGACGAATACTGCTTCTAAAGATACATCAAATTTATTTACATGTAATTTGCGATATATTTTGAAGCAAACGTCTGACGGTTTTTGACACAAAGTTGTTTACACAATTCAACATAAGATATATCGATTCTTTTTTGCTACATTTTACTTCTAATTTAATTGCAGCTTGCATCGAATTATTTTGATGTAGATTAGCTTCATAATTAGTCATAAGTTGCATCAGATATGATTTAAATGCAATTTGTTTCATATTTTGCTGCAACCTATAACTTTTATTTTATGATGTAAGGCTTACTTCAAAAAACGTAGTCATATTGCGCTCGAGTCATATGCGTTGTTATTTGTATCGTATATCATAATTTGTTTCGAGTGTGCGGGGCGGATTCAGTCTTTGTTGGTTTAGTTTAATATAATACATGAGAAAAAAAATGATGTTGTATTTTATATAGGGCATCCAATTTTAAGCCAAAAAAGAATTCCGGAATTAGCGAATTTGAATATTCTCGATTCCGGAATTCCAGAATTAATTCCGGAAGTATTTTTTAATAATCTTTGTTTAAAAAGTAAAAATCAAAATTTTACAAACAACATCAAATTTCTTTTATTTCGTTTAAAATAATAGATATTTCTATAATTAATGACCCTGTTAGAGTTAGCCGAAAGTTTCCAGCCGAAAGTAAAAAGTCGATAATGCAGATTACCTTACGAACGCAGGAAAAAAAATCAGTTCAAGTTTCCCGTGAGAAATCTCGGAAAATTCGATTTTCCAAAAATCATTAGAAAATTTGAATAAAATCAGCCTCCAGAGTGTTATGTCTAGAGATGTATTTAATTCATGTGACTTGTCAATACTATCGCAGGAACAAAATTCAGTTCAAGTTTCCCGTGGAAACTCTCGAAAAATTCAATGTTTTTACTTTCAGCTGGAACGCCTTTCTAATTTTCCGAAATTTTCCACGGAAAACTTGAACAGAATTTTTTTCCTGCGACAGCTACTGACAAGTCACATCAATAAAATACATCTCTAGACATAACACTCTAGAGGTTGATTTTATACAAATTTTCTAATGATTTTTGGAAAATCGAGATTTCCGAGATTTCTCACGGGAAATTTGAACTGAATTTTTTGCTGCGAGAGCTATTGACAAATCACAATATCAATAAAATACATATAGACATAACACTCTAAAGGCTGATTTTTGTGTGATGACCCAACACATGTAAAATCATCCTTAAAAACCCTTACTCTTTGGTTTAAGGTCTATTTAGGTACAATAATCCTTAAAAGCCTTTAATAACGGCTAAAAAATATCAAATAGTGGAATGGTGATTGTGGCAGCGGCCGCTGGACATCACTATTATATACAAATTGTATCCGTCCTAGGGCGAGCTGTACCCCCTGGGTTATACACTTAACTACAGCATGATTTTTTTTATCAGTTGTTTTCCTCTATTTCGTTTTGTCTTTTTCTTCTTTTAATTTACCTTTTTCGACACGTTTTTCACAAAATCAAGTTATGCAAAGCCACCGTAAGCCTAAGCACGCAGCACTTTCTCAAACAACCCAAAATTATACAAACAAATAAAGCGTTGTACCTAATCATCAGGTCAGTCGTCAGTTAATATTTTAGTATAACTCGTTGTACAAAGGCTAGTATCGAAGTTGGATCGTTTAAATCATATCCAGGGTCAATTATGGTCAACAAACGTGAGCAATTTCATCACTAAGCCAATTAATAAAATACCAACTTATAAAATAGGCATGTATTGTTTGTGAGTAAAAGTGAAACGTCAATTTAATGACTGAAATAATTGTTGAAACCTGTAAATAAAAACCAAAGTATTAAAACACGCAAATTAAAACGCCGTATACATACTTTACAGCAAAATATTAGTATACGTGGTATTGTATAAGAGAACCACCGCAAATTTCAAAATATATAATACTCCAAAAATATATAAAACACGAAAGCTTTGTTCTCATATATTGATTCAATTACTTGTATATTAAGAAATTTAAATTAGATTTTAATTAATATTATTCATTCGAACTTTGAACAAAATATACAAAGTTTAAAAATAAACAAAGAATTAAAACGAAAACAAAGTAACAGGGAAAATTACTTGTCATGGCAAAATGACAAAAGATATTATAAAATAGATAAGAAATGATAAGAGTATTTTCTTCAGCTTTTTATTTTTAATAATTATTATTATGTTTCGATATTTTTTGTTGTTGTTGCGTTCTAAAATAATCTTAAATTTTAATAATAAGAATAACAATAAAGTATAATATTAATGCTGTTCATGTTGCTGTAGATTATATCAATATTAACCTTCAGTGGTTCTTTGTTTTTTGTTTTTGTTATTGAAAGCTGAAGAGTCATGATTACCAACACCCAATTTCTCAACACATATATTTGGCGAATTCAAAGCGATTTCGAAAACTTCACTAATGACATTCCCACAGAAAAAATACTGCTATTTAGAACAATAAGTTTATTTCCATGGCCTTCAAAAATTGCGTCGATTTGTTTAAGTTCTATGGTATGCGAAGTAAAGAAAAATTTATAAAACCATTAACCTTCAAAATAATTAGCTTAAATTACGATTTTTGTTGTTGTTTTTGTGCCTCTCTGGGTTTTTTGGTATTTCTGGGCTTTGTGGTACATGAAATGAAAAATCAATATAACACACCAATCATGCTCCTCTTTCTATATGTACTAATATACAGTACAACAGAGTTGTATAATAAATAATGTATATGATGAAAATAAATTTTAATTAAATTCATTTATTTCCATAATTTTATTAGTTTTCTTTTTGTTTTGTTTTGTTTTTTTTTTGGGTGAAAATTTATCGATTGTGACTAAATTATAATAATAATTGGGTGTGTATATACTATATGTAAGATTTGTATTAAAATGAAATTTGTGAATCACAACTTGGGTAATATACAGGACTCATTTATAATGCTAGGACAATTACATTATTCATTTTGAGTTTATGAGGTTTATGAGCTTTATTTGATGGAAAATTGTATTAAGATTACGAAATTAATTTTTGTGGTTTTGCTACAGTGGTGAATATTATAATTTGCCAAATTTATATAAAAGTAAATAATAAATTAGGTCTCTTTTCTATTTTTGTCACCTCATTACATAAATTTACATTAAAATTTGGGTAACATTTGCAAAGAGCAGTGAACTTTAACTAAAAAAAATGTGTTCCTAAACCACTGTGGTTAATAAAATAAATTCCACCCACTTTGATTTCAGTTATTAGGGCTGGGTTCAAAAATATATCATCAGATTTTTTTAAGTATGGGGTATTAAAAAAAGAGCGGGAAAATATAATAATCGGCTTTCGGTTTTCTAGTTAACCAGTTTTTTTAGCAATAAACAATTGAAACGGACGCAAAGAAATTTTGAAAAAACAATATTCACAATTGTTTACTTTATTATAAATATTGTTGAAGTAGTTAGGACTAGTGACTTTAGTTGTTATATTTAATGCACAAATTTGGCATGATTGATTGATTTTAAATATTCGACCAAGCATTTAGCAGAATCTCCCGATAGTTCTAAGAATTGTTGACACCGTACACCCTTTTTTATAGGATTGTTTTCAAAGCCAATCTGTTTGTAACCGGGTCGATCTCAAGATCCGGTTACAAACACCTTGGCCGTCAATTGTTAGTAGTTACATTTTTTTCTAATAATTACTTTAATACATTTTTTCTAAAACTGCTTTCCATCCTTGGCATCTTATAGATTGTAAAAATTTGATCTAGTTTTGAAGATATGTCAATTCTTCTATAATGTACCAAAAGTCTAATAAAAACAGCTATTTCTACCAAACGACATAATCAGGGTTTTCAAGATTGCGTAAGGGGCAAAGGACGGCGGTAGCGAAGTACGAATATGTACATAATTTGAATAGCTGTGTTGCCATTCGGGTTTCAATATTGCAGTTTTTAATTTTACTTGCTTAATGTTAAGCCATTTCATGTTCCACACTCTGTTGCGAATGTGCATATCGCTCAGCCCATTCAAGACTATTGTAAGTCGAGATACAATGTTTTTTTCACTATTATAGTCGTGTATTCGTTTATGTGATACCTACCTTCTGTCAAAAAATCATTCTAATCGGACGTCTCCCTCTAAAGTTATGGTTCAAAACGTAAAACTGACATGTCCTTTGTTCGAAAATATATCCAAACAAAAAAAAGTTATGTATACTTACAATGTTTTTTCTTGGAGTAAAATTAGTTTCTAAAAATGATAAGTATTATTTAAAATGATTTTACTTGGACATAGTTTTTGATTTTAAAACTGTAAGTGTGACTTACAAGCATTTTGCCAGTATATTTTTTACCAAACTTGTATGTATGTAACAAGTAGACTAGTTTTACTCGGACTTTTTTGTTAATTATTTTACGGAATGTATACTTATAATTCTTTTAATTGGACTTTTTTGGTGAGTAGAAAACAACCCATTTTTAATTGATAAATATTTTTCTAAAAGCGCTATTGTGAAACCAACGAATCATTTCATTGTGTTTGTACTGATATATTTTAGCACAACTTCTGTTGAAATTAGTTACTACTGCCTTATAAAACAATACATTTTTTTTTTTTTTTAAATATGTATATTGTAAGTCTTTCTAAATAAATTTGAAAATTTGTTGTTGTTAAGGAATTTATTTCAAAATAAACGGTATTATTTATCAAACAAGTGAGACAATATTATAAAATTTCGATCAATGAATGAGTTGAAAAGATAAAAATGTACAGTAGTTGTTTCAGGAATTTTATAAAAAATTACCGTATGATGTAAAAAATATATTACATTTCATTAGTGTGGTTTGGACAATAGTAAAAGTAAGAAGTTTTTTTAATAAAAATGAATCGTTCACAGAAAATGGTACAAATGGCATTAAACAATATTAAAGGTATTACATTTACATTACAGCACCGCAGATAAAATGTTGTAAAAAATTAAATTTTTCTATCAGCGAAACTACGGTTCAATCAAACGACATTAGCAACCTGGAAAATTCGAACCTGTGCGCTGCCAGTAATTTAATAATATCTGACGTAAGTCTGATTTCAGGTAATTCCGTATTTATTAATTTTAACATAATATTATATCGAGTATACTTAATATCCATTTTTAAATATTAAATATTTTTATTCATAAATTAAATTTTAACCGTTCACAATATGTTTGTAATATTAGAACCAAAGTTAAAGAGTGTCAAACAAATTGGAGATGCCCATGAACATGAAAATATTAGTTTAACAAACAACGTTAGGTGCATAGTAGATTCCGAAATAGAACCAGTTCGAAATGTAACTGAATCTGATTTAGAATCTGAACCAGGTAAAAACTATTTTAAATTATTTTTTCAAAAACCAATATACTTAAAATATTTATCGTTAACAGAACCATTTGAATGGAGTAGCGAAGATTATATTCCACAATCAGAATCTTATTCTTCTGACGACTCATTCACAACATCGTGCAGTCTACATTCTGAAACAAGCGGCATTTCAGCACCAGCACATAGTCCAATCACGCCTGTTAGTATTGTACCAGTTCTTCTATTCAACGATAATATTTCGAATACCACACCGCAACTCGCTCGAAAGAGAAAACGAAATCCTGAAAGTTGGCATCGAAATAAATTAAAACTATTGCGGAATTCAGGAAATGAGTATACTTTGCCGAACGGAAAAATTCAATCAGCCAAGGTTATGAGGAATGGATGTAACAACTGTGCATTAAAATGCAAGGATATAATATCTATAGAAGAACGTAGTCTAATTTTTAGGCAATTTTATAAGCTTTCTGACAAATCACGCCAATGGGGTTTCATATTAGAAAACTCCAAAGAAGTGACCAAAAAAATTACGAAAGTTTTAATTGGGAACAGTCGGCGGTCATGCACTCGCCAGTACTTTTTGTTTCGCGTGATAAATAATATTAAGGAACCTGTACGAGTATGTCTTAAAACATTTATTGACACTTTGGCAATCAGCAACCAATAGATTGAGACGGCCTTTAAACGTTACAGAACTGGTGATTGCCATTTATCACCTGATAAAAGAGGAACATTTAAAAGAAAATTTGACCCAGAAGCGGAGGAATTAAAAGTATCAGTCCGAGAGCACATAAATTCAATTCCAGCTATTGAATATCATTATCTTCGAGAACATACCACTAAAAAATATATCGATGGCGATCTATCAGTTGCTAAACTGCATCGATTGTATAATATATTGAATGGCTTAACCAGCCAAATGGTATAATAAAAAAAGGAGCAACTTTGAGACAGTATAGGGATATTTTTAATTCGGAATACAATATTGGGTTTTATTTACCCAAAAAGGGCCAATGCGAGGAATGCCATAAATTTAATAATTTATAAGAAGAAGAAAAAATCACAAGAAAATCGGTTCATGATCTTCATTTGTATCACAAACATCAAGCTAGAGAGCAAAAAAATTCGGATAAAACACATGCAATTGTAGCGGCTCACTCACTAATTCATTCATGCAAACATAAATACATTCATTTACATTCAAACATTCACTCGCCGCCACAATTAGTCAGTAGCATCCAAACATAAATTAACATAAGAACACAGCGCAACATTGTGCATGTGACCACCTGCAAAAATTACCAGCGAGCAAAAGCAAATCGTATAATTTTACTCTTCGCCAAAACCAATAAGCAAAAACAAAATATTTTTTTCGACTTTTTAATTTTTACTTATTCATTTTTTACTTATTACGTTTTCGATTCTCTCTCAACGCGCACGCGCCGTGTCATTCGCTTTTTCCATAAAAATATAAAAATCAAGTGACCACCATTGTTACGAACGCTTAACATTTTTGGTGCGTCATTTTCTTTATTTTTCAAAGTTAATAAATTTATAATTATTTACGTGGTGATAAATTATAATTTAATTCATAAAGTGTAACTTGCAATTTATTTAAACAATTGAATTAATAGTGATAATTGTGGTGAAACATTTATAATATTAAACGAAAATAAATTAACCTTAATTTTAAATACTCAAGTTCGTGTGTGTATTATTTTCCGTACATACGGATAATCAATCCTCAACAATTAGGTGACGCTGTACTGCTAATTCTGTAAGCGTATACCTATATCTGGTGACCTCCGACGGCCGTGTTTACGGTCCAACGATTTTTTTTTTTTCAACACGCATTATTCAATTTGCGCCTGATACGAAAATCGTATCAGGTTAAAAGGTAATAACGCGATTACGCGAGCATCCATATACACTAAATAATAAAATAAATAACGAGGCGTACAGTGTATCAATATTTGGGGCACATCAAACAACAGTAAACCCACAAACCGTGCGACATACAATATTTTAGTAAGTGGGAAACGGGATTAACGCTACGCAATCACACCATATTATCCTCAGAGCAATTAAAGGGTGCAACAAGATACCCTGCCTATTCAAATAAACGTAATAAATCGAACCATTAAACAACGGGATATACAAGTGAATAAATACAAATTAAAACAAGAACAAAACTAAAATCATCAAGATAAGAAAACTCTACAATTATATACAACGGTTTAGTGGAATTCTCAACTAAAACACAAACAACGGTATGCAGTAACACCGTATTATACTCAGCGAAATTTATTCAATTAAAGGGTGCAACAAAAATACCATTCCAACACAAGTCAATATTAAAAAGTGTCAAAATAGAACGTGGAGCAGCAACAACAGTGCACAACGGAACTACGCATACAACAACAACCAGCGGGATCAACAACAGCAGCAACAACAACAACAGCAGTATTAAGCTAAGTGTTTTTTTTTGTTTTGAATTAAATTTTAATATTTAAAATTTTTTTTTTACACTAAATAACACAATTTGATTTCAAAATATTCAATTTACTAAATATTCATTTTAAAATTGTTCTATTCGATGTAAATTCTTTATCACCTTGCCGCGATAAATTTCATTGTTGTGTACAAACACACGTAATATATTTTGATTTCGCTTATTGTATTTGGTCCCCTTTCTTATCAACACGTAAGTTTTCATCATTTATTAACATACTTTTTATTACGATTTACAATTTCAACGAGCCCCCCAATACGAAGTAATACGCCCGTTCCGGAATTGGGGTATCTCGTCGGCCATCACGTGCCACAGTTTTTGTTTTTTGCAAACAAGGTAACCATTCCTTATTTTCATTTATTTTTCTCGATTTATAAATTAAACGCTTGAGTTTCAATTCAGTTTATTGGCTCTTAAATACATATTTAAACAAAATGCCAGATAAAAAAAAACCGGAAGTTCCGCAACAAGCGAAACTAAAATCTCAGATGACGTGGACATGAAAGATGACGATGGCAGCGGCCCATCAGAAATGTCAACGCTGGTAAAACTTCAGCCATTCTGGGCGGACAAACCAATCAATTGGTTTAACGCTGCAGAAATCATGTTCACGATCCAAAATGTCAAAAGCGACAAGATGAAGTTCGTGCACGTCTTGTCAGCGCTATCTCCCACAACGAGCGATGTGATCGCAGACATCCTCGCGGCACCACCTCAACAAAACATGTATCTGACGATCAAAAACGCGCTGGTAGAAAGACTATCACCGTCAGACGAGCGCAAACTAGAAGCGCTCTTGAGTGGTCAAGAAATGGGAAATAGACGCCCGTCTGAAACACTCAGACAAATCAAAACACTAGCTGGCAATAAATTTACTCAAGCAATTATTAAGTCATTATGGATCAGAAAATTGCCCGAGATCATCAAGATCGCGATGGTAGCTCAACTGGACGCCACCCCTCTTGATGACCTCGCACGTACAGCAGATAAAATGTACGAGGCAATTGGGGATAAACCACAAATATCGGCATTTAAGCAACCATTCAGCTCGACGGTGCGAAGACCTACGGGTCACGACGGACAACGTCCCACCTCTAGCTCGAATACAATCGAGGACCGACTCAGTCGGCTCGAATCTAAATTCAATAACCTGCTCAACGCGAACAGGAGCCGATCTCGTGAAAGACAGTCTTCGTCACCATACGGAGGCCGTCGAACTCGATCACAATCACGCAGCCCCAGCACACACAGCCAACATGGTATGTGCTGGTACCACTACAAGCATGGTAAAGCTGCTCGCAAATGTTTATCCCCCTGCAAATTCGGCCCAAGCTCAAGCAAATCCATGAACAACATGGGGGTGGACGTTACAAATCAAAAAAAACGCACCGGGTCGAGACGGCAACGCAAAACACCCACAAAACAAGCCGTCTATTCATATATGACAAAGCTAACCACCTGACTTTCCTTATAGATACTGGCGCTGACCTTTCGGTCATTCCAGCAGCAAAACGTTTCACCTCACTTTTTAATATTAAATCAAATGATCTAGTTCTTTCGGCCGCCAATGGCTCAGTCATTAACACCTATGGCACCAAATTGCTACAGGTTAGCATCGGACTCAAACGAACCTTCACCCATGCTTTTGTCATAGCTGCGGTGAATCGTCCGATCATTGGCGCCGATTTTCTAAGCAAATTCGGACTACTTGTCGATTTAAAGAGAAAAAGGCTAATTGATTCAGCAACGCTGCTGTCAATTAATGCCACTATGGGTCTCGTCGACACACCGACACCGATCCATTTTACAATCGACAACGGCTATGGCATGCTGCTCAAGCAATTTCCTTCATTGACAGCAGAGCCAAACTTCAAAATGCCAGTCCGTCACAACGTGGTCCATCACATTGTCACAGCAGGCCATCTGCCTGTGTCAAGACCACGCAGGCTAGATCAAGTCCGCCACAAAGCCGCTTTTACAGAATTCCAGCACATGGTGGAATTATGAATTTGCAGGCCATCTGCATCTTCCGTCTCTTGTCCACTCCATATGGTGAGAAAAAAAGATCAAGATTGGAGACCATGTGGGGATTATCGCAGATTAAATATGGTCACAACACCTGACCGATATCCGATACCCCACATTCAAAACTTTTCCATGCACTTACATGGATGCACAATATTCTCCAAGATTGATCTCGTCAGAGCATACCACTTAATTCCCGTCGCACCTGAAGACGTTCACAAAACGGCGATCACAACACCATTTGGCCTCTTCGAATTCACTCGAATGCCATTCGGTCTACGCAACGCCGCGCAAACGTTTCAGCGATTTATCAACGAAGTTGTTTACGATCTCGATTTCGTTTTCGTCTACATTGACGATATTCTTGTAGCTTCAAAAACTGAGGAGCAACACAAAAAGCACCTGGAACAACTTTTCCACAGACTAACGCAGTTTGACGTGCATATCAAGAGCGCAAAATGCGTCTTTGGCGCAACCACTCTTGATTTCCTCAGTCACAAGATCACCCCTAATGGTATTCTGCCGTCCGAAGAACGAATTAACGCCATTAGGGAATTCCCAGCTCCAACATCAATCAAACACATTCAGCGTTTTATCGGCATGGTAAATTACTACCACCGATTTGTACTAAAACTCGCACAAACGCTCGCACCAATTCACAGCCACTTGGCAGATTTACTTAAAAAACCCAAGTCACCCAAGAACTTCTCTTGGCCCGATGAATGTCAACAAGCGTTCACGGCACTAAAGGCTGAATTGGCCCAGATAACACTTCTGGCGCACCCACTGAGCGACACAAAGCTCAGCATAACCACTGACGCATCAAAGACTGCTGTCGGTGCAGTAGTACAACAGTATAATAACAACTGTTGGGAGCCCTTGGGATTTTTCTCAAAGAAACTCTCGGATGCCGAAAAGAAATATTCCGCATTCGACCGGGAATTACTCGCAATCTATCAAGCAGTCAAACACTTCAGATATTTTGTCGAGGGTCGGGACTTCACAATATACACCGACCACAAGCCTCTGACTAGAGCAATCCAATCAAAAACTGAACGTAATCCCAGGCAATCTCGTCACCTGGATTACATCAGTCAATTTACAACGGACATCCAACATGTTCACGGACATGACAACGTTGTCGCGGACACCCTATCCCGCACAGCTGACAACGAAACGGCCACAGTCGAGACACAAATCGGCTTACAAGCAATTGCAAACGCACAAAAAGCTGACCTAGAACTTCAGAATTTATTTTCTGGTTCCGAATGTCACACTAGCGCATCATTAAAACTAGAGCTTTTTAAACTACCTGGCCTCGAAATAGTCTGCGAAACATCGACTGGAAACAATCTCCCATACATCGCAGAACCATTACGTCGAACAATTTTCGACACCTTACATAACATTTCGCATCCTGGAGTCCGTGCAACTCGCAAATTAATCACTGCTCGCTACTTTTGGCCCAGTATAAACAAAGACGTAGGCCAATGGGCTCAGTCTTGCTTATCCTGCCAACGTGCCAAAGTTCAAAGACACACAAAATCACCCCATGGACAATTCGAAATTCCACCTGGTCGATTCGAACATATCCATTTAGACATCGTAGGTCCACTTCCTCCGTCTAATGGATATACATACTTGCTCACCTGTGTCGATCGCTTCACTCGCTGGCCCGAAGCTTATTGCATGACAAACATGTCTGCTGCAACCATTGCCACCACTTTCGTCAACAATTACGTATCACGATTTGGCGTGCCCCTTCAGATCACAACAGATCAGGGAACACAATTCGAGTCGAAACTTTTCACAGAGTTAACGAAACTCCTGGGATCTCATCGTATACGCACAACGGCTTATCATCCACAAGCCAATGGCATGGTCGAACGCTTCCATCGGCAACTCAAAGCCGCACTCATGGCCAGAAGCAACACAATTCACTGGAGTTCGGAAATACCAATAGTTCTACTTGGAATCCGAGCAACCGTGAAAGAAGATCTTAAGTGCTCACCAGCCGAAATGGTTTACGGACAAACCATCAAGTTACCAGGTGAATTCTTTGTCGATAATCCTCTTTCACCCTTACCTACCAGCGACACAGTCGTCGACCAACTGCGACAAACCATGCAAAACCTTGTTCCAAACGCAACCCGTCAATCGAAACAAGATGACATTTTTGTTCCGAAATCACTTAACGATTGTGATTTTGTTTTCATAAGAACAGACAAGGTTCGCACGGGATTATCTCCTCCCTACGAAGGCCCGTACAAAGTCTTGCGGCGTCTTCGCAAGCATTTCATCGTATCGATTAATGGTAAAAATCACAACATTTCAATCGATCGACTCAAGCCAGCATACGGAATTCTCTCAGCTGATCAAACATCAAGCCCTCGTCTACACAAACGAGTCCGTTTTGCCACTACTCATTCAAGCATACACTAAAGAGGGGATAATCACTTGCGGGGGAGTCCTGTAGCGGCTCACTCACTAATTCATTCATGCAAACATAAATACATTCATTTACATTCAAACATTCACTCGCCGCCACAATTAGTCAGTAGCATCCAAACATAAATTAACATAAGAACACAGCGCAACATTGTGCATGTGACCACCTGCAAAAATTACCAGCGAGCAAAAGCAAATCGTATAATTTTACTCTTCGCCAAAACCAATAAGCAAAAACAAAATATTTTTTTCGACTTTTTAATTTTTACTTATTCATTTTTTACTTATTACGTTTTCGATTCTCTCTCAACGCGCACGCGCCGTGTCATTCGCTTTTTCCATAAAAATATAAAAATCAAGTGACCACCATTGTTACGAACGCTTAACATTTTTGGTGCGTCATTTTCTTTATTTTTCAAAGTTAATAAATTTATAATTATTTACGTGGTGATAAATTATAATTTAATTCATAAAGTGTAACTTGCAATTTATTTAAACAATTGAATTAATAGTGATAATTGTGGTGAAACATTTATAATATTAAACGAAAATAAATTAACCTTAATTTTAAATACTCAAGTTCGTGTGTGTATTATTTTCCGTACATACGGATAATCAATCCTCAACAATTAGATGACGCTGTACTGCTAATTCTGTAAGCGTATACCTATACAATTAAAGAGAGCGGTTCTACGGTTGCAGCTTGTTTCGATTTCCAGAAAGCTTTGCCAGTTCCAACAGCAGACACAAGTGTTTTCTATTATAAAAGAAAACTAGGCGTATACAATTTCACCGTATATGATATAGGGAACAAAAAAGCAAAATGCTATGTTTGGGACGAAACAATAGGAAAAAAGGGCGCAAATGAAGTGATAAGCTGTTTGTATCATTTCATTAAACAGGAGAAACTCAAGGGTATTACGAATTTTAACTTTTAGTCGGACAATTGCTTTGGCCAAAATAAAAACCGAATTGTCTTTGGCGGCTATGGATGGTTATCAAAATCGCTAGGTATTACCATTTCACATAAGTTTTTGGAAAAAGGACATACTCAAAACGAGGGTGATAATGTCCATTCGGTCATTGATCGGAGAAAAAACGTAAAACTATTTATGTGCCTGAGCAGTGGTACTCGTTAATTAGAAATTGCAGAGCCGAAAAGTCCATGCAGTATGACGTCATGGAAATGACGAAAGATGACCTTTTTAACTTTAAAAGTTTTACTTCGAAGATTCAGATGGATAAAAATGAAGAAAATGAAAAAGTTCTTTGGTCACGAATCAGGCAGGTGGACATAGTAAAAGATAATCCAAATATCATTCAATATAAATACAGTTTTGAAGAGAATTCAAAAAATATTTTGGCTTATAAAAATCAAGGTTTCCAGAGGCCGCAAAGCAAAATTCATTTTTCCTGTTCAACTGCCGAATTGCAACAATACTCCGCTTTCAATTGCAAAAGAAAAGCTCGCAGACTTGAAATATTTATGTGAACATAATTATATACCGAGAGCATATCATCATTTTTACAAAAACCTAAGTTGTGGAGATGACTTACTTGCGCCAAGTGACCCTGAGTAAATTTGTGGGAACACAAAATTTGCTACGATATTTTTAGGATGAATTTTATTTTATTAGCTTTAATATTTATAATTTATTGATTTGTTAAACTTGCAATGTTGATAAATACCTATGTACTGTGCATTGAATGAGCTTTATTACATAAATGGATTGAACAACAGATGTGTGTTTAGTTTTGTAACTTCTCTTAGGCTTGTTAATTTTCAAAATGATCTAGCATTTATTTCGAAGAGCCTGCTGAATAATTGTATATACACTTACAGTAAGCTTCACTTAAGTTTACTCCTATTGGAAGTGTGATAAGTTGACTTACTGTAACACATTTTCATTAATTGTCCGAAGCAAAACATATTATGTCATACTTACTGAAATAAATAACACTATAACATCCGAGTAAAATTTTGTAAGTTTAAAAGTCTTTAAATTGATCGTTAATTAACGACTTATTTTAGAAAATAAAATTTACAGCAACATTTCTATTTTATTTCTCATCATTTAATAACAAAAACAACTTTAAATCTAACATAACTTTTCTAATATAACTAATTATTGTAACTAAAATTTCAAAACGTTCTCCTGAAAATCGTCATATTTCACTTACAATAGTCTTGAATGGGCTGAGCGAACTGAAATATAGCCCACAATTTCAGAACCACAAAATGCGAAAATCTGCCAATGTGCTCCGATTTCGATGATTGATACCTCTATCAAAAGGCGTTCAGACCTGTAATTGTCATACAAACGCCCATTTGGATCGGTCGAATATTTCTACATGTTCCATGGAAAATTGAATTTTTTTGAAAATCAATTGAACTATAGCCCACAATTTCAGAACCACAAAATGTGAAAATCTGCAAATGTGCTCCGATTTCGATGATTGATACCTCTATCAATAGGCGTTGAGACCTGTAATTGTCATACAAACGGCCATTTGGATCGATGAAATTAATTCACGTTTCAATGCATTTTCATCTCATGTTGGAATTACTTTATTTTCTTGTTGGTATCTGCCAAGCTCAGTACAGTTTTTGTGGAATGTGTCGTTTGTTTTTAGAAATTTTCAAGAAAATTAAATATCAGCAAAGACGTTGACATACTGACACTATGCGCTCGTTAATATTTATAAACTATGATTTTATTTTTGATACTAAATTTTTAATCGAATCTAATCTTATGTAAGAAAATATTCACCTTTGTGATAAATTCTTTTATAGATTGCAAAAACAATTCCAGAATTCCAGAAAGGATATTCCATTTAATTTGGTTCATGTATTGTGTAAAGAAAAATATTTGTTCTATAATGGTGCTTAGCTCCATCCTTAGCTTTAAATGTGTTTATCATATTCAAATAAATAATCCAAGTGTTGTCCAGCATAAAACCATAAAAGTAACTTCAAAAATACCTAAAAAGTCATAAACGTAGAAATATGACTCGAAAATTTTGAACTGTACTTACAGACTGCAGAATATTTTTCATGACACTTATTTCTGTATGTAACTAAACTACTAACAACTTTATTATGGTTCGGTATTGCTGTGATTGTTTACAAGTTTTTGACCCAAATTTGGAAGCAGTTATAGAAAATATCAAGATAAACAGATATGTACATAGGTACTATATGTTCAACTAAAAAAAAAAAATCTTTGCTATTTTTGTCTTTTTTATCAAAATGAAAATTTAATGTTTAGCTCTTGTTGTTGGTGTATTATATAAACTTATGCTGTGTGCATAAGGTCGATTTTTTGACTTTTTTAAATGCTTTGCTTGACTTTTTATTTTTTAAATTGCTACTTTCTGAACATCAACTAAATGTCATAAATTGTTGTATCTATTTGAATATATACAAAGTACGTATAAAGAAAGTATCAGAATCATGACATACAATCTTTCAACTTGTTATTTTAACGAAAATATTCATCTTAAGTAAAAAGGAGTCCAAATTGACCATTACTGGAAAATTTAGTATTTTTGGTTTAGTTTTATGTACTGATTTGCTTCTACTTGTTTGGTCTACATTATTAACTTTATTTTCCGTGTTACTGCTGCTTTCACTTTTTAATTGTAGACGAGTGCGGTCGTTTCAATATATATAAAGATGGTTCTCTTGGGCCTAAAGGTTTTGATATTGGTGATCGTGCTGTTTTATTTGACTGGTTAAATGGTGATACTGTTTGTTCCGGCTGCTCATTCATATAATTTTATATTTTTTTCACAACTTCACTACACGCGAGATTCGTTAAAAATTACCTTCTTTTTTTTTTTTTTATAATTGTGTTTTTGCGCTTTTGTTTATTTATTCACGATTTTTTGTATTGTCATGGTTCTAATCTCGGTATTGAGCTTATATTGATTTTCAAAAAAATTCAATTTTTCATGGAACATGTAGAAATATTCGACCGATCCAAATGGCATTTGTATGACAATTACAGGTCTCAACGCCTATTGATAGAGGTACCAATCATCGAAATCGGAGCACATTTGCAGATTTTCGCATTTTGTGGTTCTGAAATTGTGGGCTATAGTTCAGTTGATTTTCAAAAAAATTCAATTTTCCATGGAACATGTAGAAATATTCGACCGATCCAAATGGCCGTTTGTATGACAATTACAGGTCTCAACGCCTATTGATAGAGGTACCAATCATCGAAATCGGAGCACATTTGCAGATTTTCGCATTTTGTAGTTCTGAAATTGTGGGCTATAGTTCAGTTGATTTTCAAAAAAATTCAATTTCCATGGAACATGTAGAAATATTCGACCGATCCAAATGGCCGTTTGTATGACAATTACAGGTCTGAACGCCTTTTGATAGAGGCATCAATCATCAAAATCGTAGCACATTTGCAGATTTTCACATTTTGTGGTTCTAAAATTGTGGGCTATAGTTCAGTTGATTTTCAAAAAATTCAATTTTCCATGGAACGTGTAGAAATATTCGACCGATCCAAATGGGTGTTTGCATAACAATTACAGGCCTCAACGCCTATTGATAGAGGTACCAATCATCGAAATCGGAGCACATTTGCAGATTTTCGCATTTTGTAGTTCTGAAATTGTGGGCTATAGTTCAGTTGATTTTCAAAAAATTCAATTTTCCATGGAACATGTAGAAATATTCGACCGATCCAAATGGGCGTTTGCATGACAATTACAGGTCTCAACGCCTATTGATAGAGGTACCAATCATCGAAATCGGAGCACATTTGCAGATTTTCGCATTTTGTGGTTCTGAAATTGTGGGCTATAGTTCAGTTGATTTTCAAAAAAATTCAATTTTCCATGGAACATGTAGAAATATTCGACCGATCCAAATGGGCGTTTGCATGACAATTACAGGTCTCAACGCCTATTGATAGAGGTACCAATCATCGAAATCGGAGCACATTTGCAGATTTTCGCATTTTGTGGTTCTGAAATTGTGGGCTATAGTTCAGTTGATTTCAAAAAAATTCAAGTTTCCATGGAACGTGTAGAAATATTCGACCGATCCAAATGGGTGTTTGCATGATAATTACAGGCCTCAACGCCTATTGATTGAGGTACCAATCATCGAAATCGGAGCACATTTGCAGATTATCGAATTTTGTGGTTCTGAATTTGTGGGCTATAGTTCAGTTGATTTTCAAAAAAATTTAATTTTCCACGAGACGTTGTATGACAATTACAGGTCTGAACGCCTATTGATAGAGGTACCAATCATCGAAATCGGAGCACATTTGCAGATTTTCGCATTTTGTGGTTCTGAAATTGTGGGCTATAGTTCAGTTGATTTTAAAAAAAATTCAATTTTCCATGGAACATGTAGAAATATTCGACCGATCCAAATGGGCATTTGTATGACAATTACAGGTCTCAACGCCTATTGATAGAGGTACCAATCATCGAAATCGGAGCACATTTGCAGATTATCGAATTTTGTGGCTCTGAATTTGTGGGCTATAGTTCAGTTGATTTTAAAAAAAAATTCAATTTTCCACGGAACGTGTAGAAATATTCGACCGATCCAAATGGCCGTTTGTATGACAATTACAGGTCTCAACGCCTATTGATAGAGGTACCAATCATCGAAATCGGAGCACATTTGCAGATTTTCGCATTTTGTGGTTCTGAAATTGTGGGCTATAGTTCAGTTGATATTCAAAAAATTCAAGTTTCCATGGAACGTGTAGAAATATTCGACCGATCCAAATGGGTGTTTGCATGACAATTACAGGCTTCAACGCCTATTGATTGAGGTACCAATCATCGAAATCGGAGCACATTTGCAGATTATCGAATTTTGTGGTTCTGAATTTGTGGGCTATAGTTCAGTTGATTTTCAAAAAAAATTCAATTTTTCATGGAACGTGTAGAAATATTCGACCGATCCAAATGGCATTTGTACGACAATTACAGGTCTCAACGCCTATTGATAGAGGTACCAATCATAGAAATCGGAGCACATTTGCAGATTTTCGCATTTTGTGGTTCTGAAATTGTGGGCTATAGTTCAGTTGATTTCAAAAAAATTTAATTTTCCACGAGACGTTGTATGACAATTACAGGTCTGAACGCCTATTGATAGAGGTACCAATCATCGAAATCGGAGCACATTTGCAGATTTTCGAATTTTGTGGTTCTGAAATTGTGGGCTATAGTTCAGTTGATTTTCAAAAAATTCAATTTTCCATGGAACATGTAGAAATATTCGACCGATCCAAATGGGTGTTTGCATGACAATTACAGGTCTCAACGCCTATTGATAGAGGTACCAATCATCGAAATCGGAGCACATTTGCAGATTATCGAATTTTGTGGTTCTGAATTTGTGGGCTATAGTTCAGTTGATTTTCAAAAAAAATTCAATTTTTCATGGAACGTGTAGAAATATTCGACCGATCCAAATGGCATTTGTACGACAATTACAGGTCTCAACGCCTATTGATAGAGGTACCAATCATAGAAATCGGAGCACATTTGCAGATTTTCGCATTTTGTGGTTCTGAAATTGTGGGCTATAGTTCAGTTGATTTTCAAAAAAATTTAATTTTCCACGAGACGTTGTATGACAATTACAGGTCTGAACGCCTATTGATAGAGGTACCAATCATCGAAATCGGAGCACATTTGCAGATTTTCGCATTTTGTGGTTCTGAATTGTGGGCTATAGTTCAGTTGATTTTCAAAAAATTCAATTTTCCATGGAACATGTAGAAATATTCGACCGATCCAAATGGGCATTTGTATGACAATTACAGGTCTCAACGCCTATTGATAGAGTACCAATCATCGAAATCGGAGCACATTTGCAGATTATCGAATTTTGTGGCTCTGAATTTGTGGGCTATAGTTCAGTTGATTTTAAAAAAAAATTCAATTTTTCACGGAACGTGTAGAAATATTCGACCGATCCAAATGGCATTTGTATGACAATTAAGGTCTCAACGCCTATTGATAGAGGTACCAATCATCGAAATCGGAGCATATTTGCAGATTTTCGCATTTTGTGGTTCTGAATTTGTGGGTTCAGTTGATTTTCAAAAAAATTCAATTTTCCATGGAACATGTTGAAATATTCGACCGATCCAAATGGGCATTTGTATGACAATTACAGGCCTCAACGCCTATTGATAGAGGTATCAATCATCGAAATCGGAGCACATTTGCAGATTTTCGAATTTTGTGGTTCTGAATTTGTGGGTCAGTTGATTTTCAAAAAATTCAATTTCCATGGAACATGTAGAAATATTCGACCGATCCAAATGGGCGTTTGCATGACAATTACAAGCCGCAACGCCTATTGATAGAGGTACCAATCATCGAAATCGGAGCACATTTGCAGATTATCGAATTTTGTGGTTCTGAATTTGTGGGCTATAGTTCAGTTGATTTTCAAAAAATTCAATTTTCCATGGAACATGTAGAAATATTCGACCTATCCAAATGGGCGTTTGTATGACAATTACAGGTCTCAACGCCTATTGATAGAGGTACCAATCATCGAAATCGGAGCACATTTGCAGATTTTCGCATTTTGTGGTTCTGAATTTGTGGGCTATAGTTCAGTTGATTTTCAAAAAAATTTAATTTTCCACGAGACGTTGTATGACAATTACAGGTCTCAACGCCTATTGATAGAGGTACCAATCATCGAATCGGAGCACATTTGCAGATTATCGAATTTTGTGGCTTTGAATTTGTGGGCTATAGTTCAGTTGATTTCAAAAAAATTCAATTTTCCATGGAACATGTAGAAATATTCGACCGATCCAAATGGGCGTTTGTATGACAATTACAGGTCTGAACGCCTTTTGATAGAGGTATCAATCATCAAAATCGGAGCACATTGCAGATTTTCAAATTTTGTGGTTCTAAATTTGTGGGCTATAGTTCAGTTGATTTCAAAAAATTCAATTTTCCATGGAACATGTAGAAATATTCGACTGATCCAAATGGGTGTTTGCATGGCAATTACAGGTCTCAACGCCTATTGATAGAGGTACCAATCATCGAAATCGGAGCACATTTGCAGATTATCGAATTTTGTGGTTCTGAATTTGTGGGCTATAGTTCAGTTGATTTTCAAAAAAATTCAATTTTCCATGGAAGTTGTAGAAATATTCGACCGATCCAAATGGCCGTTTGTATGACAATTACAGGTCTCAACGTCTTTTGATAGAGGTATCAATCATCGAAATTGGAGCACATTTGCATATTTTCGCATTTGTGGTTCTGAAATTGTGGCCTATAGTTCAGTTGATTTTCAAAAAAATTCAATTTTCCATGGAACATGTAGAAATATTCGACCGATCCAAATGGGCGTTTGCATGACAATTACAGGCCTCAACGCCTATTGATAGAGGTATCAATCATCGAAATCGGAGCACATTTGCAGATTTTCGCATTTTGTGGTTCTAAAATTGTGGGCTATAGTTCAGTTGAATTTCAAAAAAATTCAATTTTCCATGGAAGTTGTAGAAATATTCGACCGATCCAAATGGCCGTTTGTATGACAATTACAGGTGTCAACGTCTTTTGATAGAGGTATCAATTATCGAAATCGGAGCACATTTGCAGATTTTCGCATTTTGTGGTTCTGAAATTGTGGGCTATTATAGTTCAGTAGATTTTCAAAAATATTCAATTTTACATGGAACATGTAGAAATATTCGACCGATCCAAATGGGCGTTTGTATGACAATTACAGGCCTCAACGCCTATTGATTGAGGTATCAATCATCGAAATCGGAGCACATTTGCAGATTTTCGAATTTTGTGGTTCTGAATTTGTGGGCTATAGTTCAGTTGATTTTCAAAAAAATTCAATTTTCCATGGAACATGTAGAAATATTCGACCGATCCAAATGGCCGTTTGTATGACAATTACAGGTGTCAACGTCTTTTGATAGAGGTATCAATTATCGAAATCGGAGCACATTTGCAGATTTTCGCATTTTGTAGTTCTGAAATTGTGGGCTATTATAGTTCAGTTGATTTTCAAAAATATTCAATTTTCCATGGAACATGTAGAAATATTCGACCGATCCAAATGGGCGTTTGCATGACAATTACAGGTCTCAACGCCTATTGATAGAGGTACCAATCATCGAAATCGGAACACATTTGCAGATTATCGAATTTTGTGGCTCTGAATTTGTGAGCTATAGTTCAGTTGATTTTCAAAAAAATTCAATTTTCCATTGAACGTGTAGAAATATTCGACCGATCCAAATGGGTGTTTGCATGGCAATTACAGGTCTCAACGCCTATTGATAGAGGTACCAATCATCGAAATCGGAGCACATTTGCAGATTTTCACATTTTGTGGTTCTGAAATTGTGGGCTATAGTTCAGTTGATTTTCAAAAAAATTTAATTTTCCACGAGGCGTTGTATGACAATTACAGGTCTCAACGCCTATTGATAGAGGTACCAATCATCGAAATCGGAGCACATTTGCAGATTATCGAATTTTGTGGTTCTGAATTTGTGGGCTATAGTTCAGTTGATTTTCAAAAAAATTCAATTTTCCATGGAACATGTAGAAATATTCGACCTATCCAAATGGGCGTTTGTATGACAATTACAGGTCTCAACGCCTATTGATAGAGGTACCAATCATCGAAATCGGAGCACATTTGCAGATTTTCGCATTTTGTGGTTCTGAATTTGTGGGCTATAGTTCAGTTGATTTTCAAAAAAATTTAATTTTCCACGAGGCGTTGTATGACAATTACAGGTCTCAACGCCTATTGATAGAGGTACCAATCATCGAAATCGGAGCACATTTGCAGATTATCGAATTTTGTGGTTCTGAATTTGTGGGCTATAGTTCAGTTGATTTTAAAAAAAAATCAATTTTCCATTGAACGTGTAGAAATATTCGACCGATCCAAATGGGTGTTTGCATGGCAATTACAGGTCTCAACGCCTATTGATAGAGGTACCAATCATCGAAATCGGAGCACATTTGCAGATTTTCAAATTTTGTGGTTCTGAAATTGTGGGCTATAGTTCAGTTGATTTTCAAAAAAATTTAATTTTCCACGAGGCGTTGTATCACAATTACAGGCCTCAACGCCTATTAATAAAGGTATCAATCATCAAAATCGGAGCACATTTGCAGATTTTCACATTTTGTGGTTCTGAATTTGTGGGCTATAGTTCAGTTGATTTTCAAAAAAATTCAATTTTCCATGGAACATGTAGAAATATTCGACCGATCCAAATGGGCGTTTGCATGACAATTACAGGTCTCAACGCCTATTGATAGAGGTACCAATCATCGAAATCAGAACACATTTGCAGATTATCGAATTTTGTGGCTCTGAATTTGTGAGCTATAGTTCAGTTGATTTTCAAAAAAATTCAATTTTCCATTGAACGTGTAGAAATATTCGACCGATCCAAATGGGTGTTTGCATGGCAATTACAGGTCTCAACGCCTATTGATAGAGGTACCAATCATCGAAATCGGAGCACATTTGCAGATTTTCACATTTTGTGGTTCTGAAATTGTGGGCTATAGTTCAGTTGATTTTCAAAAAAATTCAATTTTCCATGGAACGTGTAGAAATATTCGACCGATCCAAATGGGTGTTTGCATGGCAATTACAGGTCTCAACGCCTATTGATAGAGGTACCAATCATCGAAATCGGAGCACATTTGCAGATTTTCACATTTTGTGGTTCTGAAATTGTGGGCTATAGTTCAGTTGATTTTCAAAAAAATTCAATTTTCCATGGAACGTGTAGAAATATTCGACCGATCCAAATGGGTGTTTGCATGGCAATTACAGGTCTCAACGCCTATTGATAGAGGTACCAATCATCGAAATCGGAGCACATTTGCAGATTTTCACATTTTGTGGTTCTGAAATTGTGGGCTATAGTTCAGTTGATTTTCAAAAAAATTCAATTTTCCATGGAACGTGTAGAAATATTCGACCGATCCAAATGGGTGTTTGCATGGCAATTACAGGTCTCAACGCCTATTGATAGAGGTACCAATCATCGAAATCGGAGCACATTTGCAGATTTTCACATTTTGTGGTTCTGAAATTGTGGGCTATAGTTCAGTTGATTTTCAAAAAAATTCAATTTTCCATGGAACGTGTAGAAATATTCGACCGATCCAAATGGGTGTTTGCATGGCAATTACAGGTCTCAACGCCTATTGATAGAGGTACCAATCATCGAAATCGGAGCACATTTGCAGATTTTCAAATTTTGTGGTTCTGAAATTGTGGGCTATAGTTCAGTTGATTTTCAAAAAAATTTAATTTTCCACGAGGCGTTGTATGACAATTACAGGTCTCAACGCCTATTGATAGAGGTACCAATCATCGAAATCGGAGCACATTTGCAGATTATCGAATTTTGTGGTTCTGAATTTGTGGGCTATAGTTCAGTTGATTTTCAAAAAAATTCAATTTTCCATGGAACATGTAGAAATATTCGACCGATCCAAATGGGCCTTTGCATGACAATTACAGGTCTCAACGCCTATTGATAGAGGTACCAATCATCGAAATCGGAACACATTTGCAGATTATCGAATTTTGTGGCTCTGAATTTGTGGGCTATAGTTCAGTTGATTTTCAAAAAAATTCAATTTTCCATTGAACGTGTAGAAATATTCGACCGATCCAAATGGGTGTTTGCATGGCAATTACAGGTCTCAACGCCTATTGATAGAGGTACCAATCATCGAAATCGGAGCACATTTGCAGATTTTCACATTTTGTGGTTCTGAAATTGTGGGCTATAGTTCAGTTGATTTTCAAAAAAATTCAATTTTCCATGGAACGTGTAGAAATATTCGACCGATCCAAATGGGTGTTTGCATGGCAATTACAGGTCTCAACGCCTATTAATAGAGGTACCAATCATCGAAATCGGAGCACATTTGCAGATTTTCACATTTTGTGGTTCTGAAATTGTGGGCTATAGTTCAGTTGATTTTCAAATAAATTCAATTTTCCATGGAACGTGTAGAAATATTCGACCGATCCAAATGGGTGTTTGCATGGCAATTACAGGTCTCAACGCCTATTGATAGAGGTACCAATCATCGAAATCGGAGCACATTTGCAGATTTTCAAATTTTGTGGTTCTGAAATTGTGGGCTATAGTTCAGTTGATTTTCAAAAAAATTTAATTTTCCACGAGGCGTTGTATGACAATTACAGGTCTCAACGCCTATTGATAGAGGTACCAATCATCGAAATCGGAGCACATTTGCAGATTATCGAATTTTGTGGTTCTGAATTTGTGGGCTATAGTTCAGTTGATTTTCAAAAAAATTCAATTTTCCATTGAACGTGTAGAAATATTCGACCGATCCAAATGGGTGTTTGCATGGCAATTACAGGTCTCAACGCCTATTGATAGAGGTACCAATCATCGAAATCGGAGCACATTTGCAGATTTTCAAATTTTGTGGTTCTGAAATTGTGGGCTATAGTTCAGTTGATTTTCAAAAAAATTTAATTTTCCACGAGGCGTTGTATGACAATTACAGGTCTCAACGCCTATTGATAGAGGTACCAATCATCGAAATCGGAGCACATTTGCAGATTATCGAATTTTGTGGTTCTGAATTTGTGGGCTATAGTTCAGTTGATTTTCAAAAAAATTCAATTTTCCATTGAACGTGTAGAAATATTCGACCGATCCAAATGGGTGTTTGCATGGCAATTACAGGTCTCAACGCCTATTGATAGAGGTACCAATCATCGAAATCGGAGCACATTTGCAGATTTTCAAATTTTGTGGTTCTGAAATTGTGGGCTATAGTTCAGTTGATTTTCAAAAAAATTTAATTTTCCACGAGGCGTTGTATGACAATTACAGGTCTCAACGCCTATTGATAGAGGTACCAATCATCGAAATCGGAGCACATTTGCAGATTATCGAATTTTGTGGTTCTGAATTTGTGGGCTATAGTTCAGTTGATTTTCAAAAAAATTCAATTTTCCATTGAACGTGTAGAAATATTCGACCGATCCAAATGGGTGTTTGCATGGCAATTACAGGTCTCAACGCCTATTGATAGAGGTACCAATCATCGAAATCGGAGCACATTTGCAGATTTTCACATTTTGTGGTTCTGAAATTGTGGGCTATAGTTCAGTTGATTTTCAAAAAAATTTAATTTTCCACGAGGCGTTGTATGACAATTACAGGTCTCAACGCCTATTGATAGAGGTACCAATCATCGAAATCGGAGCACATTTGCAGATTATCGAATTTTGTGGTTCTGAATTTGTGGGCTATAGTTCAGTTGATTTTCAAAAAAATTCAATTTTCCATGGAACATGTAGAAATATTCGACCGATCCAAATGGGCGTTTGCATGACAATTACAGGTCTCAACGCCTATTGATAGAGGTACCAATCATCGAAATCGGAACACATTTGCAGATTATCGAATTTTGTGGCTCTGAATTTGTGAGCTATAGTTCAGTTGATTTTCAAAAAAATTCAATTTTCCATTGAACGTGTAGAAATATTCGACCGATCCAAATGGGTGTTTGCATGGCAATTACAGGTCTCAACGCCTATTGATAGAGGTATCAATCATCGAAATCGGAGCACATTTGCAGATTTTCACATTTTGTGGTTCTGAAATTGTGGGCTATAGTTCAGTTGATTTTCAAAAAAATTCAATTTTCCATGGAACATGTAGAAATATTCGACCGATCCAAATGGGCGTTTGTATGACAATTACAGGCCTCAACGCCTATTGATAGAGGTATCAATCATCGAAATCGGAGCACATTTGCAGATCTTCGCATTTTGTGGTTCTGAAATTGTGGGCTATAGTTCAGTTGATTTTCAAAAAAATTCAATTTTCCATGGAACATGTAGAAATATTCGACCGATCCAAATGGGCGTTTGTATGACAATTACAGGCCTCAACGCCTATTGATAGAGGTATCAATCATCGAAATCGGAGCACATTTGCAGATTTTCGCATTTTGTGGTTCTGAAATTGTGGGCTATAGTTCAGTTGATTTTCAAAAAAATTCAATTTTCCATGGAACATGTAGAAATATTCGACCGATCCAAATGGGCGTTTGCATGACAATTACAGGTCTCAACGCCTATTGATAGAGGTACCAATCATCGAAATCGGAGCACATTTGCAGATTTTCACATTTTGTGGTTCTGAAATTGTGGGCTATAGTTCAGTTGATTTTCAAAAAAATTCAATTTTCCATGGAACATGTAGAAATATTCGACCGATCCAAATGGGCGTTTGTATGACAATTACAGGCCTCAACGCCTATTGATAGAGGTATCAATCATCGAAATCGGAGCACATTTGCAGATTTTCGCATTTTGTGGTTCTGAAATTGTGGGCTATAGTTCAGTTGATTTTCAAAAAAATTCAATTTTCCATGGAACATGTAGAAATATTCGACCGATCCAAATGGGCGTTTGTATGACAATTATAGGCCTCAACGCCTATTGATAGAGGTATCAATCATCGAAATCGGAGCACATTTGCAGATTTTCGATTTTTGTGGCTCTGAATTTGTGGGCTATAGTTCAGTTGAATTTCAAAAAAATTCAATTTTCCATGGAAGTTGTAGAAATATTCGACCGATCCAAATGGCCGTTTGTATGACAATTACAGGTCTCAACGCCTTTTGATAGAGGTATCAATCATCGAAATCGGAGCACATTTGCAGATTTTCGCATTTTGTGGTTCTGAAATTGTGGGCTATAGTTCAGTTGATTTTCAAAAAAATTCAATTTTCCATGGAACATGTAGAAATATTCGACCGATCCAAATGGGCATTTGTATGACAATTACAGTTCTCAACGCCTTTTGATAGAGGTATCAATCATCGAAATCGGAGCACATTTGCAGATTTTCGCATTTTGTGGTTCTGAAATTGTGGGCTATAGTTCAGTCGATTTTCAAAAAAATTCAATTTTCCATGGAACATGTAGAAATATTCGACCGATCCAAATGGGCGTTTGCATGACAATTACAGGTCTCAACGCCTTTTGATAGAGGTACCAATCATCGAAATCGGAGCACATTTGCAGATTTTCGAATTTTGTGGCTCTGAATTTGTGGGCTATAGTTCAGTTGATTTTCAAAAATTGAATTTTCCACGAAACGTTGTATGACAATTACAGGCCTCAACGTCTATTGATAGAGGTACCAATCATCGAAATCGGAGCACATTTGCAGATTTTCGATTTTCGTGGTTCTGAGTTTGTGGGCTATAGTTCAGTTGAATTTCAAAAAAATTCAATTTTCCATGGAAGCTGTAGAAATATTCGACCGATCCAAATGGGTGTTTGCATGGCAATTACAGGTCTCAACGCCTATTGATAGAGGTACCAATCATCGAAATCGGAGCACATTTGCAGATTTTCGATTTTCGTGGTTCTGAGTTTGTGGGCTATAGTTCAGTTGAATTTCAAAAAAATTCAATTTTTCATGGAAGTTGTAGAAATATTCGACCGATCCAAATGGCCGTTTGTATGACAATTACAGGTCTCAACGCCTTTTGATAGAGGTATCAATCATCGAAATCGGAGCACATTTGCAGATTTTCAAATTTTGTGGTTCTGAGTTTGTGGGCTATAGTTCAGTTGAATTTCAAAAAAATTCAATTTTTCATGGAAGCTGTAGAAATATTCGACCGATCCAAATGGGCGTTTGCATGACAATTACAGGTCTCAACGCCTATTGATAGAGGTACCAATCATCGAAATCGGAGCACATTTGCAGATTTTCGAATTTTGTGGTTCTGAATTTGTGGGCTATAGTTCAGTTGATTTTCAAAAATTGAATTTTCCACGAAACGTTGTATGACAATTACAGGCCTCAACGCCTATTGATAGAGGTACCAATCATCGAAATCGGAGCACATTTGCAGATTTTCGATTTTCGTGGTTCTGAGTTTGTGGGCTATAGTTCAGTTGAATTTCAAAAAAATTCAATTTTTCATGGAAGTTGTAGAAATATTCGACCGATCCAAATGGCCGTTTGTATGACAATTACAGGTCTCAACGCCTTTTGATAGAGGTACCAATCATCGAAATCGGAGCACATTTGCAGATTTTCAAATTTTGTGGTTCTGAGTTTGTGGGCTATAGTTCAGTTGATTTTCAAAAATTGAATTTTCCACGAAACGTTGTATGACAATTACAGGCCTCAACGCCTATTGATAGAGGTACCAATCATCGAAATCGGAGCACATTTGCAGATTTTCGATTTTCGTGGTTCTGAGTTTGTGGGCTATAGTTCAGTTGAATTTCAAAAAAATTCAATTTTTCATGGAAGTTGTAGAAATATTCGACCGATCCAAATGGCCGTTTGTATGACAATTACAGGTCTCAACGTATTTTGATAGAGGTATCAATCATCGAAATCGGAGCACATTTGCAGATTTTCAAATTTTGTGGTTCTGAAATTGTGGGCTATAGTTCAGTTGAATTTCAAAAAAATTCAATTTTCCATGGAAGCTGTAGAAATATTCGACCGATCCAAATGGGCGTTTGCATGACAATTACAGGTCTCAACGCCTATTGATAGAGGTACCAATCATCGAAATCGGAGCACATTTGCAGATTTTCGATTTTCGTGGTTCTGAGTTTGTGGGCTATAGTTCAGTTGAATTTCAAAAAAATTCAATTTTTCATGGAAGTTGTAGAAATATTCGACCGATCCAAATGGGCGTTTGTATGACAATTACAGGTCTCAACGCCTTTTGATAGAGGTATCAATCATCGAAATCGGAGCACATTTGCAGATTTTCGATTTTTGTGGCTCTGAATTTCTGGGCTATAGTTCAGTTGGTTTTCAAAAAAATTCAATTTTCCATGGAAGTTGTAGAAATATTCGACCGATCCAAATGGGCGTTTGCATGACAATTACAGGTCTCAACGCCTTTTGATAGAGGTATCAATCATCGAAATCGGAGCACATTTGCAGATTTTCAAATTTTGTGGTTCTGAAATTGTGGGCTATAGTTGGAATTTTCCACGAAACCTTGTATGACAATTACAGGCCTCAACGCCTATTGATAGAGTTATCAATCATCGAAATCGGAGCACTATTGCAGATTTTCGATTTTTGTGGCTTTGAATTTGTGGGCTATAGTTCAGTTCATTTTCAAAAAAATTCAATTTTCCATGGAAGTTGTAGAAATATTCGACCAATCCAAATGGGCGTTTGTATGACAATTACAGGTCTCAACGCCTATTGATAGAGGTATCAATAATCGAAATCGGAGCACATTTGCAGATTTTCGCATTTTGTGGTTCTGAATTTGTGGGCTACAGTTCAGTTGATTTTCAAAAAATTGAATTTTCCACGAAACATTGTATGACAATTACAGGCCTCAACGCCTATTGATAGAGGTATCAATCTTCGAAATCGGAGCACATTTGCAGATTTTCGATTTTTGTGGCTCTGAATTTGTGGGCTATAGTTCAGTTGAATTTCAAAAAAATTCAATTTTCCATGGAAGTTGTAGAAATATTCGACCGACCCAAATGGCCGTTTGTATGACCAGTGGCGGATTTAACGGCGGACGCACCGGGTGCGCGCCCGGGGCCCCGACTTCTGGGGGGCCCCGCAAAACTTCAACTTTCCAGTTTTTCTAATGGCTAAGTATCTAAAGTAATTTTTGTTTTTACATTGTGTTTAGAAGAAAAGAAAAATGGGAATAATTTAATATACATAAATGTTTAAAGATGTATGTTCTTTTAATACTGTTTTCAATATTAAAAGTATTTGACACGTCATAACTTGGTAAAATGCCCAAACGAAAAAAAGTTAAGAGCTCCTTCTTAGCTAGATATTTCATCAAATTTTCAATCTAGAAATTTTAAACGCGTGTAATTTGTACTTATAATTAGGGTACGCAATGTATTTTCTTCGGTGGAGAAAAAATAGTACGTGCGTTATTCGGATTAAAAGTGGCTTTGTTTTTTGACTCGCATTCTTTGCACTTGCTCGGCTACGCTGCGCTTCGCCCCGCATGCAAATATAAAGTACTTTTCATACCGGCTGCAGTGACTTTGGACTTTAAAAATTTAAAGCCGTTTTGTAACTTTAAAGGTTTATAATTTTGTTTTATTTGATTAACAGTGTCACTTTTTATAGAAATGTTTTAAAATAAATTATTTTTAAGTGATAATTATTAAAAATAAAATGTAAATTTTTTGAAGTCCAAAGTCAACGAAGCCGGTATGAAAAGCACTTAATTGCTACTATTTTTCAGTTTTGTTACAAAAATACGACTTTTCAAAATCGTAGTAGGTTGTGAAACGGCATATTTTTCATAACTAGTGAGAAAATATTCATCTCAATACCAGTTTGGGCCTACTTGATTTCCAAAAAATTTTAAAATTCATTTGGAATTTAACCATCCAAAGACTTTCTCAAAATTCAATAATTTACTGGTTATAATAAAACTAGCTGTATTGGGGCGCTTCGCTTCACTCGTTTTACAAATATCCCACTCGTTATACAAAATGAGGCACTTCCTAACTATGCCATGATCCTCTAAAGATAATGTGTAAATGTGAAAACTTGGAAAAAGCCAAGCTTTTTTTTATGAGTTGCAATTTTTTGATATTATTTTAATGGTAATCCTCTCGAAAAATTTCAAACTCATAAAAGTAAGCTTTGCCTTTTACAAGTTTTCACGTGCACATGATTTAGAAAAGTAACACAACTCAAAAATTGAGTTTTTGAGATAATTCGTCAGAAAGGTGCGCAATGATCGATTTCATAACCTGACATAGTAGCGTTTTCATATTTATTTTACAAAGCGAGTGACGGCTTGATTTTCTGATCTCCTTTTTTTGACGCCCATGGGCAATATCCTATGATAGTAAGTAAAATCGAAATTAGCATTTTCTCTTTTGCTCTCCTGAAAAATTTGAAATTTTGAGTTGTGTCACTATTCTTTGTCACGTGCGATCTTATTTTTTAGAGAATCAACACCCAGGACGCTTAAATACGTTAACATGTATTTTTATTTCCTGCCTCTCTCTATTTTTTTAAGGGGCCTAATTTTTTCTTCTGCGCCCGGGGCCCCAACCGACCTTAATCCGCCACTGTGTATGACAATTACAGGTCTCAACGTCTTTTGATAGAGGTATCAATCATCGAAATCGGCGCACATTTGCAGATTTTCAAATTTTGTGGTTCTGAATATGTGGGCTATAGTTCAGTTGATTTTCAAAAAAATTCAATTTTCCATGGAACATGTAGAAATATTCGACCGATCCAAATGGGCGTTTGCATGACAATTACAGGCCTCAACGCCTATTGATAGAGGTACCAATCATCGAAATCGGAATACATTTGCAGATTATCGAATTTTGTGGCTCTGAATTTGTGAGCTATAGTTCAGTTGATTTTCAAAAAAATTCAATTTTCCATTGAACGTGTAGAAATATTCGACCGATCCAAATGGGTGTTTGCATGGCAATTACAGGTCTCAACGCCTATTGATAGAGGTACCAATCATCGAAATCGGAGCACATTTGCAGATTTTCACATTTTGTGGTTCTGAAATTGTGGGCTATAGTTCAGTTGATTTTCAAAAAAATTCAATTTTCCATGGAACGTGTAGAAATATTCGACCGATCCAAATGGGTGTTTGCATGGCAATTACAGGTCTCAACGCCTATTGATAGAGGTACCAATCATCGAAATCGGAGCACATTTGCAGATTTTCACATTTTGTGGTTCTGAAATTGTGGGCTATAGTTCAGTTGATTTTCAAAAAAATTCAATTTTCCATGGAACATGTAGAAATATTCGACCGATCCAAATGGGCGTTTGCATGACAATTACAGGTCTCATCGCCTATTGATAGAGGTACCAATCATCGAAATCGGAGCACATTTGCAGATTTTCGCATTTTGTGGTTCTGAATTTGTGGGCTATAGTTCAGTTGATTTTCAAAAAAATTTAATTTTCCACGAGACGTTGTATGACAATGACAGGTCTCAACGCCTATTGATAGAGGTACCAATCATCGAAATCGGAGCACATTTGCAGATTTTCGAATTTTTTGGTTCTGAATTTGTGGGCTATAGTTCAGTTGATTTTCAAAAAATTGAATTTTCCACGAAACGTTGTATGAAAATTACAGGCCTCAACGCGTATTGATAGAGGTATCAATCTTCGAAATCGGAGCACATTTGCAGATTTTCGATTTTTGTGGCTCTGAATTTGTGGGCTATAGTTCAGTTGATTTTCAAAAAAAATCAATTTTTCATGGAAGTTGTAGAAATATTCGTTTGTATGACAATTACAGGTCTCAACGTCCTTTGATAGAGGTATCAATCATCGAAATCGGAGCACATTTGCAGATTTTCGCATTTTGTGGTTCTGAAATTGTGGGCTATAGTTCAGTTGATTTTCAAAAAACTGAATTTTCCACGAAACGTTGTATGACAATTACAGGCCTCAACGACTATTGATAGAGGTATCAATCATCGAAATCGGAGTACATTTGCAGATTTTCGAATTTTGTGGTTCTGAAATTGTGGGCTATAGTTCAGTTGATTTTCAAAAAAATTCAATTTTCCATGGAAGTTGTAGAAATATTCGACCGATCCAAATGGGCGTTTGTATGACAATTACAGGTCTCAACGCCTTTTGATAGAGGTATCAATCATCGAAATCGGAGCACATTTGCAGATTTTCGATTTGTGTGGCTCTGAATTTGTGGGCTATAGTTCAGTTGAATTTTAAAAAAAATCAGTTTTCCATGGAAGTTGTAGAAATATTCGACCAATCCAAATGGCTGTTTGTATGACAATTACAGTTCTCAACGCCTTTTGGTAGACGTATCAATCATCGAAATCGGAGCACATTTGCAGATTTTCGAATTTTGTGGCTCTGAATTTGTGGGCTATAGTTCAGTTGATTTAAAAAAAAATCAATTTTCCATGGAACGTGTACAAATATTTGACCGATGCAAATGGCCGTTTGTATGACAATTACAGGTCTCAACGCCTATTGATAGAGGTATCAAGTCTGGTACGCATTTTCACAATCATCCGGTGTTCTCATTTTATTCATTGTGTCGTTTCCGGTCGTCAAAGTCACTATCGTTTTTTCGTTTCTGGAATTATTTGCCACTCTTTCTAAATGCTGTTCAAACTTCATGTCTTGTAGTTTCACTAGAATTTCATGGTGTCAAATGTACTTGTTTTAAAACAGAAGATGATTCTGCACTGGGAATTGTTTTTTTGCTTCTACAAGGGTGCCTAACATTTTTAGCCCAGGGCGCCTAAATATATAAGAACGGCCCTGTTAATCTGTGTAGTGTTTTCTTCATTCTCCGTTTTTTTTTTTCAAGATGATAGCTACTGCGAATATTTCTAGCATTGAGGGCGAAAAGGGAATTTGTTTATTTTATCCACACTTAAGAAATACGATTAATTTGCAAATATCCTTTTCTTTTCTTAAAAATTATAAATCATTTCTTTCTCCTCGCTTGTGCTTACGAGTTCCATAATGCAGCAAAAATGATTTAACTAACATATAAACCTTCAGAGAATTAGCAAAATAAATATTATACCGATGTACTTTACAATAAATATAGAAATTGTTCAAGCAGGTTGAGGAATAAGGGGATATTTTTAAGCCGAAAACGTCATTATAGTATTAGCTCTCAAGGTAAAAAACCTATTACCTATATAAAACGATTAACATCTTAATGAAAGTTGCTTTCTTTTAATTATTGCTCACGCCATAAGTATAGAAAATAGGAATTTAATTCTGATGAAAATTTTCACACTAACAAAATGTGCTTAAATTTAAAGGCTTCTTCCCATTGGTAATAGTGTCTGGTAATAATAATTTTTTTGGATTTACGAGAATAACCAAATTCTTCTACCTACCAAAGGATTATAATTAAATTCTACTTACCTTTCACTTACCAATACTGGTCCGAAAATTTTGCCACGTTTTGTAAAAATAAAAAAAAAATTAAAATGAAATCAAGCTAATTTGCATCTTTATGGAATTAATTTTTTGGTTTTTAATCATAATAATATATACATATACAATTTTTTTTCTTTTTCTTAATTTCTTTTATTTTAAATTACATTTCAATTAAAATACCTAAATTTAATTTTAAATAAAATAAAAAATAAACTATTTTATTATATTACTTTATAATTTTTTATGGTTTTTTTTGCTTTATATTTTAATTTATTCTTACACTTTAAAAAATAATTTAATTATTCTGTTTATTTTTATTTAATTTTTTTAGTAATTTAAATATATATTTCTTATTTTTTCTATATATATTTTTTATGACTTTATTTTTTTATAATTTAATTTTTTTATTCATCACCGTTGATATATACAAGATTGTAGTTTACTGTTTTGCTCCTCAAGATGATATTTATATGGTTGTTGTAAAAGTAGTTGGTGCTGATGGTATTTTTGATTAAAATAATAATAATAATTATTATTATTTTTATTATAAGTAAAATGTTGTTGATTATTAAAATAATTAAAAACTAAATTAAAAATTATAAATAAAATAATGTAAATAAAATGAAATTTATTTTTTATTCCATCACTTGTTTGCATTGCTTCGGGTCTTTCGCCTGAAATAATAAATGAGAACGAGAAAAACGGACAAGTTGGTAATTAAAAAAAATATATATTTTTGACTTTTAATTGAAAAATTATAAAGTTCTGTAAATAAATACAGTATGGAGTCATCGTCCATTATATACATAAGTGTTTGTAACTGTATGGAGTATAATTTATAAAACTAATATTCTTACCATTTAATACGTGCACCTTTATCGAATTGGCATGGGCATTTGATGGATCACACGTGTATTTTCCTGTGTCGGCCAAATCCGCGTTATGTATCAACAAATATGATATGGTTGGATCATAACTGTCTGTCATTATAATAATACCGCCACGTAATGACTCATCGCTGATTACCTAGAACGCAAAAAAAAAAAAAAAAAAAATCGATTAACATTACAAAATGTTTATTAGATATATGTTTGTAGCTACAAAACGAAATTCAATCCAATTACGTATACGTAATACAATTTTCGATCCCATAAATATGGATAAATTAATATAAATAATAAATTAATTAAAGATTTATCAAATGGGGTAAAAATATAATAGAAATTTATTATTGCTTTCATTATAATGTTAAGTAATTGTTCCGTAATATATAACATAACTTATATGCGACAACAACAATTTTTCTTCCTATTATTAAAATTGGTTATGTCATTTAATCGATTTTGTCATTAATTTTAAGGCCATAAACACGTTAATTTCAATTTTAGGAACAAAAAAAAAACGTATAAATAACGACATATTGAATACATATAACATGGATTTATAGAATTAACTCGGAATTTAATCTACACGCAATCAAAATATAGACGAATACGTATGTTTGTAATGAAACCTGTAAAATAAATAAAATTTACCAGCTTGCTAAGATTGGCGTCTCCGTTTTATCATAAAATTTATATCGATGCCATAAAAATATGTAATTAAGTTGTCATTAAATAAATTTTTTTCTTAATTTGTTAAGATTTCGCTACAGTAAAGAAGAATAGAGTTACATTTATGAAGCCCGACCTACTAATTAGTGAATCACTAGAGCTGAACGTTGGCCTGAGAAATTATTGGAAGGAGTAATGTTGTACCTTTCAATTCAGATGGTTTAAATAACTGGTAAAGCTTTCAAGCGGAGGGAAAATTAACAGTTCAACATCATAAGTACCAATTGTTTTAATTTAATGTTATCTATATTTAATTATCCATAAAACGACAAAGTTGTCAATACGGAAAACTGTTGCACATTTTTTGTTGTACAGTTCTTCAAATGGCTCAGATTTTGTTGAAGTGGGCGTCTTTAATTAGTGGAAGTTATGTAAACATTTGGTCTAGATGCCAACAAAAAACATACGATCAGAATGAATATGATACCATGAGTTGTTACAAAAGACTCAAAAATCTTAAATGTTGTTTAGCATGCACATAGCAAAAAAATGAAAATATTAGGCGATTTTTGTCTCTCTACAATAAACGATGAAATTGACTAAATTTGTTCAACAAAAATCAAAACTATCAAAGTCAAATGTGTTTTTTTTTTCGAATGGCCGTAGTATGCGTAGTAAACCGTCCTATAGAAATGTATTACCGAATATAAAATTACTCGTAATTGCATTTTATTTACCGGTAAATTCCTACATTTGCTCGCTATCCAGTACACTTGCATTTCATGTGGCTTAACTGGCCGTAATTTCACTTTCTTTCAGGCCCAAACAGCCTTCAAAGAGGTAATGGCGACCACACTATCTTAATAGGTACTACGGCTAAATTGCTAATTATAAAACCTACAATTAATATTAGAATACATTTTAATTAATTTTTCAAGTTCATATTCTAAAAATTCCAAGAGAATTAATGGCCGGGTCTCGTGCTGGAAAGCCTACGATTATGAATAAATCAATCCGCTCATTAAGCCATGATGACGGACACAAGTTTACAACTCTACATTGACCCCTATTATAATTGTAATTTTTGCTTCGATATCCTATCGACTGGCAAAATTTGTCTGTCGACCACATTTTACTTCACGATAATACTAAATGAAAAATTAAACGACAACAAATGATTGTTGGTCGACTCGTCAATCTCCACGATGGGTTGAAATTGTACCATTCGAAAATGTGAACTCAACTATTTGGAGCAAACGACTGCAGGAGAAAAAAAAAATAATGGAATCAACACCCAAATTACGTATTTGGTCCAGGAGATAATAATTGATAAATATTAAGAATTGAGAATATAATCAATTAAAACGATTCATCCAACAAGCTTGGCTTAACAATTATAAATGCTAGTATACAGATTCTCTATGTCAGTGTTCGAAAGTAGTTGGTTATTGGCGTGCCAATACAATTATTTCTTTAATAATTATATTTGTTGCGTGCCAAATTAATTCCGTAAAATATTTTTAATTTTTTTTATAATATGTCAGTTAACCTTTCTGCTAATAGACTAGGAGATGGTGACAGGTGACGAGTATCCCTGACATTTTCTAAGAGGGACGTATGCCAATTTTCCCAGAGTGTTTTTAAAACTTTAATTATTTCCACCGGTATGCAATATGAAAACACAGAAATAGCCTCTAACTTTTCTTATTTGTACCTAACCCTTTGAACCATTTCGGCCGCTGCGGATTGCATGCCTTCAATTATTATTAGAGCATCAGTTTGTTTATACTGCCTTATGTTAAAAAGACAAGCAGTATAATATCACGGAAACACTAAAATTCTTCACAAAAAGAAAAGCGATTTTCCTTATTTTCAAAAGCGTGCAGCGGCTAAGAACCTTTCTTTTTTTTATATCATAGGGTTATTTATCAATCCTTTAAAAGGCATGCTGTGTAAAATGGGAGAACGTCACCTGTCATCATCTCCTAGTCTATAATCGAATTTCTGTGCATTGTATGTGTATGGAAAACCAAAATTGGCAAATCTAACTTTTAATTTATGGTATCGACCGTAACACCATTAGTACGAGAAATGTTCCAAAATATTGTTTGCCGTTGGGCCATGTTTTAATTTATAAATTCTGATCTCAGCCCAATCTGGCGAATATAATTTTTGATTTAAGATATTGGTTAAAGCATGATGATATGGCCTAAGGGATTCTTCAGAGCCAGATTTTTTTTAATTTTATGTTAGGAACTCCTTAAAGAATCGACTTTACATATCAAATCTCAGATGTAAAATTTTATTAAAATACATCCACAAACTTGCCATCTAGTTCGGTCCTAGAATGGTTGTTGATGTAAAAAACTATTAGTGAAACAATTTTTGATTAATGGTGCCATATTATCAGTAGAGCGTAGAGGTGTTCCGCAATATTTCTTGTATTTGTCTCATGTTTTATCTAAGAAATCCGACCCCAAATGAAATAACCCCAGAAATTCTTCAGAGCGTGAATATTTCGATTTTATATTAGGAACTACTTATAGAATCGACTTACTAACGTAGATGTAAAATTTCACTAAAATTTATTGGCAGACTTGTGTATTACATTTGGCGCTGGAAGTGTAGAAAAGGCCTGGATTGATCATGTATTTAAAAAACAAGTTTCTCTTTAGCAATTTTATTTTTTTTTGTTGATTTATGGGTTGTGTTTATGTACCAAAGTATTATTAGCAATGTGTTGGAATATTTGTTGAATTCTGGCCATGTTTCATTTAAGAAACTCCATTCCTGCCCAAACGGAACTTTTGCAATTGTGCACCAATTCCATTATAATTTGGTATCTGACTTAACGAATAAATTTGATGTTAAATGAATTGGTTTCAGCACATCCAAATGATGAATGAAGGTGGCGGCTTTTGAAACTTTTCTAGAAGAGATTTAAATACAAATTTGTTTTCTGACCAGTGGATGGTCGTCGCCACCAAACCAATTTTTTCTTTTTTTTATCAAAAATTCAAGACTTTATAGCAGTCAAATTGGTTCAGATTTCGTTCAAGTTTAGTTGTTTTTGGCCTGTGCATCTTGTGACAACTTCCATTGGCTATCCTTTTCTTGTAACTAATACCAAAGCATACCCTGAACTTATACAACATAAGTCAATGAAGAAAATATTAATAAAAATAATTTCAAATTGGTTTAAGGCACGAAACGTTTGACAGTAAAACTACCTCCAAAATTGTTGTATTTCGCCCAAAAGCAGAGCAGAAATGCAGAAGATGCTGAATCAAGTCAACGACGATCCAGAACGCTCAAATGGGTCATAACTGGTGATAAAACAGGAGTTTACGAATATGACATTGAAAGTAAGGCTTAATCGTCCCACTGAAAGCTTCCTAAAGACGCAAGACCGAAAAAAGCTTGTCAAGTATAGTGTATAACATGAGTTCTTAAGTCGTTCGATTAATAAGTAGTCCAGGAAGTTATACGCTGTTTGCGTGAAGCGATCCGAATGAAACGTCTGGATTTGTGGGGAAATAACTCATGGCCATTGTACCACGATAATACACTTGCTCACAATTCTCAGCTTGTTAGTAAATTCTTGGTCCAAAATCGACACCGTTATGATACTAAGCATACCAAAAGAGTATAACCTTTTTGACAGCAAACAATAAACTAAGCATCCAGTATGGCTCAAAATGCTAAGAAACGTCAGGGAAAATGTACCAACACAACGGAAAACCAACTGTTGCAATTGGACTTAAACAACCAGCGAAATTGTAAAATTTGACGATTTTTTGAGCAAGTGTGAAAGTGAATATTAAAAATTTGATATTCATTCAAAAGGTGGTTGTATGACCAAATTACTTTCACGGGTTGCCATTTCCCAGTATTTCTGTATTTGGGCTTTATCAAAATTCTAGAAACATTTTTTCCATTTTTTGTAAGAATAACTGTAACAAAGGTCAATTTTTTAAAATTCGTGGTAAGTTTAGCACGCGTGCCACGTATTTGCGATCACTGCTCTATGGTCCTCTTACAATTGTATTTTAATAATGAAAAATATTTCTATGCGACATAATATTCAAACATTTTTCTGGCGACTTTAAATAAGGATTCAAATTCAATTTTACTATAATTGTTTAATTAAATTTATTTATTTTATTATTTTTAAGTAGACAGACTAACTAGGCACACTGGATACTTGCCTAGGGCACGAGAATTTTGGGGGCTCGTAATTTTCTTACTCCACTAGCGAGGTAGACTTTGTCTTTTTAGAACCGCAAGACAGCTTATAATTTGAAGATAAACTTTCTTATGAAATTTTACAAAACCTAGATTGGGATACTTGGGAAGATTCAAAAGCCTAAATTCAAACAATGTGCTCTGAAACTAGTTCTGTAGAACATCTTCAAGTAGAACTAGTAAATATAAATCAAAGACACAACGAGGATGTGAAAGCTTTTGCTTCTAGAGTATAAAAACTACTCATGCTATAAAATGAAGGATGTATCCGAAGTGAAGGAGCAGTTGTATAAAAATATATCAAAAGTATAAACTCTAAGATCGCCCTAAGACCTTTCCGAGAAGGTCTTTCAGACCCTTTCAAGTTAATTATTAAAGATTGCAGATATCCTTAGTTGAATGACGCTATATCGAAAGCACTTGAAAAGGAAATCACCGTTAAACAAAGCAACTTATTATCATCTTCTTTAACATTCCGTAGTTTACGTAAGAATAAACATCATCAAAATTTTAAATGTCGTTATTGTCATAAAGTTGGTCATTTTTTCCAAAATTGTTTTGCTCGTCAAAGGTCTCAAAATCATTCCATCCATTCTTTAACTAAATCCATTGGAAATTCAAACTCATATCAAAATTGTGCCTCGACCTCGAATCAGTCAACCGCATGTCAACATAGCAATAACATAACACTGACATGTGCCTATTATACATGTCCCGGGCATCATATTCAGGAGGGTCGTAAAAAGAGAGCTGCTGATGAATGGTTAGCTAAAAATCAAAGTGAAAATTTAAACACTTCGGGAAACGCCAATGGACTCAATCCAAATTTGAACATGAGGTCGCGAGTTCAGCAGTTGAAACACTAGAGTGTTCAAACAATAAAAATAAATCCGTTTCATATGATCTGAATATCTTATTTTCAGAAAATAAAGACTTCTTTTGTCGTAATTCTCCTAATTTTACAGTGTTGGAACGAGGTTCTGTTACTCCTACACTTTAAAAGCTTGTTAAATAAATTCATATAATTTTCATGATTCTTTTGCCAATTTTAACTCTGATACTTCAATGAAGTTTTTACAGTCAGAAGTTTCAAACAATTTAATCGAACCTGAGGAAAATCAATTCAAACCAGATCATAATAATTGTAATTTTTTCGAATCAATTGAAAAATTTTCGGATAATCTACATAACCAAACATATCAAAATGAAAATCACATATTTATTAGAAATAATTTTCTAGATAAACGGTTTGTAAAACTTGCGTTAGATGTTATCATTCCTGACACGAGCCTATTCCTAATTGATACTGGATCCGATAAAAGTTGGTGTCAGAAAAGATGAAACAAATTGTGATTTAGATTGAAAGTGTACCATCAAAGGGATTTCGTCAGAACTCATTAAAACGTTAGCTATAACGGAAAAATTAAAATTGTCTCAATCATCGTTCAATAATCATAACTTTCAGATAGTCCCCGATAAATTTCTTATCCCGTGTTCAGGCATAATTGGCAAAGTTTTTCTTACCAAAAATAAATGTAAATTAGACGTTTCTACCCAAACAATGAAATACCTTATCCTTCCTTATCCTTCATAATTCTTTAATTAAGATACAAAATTATAGTTAGCATTGCAAATACTAATGAAGAACCTATAGGAGTAGATGAAAACATTAGTCTGAATATAAATCATCTTTCAAATTATGAATTATTTTATCTCAAGGATTCTTGGTCCAACAAAATTAACAAAAGGCTCAAGAGACTTGAATCTTATATCTCAACTGAACATCTAAATTCTGAAGAACAAGAATCTATACTAAAAATTTGTAGAACATTCAATGATATTTTCCATATTCAAGAGGGTGATAAATTATTGGTCATAAACGCCGCTAGCCACCACATTCGTACTCCTTCTGATTGTCCTCCTACTTATATCAAACTATATCGATTGCCGTATGCAAGAAAAGAAAAAATAAATACGCAAGTTGAGGAGATGCTACAAATTGGAGAATAGAAAATAGTAAAAACCCGTAAAATTTTCCACTTCTAATTGCACCGAATAAGTCTGACGATAATAAAAAAAATGTCGTGAGTCGTGGTGCGGATTATCACAGGCTAAATGATATCACTATCTGTGACGTATACCCGCTTCCTAATACAGTGGTAGACATTCGTATAAACGCACTATGTTTTTTGAATATAGTTCTAAGAGTAAAGTGTTTTGATTTTTTTCAAGTGGTCTAAATTGTGTCTATCATCTTAAATCTGTTGCTAAGATAAACCATTAGTAAAAATTTTAATGGTTTACTTTAATAAATGGAAAAATCTAAATTTCAGGTGGACATTCGTATAAACGCACTTCTGATAATGTACTAAAATAAAAACCAAAATTAGCAATTTTTCATATATTATTTAATTTAATTTTTGGTCTGGCCCCGACCTTTCTGAATAACTTCGAAAATTCGAGAAGGCATTGAATTTGTTAAATTTTTGAGGGCTTTCAGATCAATTGTGGCCCAACATTCACGGATGGCACTTTTCAAATCTTTATTTGAATTATATTGCTGTTCATTTCCATAAACTTTTCGGGGAAGGCCCTCTAAAGGTTTTCGATATGATTGCAATCAGGCTGCAAGCTGGCCATTCAAGAAGGGGATGTTTTTCTCGAGAAACCACGGAGTGGTCTCCTTCGAAGCATGGATCGGGGCATTGTCTTGTTGAATATTATAATTTTTGTTGATGTTATTATCCAGATAATTTGTCAAAACGTCTTCCAAAAGTTTTACGTACATACGGAAGTTCATTCGTGTCGTTATAAAGCAGACGGGAAGCTCCTCGTTATAAGAAAATGCTCCGCATATCATAACACACCACCACAAATTACGCTTCGACCTAACGACGCCATGTTCTGACAAACTATGCCAGTAGCAACTGTAGCAGTCGGGAAAATCCAGATTAATTTTTTTCAGTAAGAAAAAATCACACTCTGCCAATCCGTTATCGACGACATGTATTTACGAGCAAATTTGAGCGGATTATTCGTATGCATGCCGTTAAAAGTGGTTTGATCCAAATTTTGTCCATTTTATGTTCGGTGAACTATTAAAAATACGGGCAATGTGTCGGGTCGTCACAGGAAGATCAATGGCCTGCATGATAGACGGTTTCGTGTATAGCTTCTTTGCGATTAGACCTTTCTGGCGAGCTGAGATCTTGGATAGCAATAGTCCTGATTGCAATCCTATCGAAAATCTTTAGAGGGCCTTCCCCCGAAAAGTTATGGGAATGAACAGCAATATAATTCAATTAAAGATTTGAAAGTGCCATCCGTGAATGTTGGGCCACAATTGATCCGAAAACCCTGGAAAATTTACAAATTCAATGCCTACTCGAATTTTCGAAGTTATTCTGAAAGGTCGGGGCCAGACCAAAAATTAAATAAAATAATATATGAAAAATTGCTAATTTTGGTTTTTATTTTAGTACATTATCAGAAGTGCGTTTATACGAATGTCCACCTGAAATTTAGATTTTTCCATTTATTAAAGTAAACCATTAAAATTTTTACTAATGGTTTATCTTAGCAACAGATTTAAGATGATATACATAATTTAGGCTACTTCAAAAAAATCAAAACACTTTACTCTTAGAACTATATTCAAAAAACATAGTGCGTTTATACGAATGTCTACCACTGTATAGCGGAGATTTTTGATCAATTAGGTCGTGCTGGATATTACAGTACACTTGATTTAAAAAGTGGTTATCATCAAGTTTCTTTAAATCCAGTTAATAAAGAAAAAAATGTTTTTAGCACTGACAGAGGCCACTATCATCTCACATGCATGCCTTTCGGATTAAAAGAAGCGCCAGCTACATTCCAAAGGCTTATGAACTCTGTCTTAAATGGCTTAACCGGTATAAAATGCCTGGTTTATCTAGACGATATAGTCGTGTATGGTCGTAATTTAAAAGAGTATAATGAAAAGTTGATTGAAGTTTTTAAGTGTTTTCGGCAAAATATTCTTAAATTTAATGCAACCGAGAATTAAACTATCTTGGCCATGCCATTACGTCATCAGGTATAAAACTTGATTCTAAAAAAAATCATGCTATCAATCATTTCTCAGTTCCTCAAATGTTAAAGATATCACATCTTTCCTTGGCTCATCAGGCTATTAGAGGAAATTTATTCAAAATTTCGCGGAGATTGCAAAGCCCCTAACCGAACTTCTAAAGAAAAATGTAGTTTCCCATTGGGATGAGTTTTGTGACGAGGCTTCTGGTAAACTTAAATCTACTCTTGTAAATCCTTCGATCCTTCAATATCCCAACTTTGAAAAAGAATTTATCATTGCTTGCGATGCATCTGACGTCGCTCTTGGAGCTATCTTTTCCCAAAAAGTTGACGAATCCGATCTGCCGATTGCTTATGTAAGTAGAACGGTGAATTCCACTGAACAAAATAAATATCCTGCTATCGAAAAAGAACTTGTAGCAATCGTATTTGCAGTTTGATCAATTTCAACTGTATATTTATGAAAAAAAGTTTACCCTTGTAACGGATAATAAACCGTTGAGTTAGATAAAATACATGAATAATCCCTCATTCGTCTTATGTGATGGAAACTGAAATTAGCCGAGTATGAGTATTCTATAATTCACAGGCCTTGTGAATAACAAAAATGCAGATGCGCTCAGTAGAATAAAAATGGAGGTGTGGCCAACACACGACTTTCTTTTACGAACAGCGAATTTTGAAAAACTTTTATAATTCAAATTTCCCGCAAACTTAATTAAGATTGTTTTTATTATTTCATGTTTTCTGTAAATTGTATATTTTTGAAATATTTGCAAAATAAATTTTCTGTTTTACGGAATCTGGGAGCTGGGAACTGGGACCCCAAAATTTATGTAAAAAGTTTAAACATGAAGTTGCAGTTTGATTGCTTAAACCATTTGGACTACAAATTGACAGTCATATGTATATACCAACAGACACCACTTCAAAACTCAATTTTTTGAACTCATTAGTACACACGTAAAAGAAATAAAAGGTGATATTTATGAATTTAAATTTTTTCTTTTAATTTTTTGGAATTTGTATTAGTGATTTTTTGTAAATCTTATACTTTTTAAGATATTTGCAAAACAAATTTTCTGGCCCAAGGGAGTGGCCACTTCCGGTGGACCGATTTGAAGTAAAATTCACTGGGACCTCCCAATTTATCCAAAAAGCTTAAATCTGAAGTTTCAGTTCGATTGGTTAAGCCATCTGGGCTGTAGAGAGGACACAGACTGACAGACAGACGGACTGACAGACAGACATCATTTCGAAACCCACTTTTTCGGACTCAGGGGACCTCAAAACAGATAAATCTTCAATAATCTCAAGGTCGAAAATTTTCATGATTACTATACTTTATTTTACTTACGTAAAAGAAAGTAAAAATACATGATAAAGTGATCCAAAGCCAAATGTGAATGTAGTTACTCGATCTAAATTAAAGCTACAAAATCAAAATCCTACTGCTGAAAATAATGCTGATAATTTTCTTGATAATTCTATAACCAGAACCGTTACACCAACCTCCAATCTACACCATTTTCTATCCAGTTCTGATTCTAATATCGTAAATACATAAATATCACCCAGCGAAAATGATTCCGTAAATCATAGTTTAGAACAAATAATGCCAACTATTAAACATGTTACTGATAAAAATGAAATTATTCAAATATTAAACGAATTTTACACATGTCCTCTTGGGAGTCATCAAGGTTTTACACGCACATATCGTCGAATAAAATCATATTTTTATTTTGATAAAATGCTGTCTGTAATTAAAAACTTTATAAAAAATTGCGGATTTTGTTAAAACAACAATAATTCGAAAAAATATTTTTAGACATTGTAGAGCCGATTTCTTTACGGAGCACCGATTTCGATCTTGGCCGACCAAGGATCAAACTTTATGGGTGAAATTTTAAAGAAAATCTGTAAATTATTTAAAATGAAAAAGTTTAATACTACCGCTTACCACTCAGAAACAAATGGGGCCCTAGAGAGAGCTCACAAGACGATTTACGACCATTTAAGAAAGCCGATTTTAAAATAGATGATCTCGTTCGAAACTATCGCCATTTTTGCCTGGGCCCATATAGAGTTATTTCAATGAGAAAATTCGATATCTCATGTCAGAATTTCATACTTCATGTCAGAATTAGATATGCAATATCAGAATTTGTATTTAGATGTCAGAATTCTATATCTTATGTCAAAATTTGATATAAATATAACGCGAAAATTTACCATGTCACATATTCGAGATAGTATGCCAGAATCGAGATATTATGCCAGAATCAAGATATTACATTAGAATTTGAATTTTTTATGCCAGAATTCGAATTATCATGTCAGAATCCGGTAAATGATAAAAGAATTAGATTTGCAATATCAGAATTTGTATTTATGATGTCAGAACTAGATAATATACATATTATATCTGAATTTGGTATTTCATGACCGAGTTTGAGTTTTTGATGTTAGAATTCGGTACATCACGCCAGAATTCGATGTATCATGTCAGAATTCGATATGAAATTTCAGAGTTTGAGATTGCAATATCAGAATTCGATACATCATATCGATACCTTATATCAGCATTCTATAAATCATAAGCGACTTCGATATGTCTTATCAAAATTTTAATCTTTGATGTTAAAATTCGATATCTCATTATCAGAATTTGAATTTTTAATGAGTTTGAATGTCAGAATTAGATATGCAATATCAGGTATGGTATTTCTAATGTCATAATTCTATATATTATGCCAGAATTCGATATGTCATGCCAGAAATTGACATATCACAGATTCGAGATATTATGCCAGAATCCGATAAATTATGGCAAAATTCCTTAATTCATGTCAGAATTTGGTACGTCATCTCAGAATTTGAATTTATGTATGTTAATTCAGAATTGGATTTGTCCTGTCAAAATTAGAGTTAATGCTGTCTAAATTGGATATATCTGAAGTTAGAATTTGAATTTTTGGAATGAGCATTTTTAATATCAGCTTTGTATATCTTATGTCAAAATTAGATAAATGATGAGAGAATTCGATATTTCAAGCCAGAATTTGAGTTATTTGATAAATCTGTCATGAAGCCTTCAGAATTCCATAAATCATCTCAAAATTCGATATGTTATGTTAGAATTCGATGTCACAAATAAAATTGTATATGTCAGATCGATATTTTAACTTTTTCCGTAGTCGAATATGTCGGTTAAAATTCGACATGTCTTATCAGAATTCGAAAGGTCTTATCAGAATTTGATATATCATCTCATAACCTCTGAATTCGAGATGTCATATCAGAAGTGGATATATCATCCCAGAATTCAGCACAATTTATTGAATTTTGGTACGGCATATTGAATTCTGACATGAAATTTCGAATTTTGGGATAATATATCGAATTTTGAGGTCTTGATGTGATATATCAAAGAATTGTATGAAAAATTAACAAAACAAGCTGTAAACTTTTATTTTCATGAAGTGATTTTACGGCTGGATGTAGGCTCATTTTGGATTACCTCTGCTTCCCACACAAATTATACGTTAAGTTTCATGAGAAGAACCAAATATAAAATGTTAAAATTTGTATAAGTTCAACCCTTAAAGTGTCATATCACGAAAGTGATCCAATAGGAGAGCTCAGCCAAGAGTTATCTATAAAAAAATTATAAGGTCAAGTTTGTTATGGGGAGCCCGGAAAAATTCGCTTGTATTTAAGTCTCATATAAAATTTCGAAATTTTTAAAAATTCAACCAGTAAAGTATCATGTATGGAAAGAATTACAATTATTGTGCTCAGCCAAAAGTTATACCTAGAGAATTTATCAGGTCAAACATCATGTGGGGAGCCCGGAAAAATTCGTTTGAATGAAATTCAACCCTTAAAGATGCATGGCTGGAAGGTAGTTCAATTAGGTTACCTCACCAATAGTTATCGTTAGAACAATTATCAGGTCAAGTTTCAAGTTACGAGCTCGTGAAAATTCGTTTGAATGAGTCCAAACAAACAAATATTTCCGGGCTCCCCACACGAAATTTGGCCTGATAATTTTTCTAGGGATAACTATTGGCTAGCCCCTTTTATTATAGTACTTTCCAGATATGCTAATTTAAGGGTTGGATTTGTACAAATTTTTAAATTTTATATTATGCCCCTCTCATGAAACTTAACGTGTAACTCCTATCGTAAGCAATGACAAACCAAAATTAGGATTTATCCAGCCATAAAATCGCTATATGGAAATACCAGCTTTTAGGTTATTTGACAATTTTTGATTTTATATAAAATATTAATAGTCTGAAATTTTCGGCGATTAACTTTCGGCTGAGATAGCCAAGACACTATCTACATTAGCGATATTTTTATTACTAACTGTATTTAAAGTTAATATTTCAAAAAAAAACGTAAGAGAATTTAATCCAGTTTCGAATTGATGGGACTATAATCTGGCAAAATCAATCCCTCTATCAGGCCATGGCGCCTGTTTATTTTCTTAAGATTGATAAATATTTGATCGTCCATAGTTTTGTATTTCCTTTAAATTTACGAATGATGAGAAAGAAATTGTCGTATCTCTCTATTTTTTGTCGAAGTCCCATGATAAATTGCAACTTGTACCTACAGTTTAAAAAATCTTAAAGATTTGATGTAACGACAGCTTCCGAATCATACTCTTAAATTAAACAGTTTTTATTTATAAATGAGTCAATATTGGGACCGCCATTAATGCCAATGCGACATTTGAATTATTAACCATACTGACATAACGAGTCACAAAAAATTGAAATTTATTTAAAAAGGTTGCTTCTTCTTCACACAATAAAAATACTCCTCTAATCACTTTTCATAAATCATTCGGTCATTTCATTTCACAATCAATGGTACAACCTTATACAATAAAAAAACAAATCTGGACTAGTTTTATCGGCCGATATATCTTCATGTGAGTACTATAGTGCCTATACGCTATTTGGAAGATTTTCGATAAATCGAATTTTAACTAAAATTATTGTTAAAGTTCTAACATTTCTGAATATTTTGCAAGTAATACAAATTAAATTTTCTTTCTATGAAAACCGGCAAATCTTTTGTTCCCCAAAAAGTCAAAAATGGATATAGGACACTTTTCATATACATACATATGTATATACTCGTATATTGTTAAAAGTTTATATTTGATTTTACAATAATGCTCAAATGCAATGGGTATAGGACAGACCACAGTTGGGAATATTCGTGTAAAAAACATTTTTTACATTTAACAAGTAAAGATGTTAGTCAACAAAACAGTTCGTCAAATCGAACATCCTAAAAGGAGTAACGTCCAAATCATCAGGGTTTTTTCCCATGGATTGCTAGGCTGGATGATTATCGTAAAAATAAAGTTGATATATCCTTCCGCGGCTGCGTCCACAAAACCAACAAAAGTTAACTGCCAGTTATATCATCCCAATGAGACAATATATGTATCCAAGCTACCACCATTCAATAAAATATGTCAGAAATCGACATATCATATCTGAATTCGAGGTATTAAACCACGCCAGAATTAGAATCTTTGGTGTCAAAATTCGATACCTCAAGTCAGAATTCCATAATTCATGTCAGAATTACATATACAATATCAGAATTTGCATTTATGATGTCAGAATTCGATATACCATACTAGAATGCGCCAAGTCAAATATTCGAGATATTATGCCAGAATTTCAGTCATACCTAGAATTTGAATTTTTGATGCCAGAATGTCTGAATTTGATATGTCATCTCCGAATTTCAGTTTTTTAAGTTAGAATTCGGTACATCAAATCAGTATTCGATGTATCATGCCAGAATTCAGTAAGAAATTTCAGAGTTTAAAATTGTGAGGTATGAATTCGATACATCATGTCAATACACCATACCAGAATAAAATAAATTATGCTAGAAATATGAAAATTCGACATGTTATGTCTAAGTTCGACATGTTGCGTTAGAATTTGAATTTTTGATGCCACAAATGAATACTTCATATCAGCATTCGAATCATAAGCGAATTCGATGTCTTATCAACATTTAAATGTTTCATGTCAAAATTCGATAGCTCATCGATATGAAATATCAGAATTGCCAGAATTCGATATATCACATATTCAAGATATTGTGCCAGAATTCGTTACTTCAAGTCAGAATTCGAAACGTTATGTCACAAATTAAATATCAGATGTCAAAATTAGGTATATCATGATATCAAGGTAGATTTCAATATGTCGTGTCAGAATTTCAATTTAAGATGTCAGAATTGATATATCATGCTAAAACTTGGTAAATCATATCAGAATTCGATATGTCCTTTTATGATGTAGTATGTAGTTTGGCATGTCACATCAGAATTTGACATACCAAGCCCAAACTCAATAAATAATTTTAGAATTCGATATGTCATATCAGAATTAAAATATACATATGTTAGTCAGAATGACTGGAATCAGAATTTCAATTTTTGGTGTCAGAATTCTATATATCAGAGTTCTAGTTACGATTTTAAAATTCGATATGACATGTCAGAATATGAATTTGTAATAACAGAACTATATATCTTATGTCAAAATTAGATAAATGATGACAGAATTCAATATTTCAAGCCAAAATTTGAGTTAGTCCAAATTCAATGCATCACAATTCTTTTTGTCAGTCCAGAATTCGAAAGGTTGTCACAATTTGATAAATCTGTCAGAATTCGATAGGTTATATCAGAATTTCCATTTTTGGTTTTAGAACTTTACATATGGCGTAAGAATAAACTTTTTCCTTATTCGACGTGTCTTGTCAGAATTCGAAAGGTTTTATCAGAATTTAATATACCATCTCATGACTGCAGAATCCGTTACATCATCTCAAAATTTCTGATGTCATATCAGAGTTGGATATATTATCCCAGAATTCAGCACAATTTATTGAATTTTGGTACAGTATATCAAATTCTGACATAACATCTGGAATTTTGGGATGATATATCTGATTCGTAAGGCTTGAAATTATATATCAAAGAATTGACTATCTCATGTCACAAATTCGATAAATTTCTTCAGCGGTTGACTTTATGATGTCAAAATTTAATAATTCATGTAATAGATTGAGTTTTGGATGTCAAAATTCGAAATATCATGCTGGTATTCAATAATCATACCAGTATTCGATAAAACATATCAGAATTCGATAAGTCGTGGAAGAAATTAATTTTGTGACATCAGAATTTGAGTTATTGATGTCAAAATTCGATATGTCATGTCTGAATTCGATATGTATTCCAGTATTTATATTTTTCTGACAGAATTCTACAACAGGACATTTTCGATAAGACGTTAGATAGATCATATCCGAATTTGAACTTACGATGTCAGAATTCAACATCTCATATCAGAATTCGATGTATCATGCAAATCTTGATAAATTAAGTATGAATTCGATACCTCATAATTTGGGTTCTTTTGCAGTAAAGAACGGTGTTTCCTTAAAAAATACCTAATATAGACACCGAAACAAATTCTTCTTTCCTCATAAATTAGATCTCAACCATTTCTTAGATTTGTACAAAAAAAAAATATTTCCGAATTACAAATTTGAAAATATAGGTGCATGCATACTACTTATGTATATTTCAAAAAATTAAAGTTTTGTTTAAATTTTTGTTTACGTTCCTTTACAGTTACGTGGGGTTTGTACTCATTAGGATATACGTAAGCATAACGCTAACATAGGTATTTTAAGACGAGAAGCATACTGTTGGGAAGAGATGCACAGAACGCATCCATCATACAACGCATGAATGTTACCAGAGGAAAATAAAAAAAAATAAAAAAGAAATAAGAACTCGTGTGGAGCTGCTAGTCTCCCATCGGGCGCGTCCCCAGGTGGCGGATAGGGGGAAACCCTAACCGACTTGTCGGAGGGTAAATGGGAAATAAAATACCATTCGTGGACCAAAACTAGCTAGGGGTGGTTCCCTGAATATAATAACCAATATGGGGGACTCTAATGGAGAAAACCTTACGGCGCAGGGAAACGGATACCCAGTGCCGGCGACTTTGAGGGGTGAGCAAGCGGGCTCCCAGTCGTCGTTATCCAATGACCGCAATACTTCAGAGGTGATAAGTTCTGTAAATCCATTTGGAAGAAGTTCCATAGTGCCACGATCACCAGCAAGACTCTATGCAATGCATAAGTCCGAGAAAGTTATTACCCCAAGTGGTACTCCAGTCAGTCGACTGGACAATACATCCGGGGGGGATCCATCCTCTTCGAAGGCTGGCCCTATGGATTTTGAGGAGGGCCAAACACTCCATGAAAGAAGTGATGCCAGCGGAAATTTTACAATGCGAGCAGTAAAATTCAGTGAAAGAACTGTTGACCTAGAAAAGGAAAATATGGATCTCTTTGAGAGGCTACAGAAGATGGAGCAATCATTTGCCAAGCTAAGCGAAGAAATTGAGTATCTAAAGCGAGAAAATGAACTTCTAAAAATGAATCGGGATGCTAAAGAACAAAGCGAAATAGAGAGTATTGAACCAAAGAAAGTCAACTATCTCACTGATGAGGATGAATTAGAAAGGGAGACGAACTGGATCCTAAAGAAGAAAAAAAACATTCCAGGAAGGGTAAGAAAAGAAAAGCTGAATCGTCACCTGAGGTTGAACAACTAAATGTTAGTGGAACTACAAGTACCGAACCGGAAGTTGTCCAACCTGAGGCCAATCAACCGAAAGGTAGTAAATCTACCAAGAACATTGCACCAAAACTAGTGCAACCGAAAGAAACCCCCCTCCCCCCACCAATAAGTATCGTGGGAGTAACCAGTTACCCAATAATTCAGTCACTGATGAATCGGTTACTGACAAAGAATATAAGGTAACAGCGCTAAACAATGACGTTTGGAAAATTAATACTCTGGACTCAGAAACCTATAGAACATTATCTATGAAGCTGAATGCTGAAAAGTATCAGTGATTTACCTATGAGGACAAACAGGCTCGTCCGATAAAAGTTATGGCAAGAGGTTTGCATCACACTTGCTCAAGCGAAGAAATAATGGAAGACTTAAAAATAAAGGTCTTAAAATACTAGATGCTGTGAATATGATTAAAAAAGAGAGAATAGAAAACCAAGAAGGAAACCCAACTTTCAATAAAAGGGGACTCCCTCTTTTTATGCTAGTATTTGATAACTCAGAAAATGTTCAAAATATTTATGGTATAAAAGCAATTCTTCACATGAAGGTAAAAATTGAACCTATGAGGAGAACCACTACACGCATACCACAATGCAAGAAATGTCAGGGATTTAATCACACCCAAAAATATTGCAGCCGGGATCCGAGATGTGTAAAATGCTCAGGTAAACATTTTACCCAGGCATGTACAATAGGGAGAGATGTACCAGCTAAGTGTATAAATTGTAAAGGCCAACATCCGGCCAATTATCGGGGCTGTGAGGTTGCTAAACACCTACAAAAATTAAGAGATAAATCACGAAATCAATCGCAAAATCATGAAATTCGAAGGATTCAACCATCAAATCAGATGGATCAAAATCCACAACCAAGCAACGCAGGGCAAAGAAGAACATTTGCTCAGGTAGTGAAAGGCTCGGGTTCAACTAAATATATGGGCTCTGAAAATAATCGAATTATGGAAAACATTATGAATAGCATCGAAGCTATTACAAAGCGGCTAGATGACCAAAGTAACCTGAACAACATGATATTTGATCAACTGAAGAAAATGCAACTCCCACAACGCAATCCGATAAAAAATGTTAAGTAAGAACACAACTTTCAGAATAGCAATCTGGAATGCGAATGGACTTATGCAACATATTCCAGAAATAGAAATATTTTTAAATACAGAAAAAATCGACATTTTTCTAATATCCGAAAGCCATTTTGTTAAATCTTCGTTTGTTAAAATCCGGGGTTATAACTTATATCATTCCATTCATCCAGCGGAAAGAGCAAGAGGTGGTTCAGCATTACTAATAAAAGAAAATATAAAACACCATGTAGAAACAGAAATCGAAGAAGAAACAATGCAAGTCACCACTGTTAGGATTCACATTAAACACAGACAGCTTACTGTCTCCGCAATATACTGTCCTCCCCGGCATAACTTGAAAAGGGAGGACTACATTAAACTATTTAAATCATTAGGACGTGATTTTATTATTGGAGGAGACTTTAATGCAAAAAACACCTATTGGGGATCTAGACTTACGACGTCAAAGGGTAAAGAATTGTTTCAAGCAGCCCAGACATCAAAATGTGAATTTTACTCTGGTGGTTCCCCAACATACTGGCCCAGTGACGAAGCTAAGATACCGGACCTAATCGACTTTTATGTAGCAAGAGGTATATCTCAGAACTATATTCACATTGAAAACAGCAATTCTCTAGTATCGGATCACTCACCGGTTATCATGACAGTCAGTGAAACTGTAATTCAAAGGGAAAGTGCACCCAGATTAACAAATTCAAAAACAAACTGGGATCTCTTTCGTGAAATAATGGAGGACAAAATCAATCTCCAGGTACCGATAAGAAATTCTCGACAGTTGGAAGACGAATTGGAGCAACTCAATGAAATAATTCACTATGCTGCATTGGCAAGCACTCCCATTTTACAAAATAAGAAGACGCTTAACATATCCTATCCAATGGAAGTTAGAGAGTTGGTAAGAGAAAAACGACGAGCTCGTAAAACCTGGCAAATTAATCGAACACCGGAGAACAAAACAATTCTTAACAATTTATGTAACAGCCTCAAATCCCTTCTTAAAGAAGTTAAAAATGAATCAATCAACAGATATCTAGTTAGCCTAACTGATGAAAAAAATTCTGAATACTCACTGTGGAAGGCGACGAAGGGACTCAAAAGACCCAAAATGCAAGTGCCTCCACTTAAAAAGGATGATGGAACCTGGGCAAGAGGCCACAAAGAGAAGGCTGATCTATTTGCGGAGTTTCTCCAGGAAACCTTCCAACCACTACCAAGACAAACTGCCAATGAAAATATAATATCTATTCACAAGCTGGATGAGTTTGAAATACGGCCAGTAACTCTCAAAGAATTAAAAGAAGAAGTGAAAAGTAACATGAATGTTAAAAAAGCCCCAGGGTATGATTTGATTACTTGCCAAATTATCAAAGCTCTACCTAACAAAGGATTTCGTAAGCTACTACACATAATCAATGCGAGCTTTCGGTTAAAATATGTTCCGAATCAATGGAAAGTAGCAGAAGTAATCATGATACCAAAACCTGATAAACCACCTAACGATAAAAAATCATACAGGCCAATTTCTCTGCTGCCGATCATGTCAAAACTCTTTGAAAAATTATTACTAAAGAGACTTTAACCAATAATTGAGGACCGACAACTAATTCCTCCATATCAATTTGGATTCAGAGAAAAGCATTCTACAATTGAACAGGTCCATAGAATCACCAACATAATTGAAAGAACGTTAGAACGTAAAAAAGTATGCTCAAGCATATTCCTGGACGTCGCGCAAGCATTCGATAAAGTCTGGCACAGTGGTCTGGAATACAAGCTGCATAGAGATCTACCGAGACAATTCTATGCCATACTAAGATCTTATTTATCCAATAGACACTTTCGAGTGAAATATGAGGATGAATACTCTGAGCTAAAGAAAATCTCTGCCGGTGTCCCGCAGGGGAGTGTCTTAGGACCAATCCTGTATTTACTATATACAAGGGACATACCAACCACAAATGAAGGAACCATAGCCACCTTTGCAGATGACACAGCAATTATGGCAGTTGGAAATAATGTCGCTGATGCAACGAGCAAACTCCAGAGGATGACCAATGCGGTTTGTAACTGGACAAAGCGTTGGCGAATCAAACTTAATGAGACAAAATCCACGCATATTAACTTTACTTATCAAAAGGCTTACCACCTACCTATAGAAATTAACTCGCGACTCGTGCCATATGCAAATACAGCTAAATACCTTGGCATGACCCTCGATGCCAAGCTTAAGTGGAGAGAGCATGTCAAAAAGAAAAAAGAAGAACTTAACATAAAGTTAAGAAAAATGTATTGGCTCATAGGTAGAGGCTCTGAGCTTACAATTCACAATAAGCTGCTGCTATATCGGCAAATTTTGAAGCCGATATGGACCTACGGTATACAACTCTGGGGATGTACCAAGCAAACAAACGCCAAAATGATACAGACGTTTCAAAACAAGGTTCTTCGTAGCATCGTCAATGCTCCGTGGTACGCAAGAAATGAAGACCTTCACAGGGACCTACTGATGGAATACATCAAAGAGGAAATAAAAATGCATGCCGCAAAACACGAAATAAGGCTCCAGGAACATGGAAACCCCTATATTCGCCATATGATAGATAACCCTGTCGTTGAAAGAAGACTCCAAAGAACGAGGCCACATGACCTAGTGAACTTACCAAACTAAAATTAGTAAATAGGTTTAATTGATTATGGGGCTAACCAGTGGGTTACACCCCAACAAACGTGAATTTTACTAGATATATAAAAATTTGTATTTGAAAGAAAAATTGCTAGATGAGCGCAGTCTCAGTCGTAATAAAATAAAATGAAAAAAAAAAAAAAAAAAAAAAAAAGAAATAAGAAGGGAAACTACGGTAGTTTTTTCCGATTGATACTTGTGCGAACAGGTCGCAAAAATAAAACAAAATAATAGAAATTAAAGCGTAGTTAAAACAAAGTAAATTTATATTCAAACGAAATGTATGTAATTAAAATGAAATAATGTAAATAATTATAATAATAAATTGTTTTACAGTTGTAGCACACACATATTGTTGCGGATCGCAAACAGCTGACAAATTGTTTGGTTTTTTACATCGGAACACATGCAAAATAAAAAACAAATACCAACAAACAAAAAAGAATTATTTTTTATGTATTTCGTACGAAGCTTCACAATTATTCAATACAAATAATTAAATATAGTCAGTTTATTTAATTTACGTTTATTTAATTTTTAAAAAATGGCATTATACAAATTACACGTTTTTACGTGTAAAAAACTGTGTAAATTACATAGTGTAATTTAATCACCCAGCCGTCTATGAAGCTGACATTTGTCGCACTCGCACTTCTAATTTAATAGTGATATAAACGCAGCATATGTGTATTGTTTTTAAAGCCATTTAGGATTTTTGGTAAACTGTACTCAGAAGCGCATCGCGAAATACTTGTTTCCACGTGAGCAAATATAGGCTTATCAACATACATGTTTTTGAAGTTATGTAGAAAACATAATTTTAACTATATATGTAGATGTCTATTGGAGATAGATACAATTTTAACACTAATAAAACTGCAAAAAAATTATATCATAAGATTACGCCTCTATACTCTAGAGCAGTGCTTCTCAAACTGGGGACCGCGGCCCCTTAGGGAGCCGTGAAGCTGCTGCCAGGGAGCCTTAAAACCCCGCCTTAATATCTCTAATAAATCGCACAATTTTCTTGCACACAAACATAATATGCCTATTATCAATTACCGCTACGGTTTTCTGTGCTGTTAATGGTATTTGTAAGATACGTGATGTGTATAGCAATGCCACAATCACGAGGATTTTAGTAAGCAAGGTTTTATTCTGCAATGAACATGAACAGGAATTTCAGATCGCAAACCTAGATCTGCGGGACAAAAAAGTCCTGGTTAAAAATGAGTCCTTTAAATCGATGTCGATATCCGAAGTAAATTCTCGGAAATTTAGTAGCTAAATTTAAACTACTAACTATAGGAACTTAGGTCTATGAAAATTTGCGAAACTGGATATTGAAAATGTACGTTTTTAGTATGTAATTTTAAAAAGTTACTCGTACTTTAATTTAATTTTTAATTTCAAATGGCAGCTTGTCAAATTTGGCTTCAACAATTTCAATTTGGTTAAATTATATATCAGGTTAGTGTTGAAAACTCCAAATTAGAAATACTAGGATTCTAATGCCGAGTTTTTGTAGGGAATCCAATACCGATTTTTGGTAAAACGGTTAATTACCGATGTTGGTAAATTTTTGGAATACTTACCGAAAACGTCTGTAAATATCTTCAGATAAAATTTTTATAAAAGATAAATTATCAATAAGCCTTATAAATTTATTGAAAGCTTTACTTTGGTTTTACGCATAAAAATGTCATTTCGTTATTGGTGTTATTCTAATTTTTAGACAATAAATCTTTTGATTGATTTGCAAATCTAACCAAACCTACCAAATCTAAAGTGAATTCAATTAATCTGATCAATTTATCATGAAAGTTGACAACGAGTAGGCACCATGTATGGGCAATAAAACCCTTTACTATTCAACGCAACAGAGTTAGCTTGAATTATAAAATGAGTAGCAGTTTGGTTTAAGTAAACATTTACGAAGGATTAGTTTTAGTTAGCCTGGCAACAGTTTTTAATTATTGTATAAAACTAACTTCCGTGGAATCGAAAGCTTTGTTTAAAATTCAAAACGACCATATGTATAAAATTTAAATTAAACGTTTATTTTTATTTCTAGCGTATGCAGACTCAATAAAATAATGGGGTAAGTCAGTTTTCTAAACATTAAGAACCAAAGTTTGTGCGTCAAATTACTAACAAACAATGAAAAAATTGAGCTTTCAATTCTGGCAAATTATGTGCTCACTTAGAATTTATAAAGGAAGTAGGAATATTCTCTAATTTTTTTCTAGAAAAGCCAATTTTTCGATAAATTACGGATATTACAATTAAAAAATTACCAGGAACCTAATTATCACCAAAAAGAAAACTGATCTACTCTCATCTACTGAGCTATCATTTTCTATACTATAGGGCGTTCCGTTTTTTTTTTTGAAGAATTCGTCATAAATAAAATTTCAAATTTTGGATATAAAATTGCTACGAGGGCCAAAGCGTTCAAATTGGTTAATTAAATTGAACATTTTTTGCTAAAATAGCCAGCCTGTTAAATCAGTCTACTTTGAGTAACGTGTACGAAATAAACCAAACAAAATAACATAAGACCCTAGGGAAATTATCAGTTATTATGGTTTTAATTGGAATATTTCGTACACGTGACTCGAAATTGACCGATTTAATAGGCTTGCTATTTTATCAAAACATACTCTGGCTACTAGATGAAAAGAATTCATAGTTGTATTTTATAATAAATACTGTTTCAAAATGACACTTTCATAGTACAATTTACAATCTTGCAGCCATATGTAAAAAACAATACAATAAAATAAAATTTCAAAAATTTTCTCTTCGAATACCTCATAATTTTGTTATATTTTCCTCAAGCACGTTGCTTTTTGGTAACAGCCCTAAGCCTACGGCTTCGGGTTATCAAGCAACGTGCTTTCGAGAAAGATAATAAAATTATTTCGGGAAATTATCAATACCCTTGGGATATTACCCCTGATAATTAGCAGTTGAAAAAATCTAAAAAATTGGATAACTCTGATTGAATTTTTTTTAATGGTTCAAGTACTTCCAGAATTTTCAAAGTTCGATACTTCAGAAGAATTTATTAAATCCAAATTTGGTTTTAAATACCTAAGTAAAAATAATTTGACATTAAAATTAAAAACGAACCAAATTCGGGTCGGGTTCCGGTCAAATTAGAAAATCTTGTAAAATTGAATATTGACAAATTTATAGTAGTCCTAAGCTCAAAAATATTTAGCTTTAACTTTAGTTTAGTTATTTCAGAAGCTGTTCTGCTCCACTCATATTTTTTATTTTTTTTTTCGCTGGCGCTACATCCCATAGAGGGATTTGGCCGCTTCATAGTGAAGTTTCGTAATCATTTTTGCAACGGATAATGAGTGATTAGTTCATTGATCCTTACATTAACCAGCCGTGATTTTTTCATCACCCGCCGGGAATCGAACCCGGGACCTCTGGAGCTTAAAGCAAGCATGCTAACAACTGTGCCACCGGGGCTCCAATCATATGTCCAGCTAAAATATTTAGTTCCGGAGTTTTCACAGCTACATCTAATTTTTAAAAGTCCTCCTCTCATGCCTTTTAAAAACCAAGCTTCACAATTTTTTGGAATTCTATAATTTTTGCGTATAGGAATTTTTTTACCCGTAAATCGGATGAAGCTGAAAGAATATTTTGGGTTGGTAGAACATTTTTTTATCTTTTTAATTGACGGGGCACGGATATGAGACATCTGAGATCCTTGAACAAGAATGCCCAAAATGCTTAACTGTAAATTCATTATTATTGGATAAAATTTTGGGAGCCCTGGATTTTATTTTTTCGATTTCGGGGGCCGCAGTATTAAAAAGTTTGAGAAGCACTGCTCTAGAGGGCCCTAATAATATACGTATAGGTTTTATTTTGATTTAAGGATTCATACAATTTTTTTTCTTGTCAATATTCGCACTTATATGAACTAACTGTGTTCGGTGCAAATGTTTCCGTAATTTTGATTTCTTATTTCCGTATCATGATTTCTAAATAGATTTTTAGTACCATAAGATGGTGTCACACCAAAAAGTGTATTCCCTAAATATTTGTAAGCATTTCGCTACAATGGAAACTCATGATATGGTAAAATTTTATTTTCTAGTCACGATTTCGACGTTTCTAATTTTAACAATGTTGACAATTTTTGATGCTTTTATATCATGTTAATAGTGTTTTAAAATGTTTTCGAAAAATCAAACAATAAAAGCGAGATCATATAAATAAATGCTTTAAATAATTCTCTTCGCCGACATCGCTTATTATGCGGCTAGGTAGTATAATTTTACGATCTCATTAATTGCCCCATTAAAAAACCTCTAGTTCATGAAAATCTACCGTTCATTTCATTTGAATATACTTTCCATAGGTCGGTTTTAGGAAATTAAGAAAATTTTGTAAAATACATAAATTATTCAAACAATAATTCATTTTGATTTAATTTTTCATTCTTAATTACTTTTTTAATGAGTCGCTTGAGTGTGATATAACCTAAAAAATCGTATAATTAACTTTCTCATTGTTCTTAAGACTTTTGAAAATTGTATACGCATACACATATAAAATATATTACGATGAATTTATGATAAGCCAAAAATATTTTCAAGTGCAGAGTTTTATGTAAAGAAGCCTTAAATACGGCAGTTTACAATACGGGGATATACATCAAACCAATTAAATTATAATCAATGTTGTACGTATGCATCGTATGGTTATATTATACTACACCCATTATCTTCAACTGACACAGCAATAAAAAAATTTGTAGACATAAATACGAGTTTTTATATTCAAACTCGATCAGTATCGTTACACGCATAAATGTAATGAAATCGATACACAATATTCGTAAAAAGCGCGTTTCGTAAAAATATAAAATTATCGTTTTAAAATATGGTTTTTGTATTCCCGCAACAACGCGAATATGCAAAATTATTCCACTTAAATAAGCTGGAGCATTATTATATAATATTACGCGAATTTTGATACCAATAACAATTACTGATAAGAGAATCTCGAATTTATATGGAATTTGTGCTTTAGCCGTACAATTTAATGGTTTTATTTCATTTAAAAAAATGAAAAATACAAAAATAAAAATTTACTTACAATATCCTCGTGATACCAAAATATATAGGCTGGTGGTTCAGGACTGTATTTTACAGCACATGTTAAATTTATTGTACTACCCTTATCAACGTACATATCAGGTCCACCTAATATTGTTGTTGTTGGTACTGGAAAATAATAAAAAACCAATTATTCTAAATAAAAAGCGTATTTTTGTAGTTACTATTTTTAATTATTATTATTGTTATATGTATGTATAGGCGCAAACTGTTTAGTTTTTCATTTAAATATTTTCTAGTTTTTCTAAAAGTTTATTATTATTTTACGTGCTGTTAATCATTAAGCTTTTTGTTTTACCCGTACTCGTATTATTTATGGTAATACATATTTTAATGATTAGAGTTTTTTAATTTATTTTAAAATACAAAATAATTGAAATATTTCAGAAACATTTCTCGCTTGATAAAAATCAATTTATCAAGTGTACTGGAACATAAATTTTGATTATAAATCATAGTAAAGTTTGCTTGAAAAAAAAATGCAATTTTATGGTTTGAGGCTCGCAACTATATAGTATTTGAAAAACAATAAATAATTCATTCTTCTTAATTAATTTGAAATAATTTTTTATGCTCAGATTAATCCTTATTATTCATTAAAAATTTTCTTCGAATAAAGGTAAAGTTTTAACCTTCATCGCTTAACTGATTTTTTTTTTGTATTACAATAGAAATTAGAACTTTCAAATCTCAGAATCGAGGTGTACTTACACTGTAAGAAATACCTTTGTTAAAGATTTTCATTTTTCAAAACAATAGATAATAATTGTTTCTACAGTTCTTATTAATTCGTAGGGTAGGTAGATTTTAATTTAATTTTTAAATCTTCCGTTCATTAAAAATTGGAATATGGTAGTAGGAGATTTATGATTTTTATGTTTTGTGTGGCCAATGAGTAAAAAAATGTATTTGGAACATGATTTTTGTTGTTGTTGTTTTTTAAGATATAGGCTGCCAAATATTTAATAATTGAATGCACATGGTTTTGTGTTTATTCAGAGCATTCTAGAGTATAGAGCCATAATCATCGTGACGTAATTTTTAGAAGTGTTTTAGTGGTATAGCTTTTTACTGATATCCATAGGAATCCGCATTAAAAATTGTGTTTTTTAGCGTCAAGTGTTTCAATGAAAAATACAAAATATTGTAAACCATTTATATAAACGTTTTCTACATAATATATTTAGTAACAATATACAAGATATATTGGCATTAAGTAAATATTAATTGCAGAAATATTAAGATTAAATTATTTCTAAAATATATTTTTCAAAGTTTCATTTTGAAAAATACGTCTGACAAATTAAAATAATACTTGCTTAAAATTAACTTTAGTTTTACTAATGTACCACAGATGTCTAAGATGTTTACGGAAAAATAAAAACATTATTAAATCAAAAAATTATACCATGTTCTTATTTTGTGAGTTTTTTTCCCTTTTCCTACAATTTTTTAACTTTAAATTTCCCCAGGTGGCAATTTTTGGTACAATTTTACCAAATTTTTACTGCCATCTATGTAATGTATATTGACTTAATAACCAAACAGATTGTAGTAAGTTTTATTTCAATTTGACCAGAATTCTTATGATTTTTTTTTAAATTTTGGTTTAAATAAATCAACTATTTCAAGAAAATGAAAACGATTTAATTAAACAAAATTCACATATGTTGAAATTGAAATATTTATAAAAATATTTCCGAAATCATAATTAAGAATTTGTAACGTTTTCATTTAAAAATACAAGCACAAAAAAAAGCGTAATTATGAAATATAAAATAAAATTCCAATTCGAAATTCCCCGGGAAAACCAGAATAGTACTACTGGGAGTTGAAATTTCAATTTTCATGCAGAGTTGGAATGGATGTGCATTCCTACGTTTCTTTGCATGCTAAAAATGAAAATGATAACAACAAATAAATTCGACCCTTCCATCACCCCCCGCGCCCCTTTACTACCCCCAGAAAGGGGTTGAAATTTCAATTTGCATGCAAAATTAAGATGGATGTGCATTTCTATGTTTTTTGGAGCGCTGGAACCGAAAATAACAACGAAGAGTAAATCTGACCCTTCCGTCACCCCTAGCACCCCTTACTACCTCCAGAAAAGGATTGAAATGTCAATTGTCTTGCAAAGTTGAGTTGGATGTATATTGCTTCGTTTGTTGGGTCGCTCGAAACGAATTTGTCTATAAAACACAAAATGTCACCTTTCAGTTACACCTTGGATCTCGTGGCAAACCCCTCAAGTAGAATGGAGACACTCCTCTGTACACCAATATAGTATCGACGTATATTTGGTGAGCTTCCAGTTAACCATGATTGCCATTACCGTTAGCAAGGGGGTATGATTCTGGCTTACCGTGGTTACCTTGGAGGTTATATAATTTCTGTTTAGGGTGGAGGATGCTCTCAAAGCATGGTTGTCATATTTGAAATATACCACTGTTTTGTTTCTAATTACCTAGTCATTAACAAAAAAAAAATTCTATTGTCCACATCATAATCCGCTTTTATTCTTCTTATTTACATTTTGAACTTGATATTTCATTTCAACAAGATATGTCAATATTTTTTTCTCCCGTTTGCATTTCGTTTTCTTTTTGGTTTTACTGTTTCTGCTACTCAAGGATCAGTATTATTTATACTTTAAAGCTACTCAATTTTACTCCATGCCTCCGGAGAAGGACTGATTCCGGATCTACTTTTGTGACTAGGAACCTCCACGCGGTGAAGGCGGATAACGGGTAACCGGCTAAGTTCCTTGATAAAAAAGATGCCTTCACGGCAAAAGAAGGAAAGAAATGTGCGATGCAGGGGAGGGAGATCCCAGTATCGCCGGCTGGTCTGTGTGTGCAAGCGGGCCCACAGGTGTCATTATCAGACAACCGCAGCACTGGAGTAGTGGGCAACTTGACTGAAACTGTAGTTCTGAATCGGTGCGATTTAAGACTACAAGTAGCTTCATATGATGGACCAATAAAGCACGCGATGAGCCTATTTTTTTTTTCCATTCATATCTGCAACAAGGACAGTTCCATGTTTTGCTGCGTATGTGGTAAGCTTGAAACGGAAAACCTTAGTAGAACGTTTTCACAAACCTGTAATTGTGATGCCAATGAGTATTTAGGTCGCTCGAATATTTCTACACATTTTGTGGAAAATTTAATTTTATTGAAAATCAACTGAACAATCGCCCACAAATTCAGAGCTTTAAAAATCGAAAATCTGCAATTATGCTCCGATTTCGAGTATTGATACCTCTATCAATAGGAGTTGAGACCTTTAAATGTGATGCCAATGGGAATTTAGATCGCTCGAATATTTCTACACATTTTGTGGAAAATTTAATTTTATTGAAAATCAACTGAACAATCGCCCACAAATTCAGAGCTTTAAAAATCGAAAATCTGCAATTATGCTCCTATTTCGATGATTGATACCTCTATCAATAGGTGTTGAGACCTGTAATTGTGATGCCAATGGGAATTTAGATCGCTCGAATATTTCTACACATTTTGTAGAAAATTTAATTTTATTGAAAATCAACTGAACAATAGCCCACAAATGCAGAGCTTTAAAAATCGAAAATCTGCAATTATGCTCCGATTTCGATGATTGATATCTCTATCAATAGGTGTTGAGACCTGGAATTGTGATGCTACAAGGTATTTAGATCGCTGGAATATTTCTACACATTTTGTGGAAAATTTAATTTTATTGAAAATCAACTGAACAATAGCCCACAAATTCAAAGCTTTAAAAATCGAAAATCTGCAATTATGCTCCGATTTCGATGATTGATACCTCTATCAATAGGTGTTGAGACCTGGAATTGTGATGCTTAAAGGTATTTAGATCGCTCGAATATTTCTACACATTTTGTGGAAAATTTAATTTTATTGAAAATCAACTGAACAATAGCCCACAAATTCAAAGCTTTAAAAATCGAAAATCTGCAATTATGATCCGATTTCGATAATTGATACCTCTATCAATAGGTGTTGAGACCTGGAATTGTGATGCTAACGGTTATTTAGATCGCTGGAATATTTCTACACATTTTGTGGAAAATTTAATTTTATTGAAAATCAACTGAACAATAGCCCACAAATTCAGAGCTTTAAAAATCGAAAATCTGCAATTATGCTCCGATTTCGATGATTGATACCTCTATCAATAGGTGTTGAGACCTGGAATTGTGATGCTAACGGTTATTTAGATCGCTGGAATATTTCTACACATTTTGTGGAAAATTTAATTTTATTGAAAATCAACTGAACAATAGCCCACAAATTCAGAGCTTTAAAAATCGAAAATCTGCAATTATGCTCCGATTTCGATGATTGATACCTCTATCAATAGGTGTTGAGACCAGGAATTGTGATGCTACAAGGTATTTAGATCGCTGGAATATTTCTACATATTTTGTGGAAAATTTAATTTTATTGAAAATCAACTGAACAATAGCCCACAAATTCAGAGCTTTAAAAATCGGAAATCTGCAATTATGCTCCGATTTCGATGATTGATACCTCTATCAATAGGTGTTGAGACCTGGAATTGTGATGCTAACGGTTATTTAGATCGCTGGAATATTTCTACACATTTTGTGGAAAATTTAATTTTATTGAAAATCAACTGAACAATAGCCCACAAATTCAGAGCTTTAAAAATCGAAAATCTGCAATTATGCTCCGATTTCGATGATTGATACCTCTATCAATAGGTGTTGAGACCAGGAATTGTGATGCTACAAGGTATTTAGATCGCTGGAATATTTCTACACATTTTGTGGAAAATTTAATTTTATTGAAAATCAACTGAACAATAGCCCACAAATTCAGAGCTTTAAAAATCGAAAATCTGCAATTATGCTCCGATTTCGATGATTGATACCTCTATCAATAGGTGTTGAGACCTGGAATTGTGATGCTAACGGTTATTTAGATCGCTGGAATATTTCTACACATTTTGTGGAAAATTTAATTTTATTGAAAATCAACTGAACAATAGCCCACAAATTCAGAGCTTTAAAAATCGAAAATCTGCAATTATGCTCCGATTTCGATGATTGATATCTCTATCAATAGGTGTTGAGACCTGTAATTGTGATGCTAAAAGGTATTTAGATCGCTGGAATATTTCTACACATTTTGTGGAAAATTTAATTTTATTGAAAATCAACTGAACAATAGCCCACAAATTCAAAGCTTTAAAAATCGAAAATCTGCAATTATGATCCGATTTCGATAATTGATACCTCTATCAATAGGTGTTGAGACCTGGAATTGTGATGCTAACGGTTATTTAGATCGCTGGAATATTTCTACACATTTTGTGGAAAATTTAATTTTATTGAAAATCAACTGAACAATAGCCCACAAATTCAGAGCTTTAAAAATCGAAAATCTGCAATTATGCTCCGATTTCGATGATTGATACCTCTATCAATAGGTGTTGAGACCTGGAATTGTGATGCTAACGGTTATTTAGATCGCTGGAATATTTCTACACATTTTGTGGAAAATTTAATTTTATTGAAAATCAACTGAACAATAGCCCACAAATTCAGAGCTTTAAAAATCGAAAATCTGCAATTATGCTCCGATTTCGATGATTGATACCTCTATCAATAGGTGTTGAGACCAGGAATTGTGATGCTACAAGGTATTTAGATCGCTGGAATATTTCTACATATTTTGTGGAAAATTTAATTTTATTGAAGATCAACTGAACAATAGCCCACAAATTCAGAGCTTTAAAAATCGGAAATCTGCAATTATGCTCCGATTTCGATGATTGATACCTCTATCAATAGGTGTTGAGACCTGGAATTGTGATGCTAACGGTTATTTAGATCGCTGGAATATTTCTACACATTTTGTGGAAAATTTAATTTTATTGAAAATCAACTGAACAATAGCCCACAAATTCAGAGCTTTAAAAATCGAAAATCTGCAATTATGCTCCGATTTCGATGATTGATACCTCTATCAATAGGTGTTGAGACCAGGAATTGTGATGCTACAAGGTATTTAGATCGCTGGAATATTTCTACACATTTTGTGGAAAATTTAATTTTATTGAAAATCAACTGAACAATAGCCCACAAATTCAGAGCTTTAAAAATCGAAAATCTGCAATTATGCTCCGATTTCGATGATTGATACCTCTATAAATAGGTGTTGAGACCTGGAATTGTGATGCTACAAGGTATTTAGATCGCTCGAATATTTCTACACATTTTGTGGAAAATTTAATTTTATTGAAAATCAACTGAACAATAGCCCACAAATTCAGAGCTTTAAAAATCGAAAATCTGCAATTATGCTCCGATTTCGATGATTGATATCTCTATCAATAGGTGTTGAGACCTGTAATTGTGATGCTAAAAGGTATTTAGATCGCTGGAATATTTCTACACATTTTGTGGAAAATTTAATTTTATTGAAAATCAACTGAACAATAGCCCACAAATTCAGAGCTTTAAAAATCGAAAATCTGCAATTATGCTCCGATTTCGATGATTGATACCTCTATCAATAGGTGTTGAGACCTGGAATTGTGATGCTAACGGTTATTTAGATCGCTGGAATATTTCTACACATTTTGTGGAAAATTTAATTTTATTGAAAACCAACTGAACAATAGCAAAGCAACCTTGATTATACAAGCCATAATCTAAAAAACGAAGCTTTTATAAGGGAATTAGAAACGACGAAAAAACCAAAATTTCCATAGTAAAGCACATAAAACATATGGGAAATCACTTTTTTTCCTAAGACAAATTTGTAAATGAAAACGTTGCAAATTCTTAATTATGATTTCTGAAATATTTTCATAAATGTTTGAATTTCAATATATATGAATATCGTTTTAGTAAATCGTTTTCATTTTCTTGTAATAATTGATTTATTTAAACCAAAATATAAAAAAAAGTTCATAACAACAGCTTTCTGGTCAAATTAAAAAGAAAAGCTTACTACAAATCGTGTGCATTAAGTCAATATACATAGATGGCAGTGGGTAGTAAACATTTTGAAAAATCGTAGCAAAAATTGCGACCTGGGGAAATTTGAGTTCAAAAATTGTAGGAAAAGCAAAACAAATTAAGAAAATATTAAGAACGTGTCATAATTTCACAATTAAACAATTTTTTTTCGTATTTTTCTGTATAAATCTGAGACATCTAACGTACACTAGTAAAACTAAAGATAAATTTAGCAAGTATTATTTTAAATTGTCAGAGCCAACTTTGATGTATTTTTCAAAATGAAAGTTTGAAAAATATATTTTAGAAATAATTTAATTTGAATATTTCTGCAATTAATATTTACTTAATACCAATATACCCTTCTTGTATATTGCTGCTAAATACATGTAGAACACTTTTGTATAAAAATTTTGTAACATTTTTGCTTTTTTCATTGTAAAACTTGAAGCTAAAAAACACCATTTTTACTATGGATTCCTATGGAAATCAGTGAAAAGTTATACCACTAAAAAAGCTTCCAAAAAATACGTCATAATGATTATGGCTCTATACTCTAGAAGGCTCTGACAATAGCCCACAAATTCAAAGCTTTAAAAATCGAAAATCTGCAATTGTGCTCCGATTTCGACGATTGATGCTTCTATCAATAGGTGTTGAAGTTTCCTGCCATTTGGAAAGAGCCAGAAACTCAAGCATATTGCTATATTTGCATGATTAAATTCAAAGGTATGTTAATTCCCAATCATGTTATATATGCAAACGCTTCACCTTTTACTCCTGCAATTGATGATTGTATTTCAGCCAGTAATGCTGAAATGGATCCCAGCAGTGGTACAGTTGAAGATGAACGTCAGATGGATATTGATGAACAAGAAAGAAGAAGGGTGGACTTATGGCAAAAGGTACATATGTTACAGAAAGAGTTCCTCCTCTTTTTTATAAAAGAGGAATCTCTCTGCTACTGCACTGATATCCAAGAACTCATGAAATGTTTGAAACCAAACATTTTCAGGAGTAAAGAATAGAGGCTCTTCATCGATTCGTCCACCCGCAGCCTGAGATTTGTACCCTTGCACAATACGCATATTCGGTAAATATGCCAGAAGAGTATAACTTATTGAAGCTTGTGCTTGAAAAAATAAAGAATACGGAACATAACTGGCAGATTTGCGTCAATCTGAAGATACTTCCATTCCGTCTGGGATAACAAAGTGGTTTCACAAGGCATCCGTGATTCTTATGCTTTTGAAATAGTCGAGATCACGAGAAGTATTATGAAAACCATAAATGGCCTGCTAGAGCCTCTACAATTCCTGGCTCGGAGATTGTTTTCAACGATCCACTTCTACCACCTGAAAAAGTTCTTCTTCCTCCACTACATATAAAGCTCGGCTTAATAATGCAATTTATAAAAGCATTAGACAAAGAGGGAGCCACTTTCATTTACATCCAGAGGAAATTTCCGAACAAATCAGAAGCTAAGCTTAAAGAAGGAATTTTCGATGGGCCGGAAATTCGGAAACATCTGCTTGACCCTTTTTCACAGAAACCTCTCAAAAAATCGTTTGAAAGCAAGAGAGTTCGGTACCACAGGAAGAAGTAAGCGTCCGAAATCGTGAGAGACGAAGGGACTCACGTTGAGCAAGCACCTCGAATAGTGAGGGACAAAGCCGAACGGCGAGAGGCGAGGGGATTTACTTCAAACAAGTACCCCGAATGGTGAGAGGCACGGGGACTCACTTAAAGAAGCATCACGAATTATGAGCTGCGCGTAAAACATAAAAATATATATCCATCTCGATTTTGAAAGAAAATAGAAAATCCAACCCCTTCCAGGAGGTAGTAAGGAGTGCTAGGGGTGATGGAGGGGTCAAATTTACTTTCTGTTGTCATTTTTGGTTCTAGCGACCCAAAAAACTTAGAAATGTACATCCATTTGCATTTTGCATGGCAAAATTGAAATTGACTTTAAACTCCGCCAAAATGTGGAACTTTAGAAGGTTAACAATGACAACTGATGATTTTCTCTGCACTAAATAAACGAATGCTTTCATAATTTGAGATCGGTTCATCTTTGGAAAATATTGTAGAAAATTTCTTATGATCCCCTACAAAATTGTTACCGTTGTCTGTATAAACTTGAGAAGGTAAGCCTCGTCTGCTTACAAAACGTTTGGATGCTGCTATGAATACATCGGAACTAAAATCCGAAGCCACTTCCAGATAGATTGCTTTTACAAATAGATAGACATACAAATACACATATGTATGATTTTAGTAGTTTTGCGCCTCAACCTCTTTTTGATTGCGCATGTCAGGTCCTGCAATATCAATACTCGTATGAGTAAATGGCCGTGACTGTAGTACTCTGGCTTGTGGTAGTGAACCCATTATTTGTTTTGAAGTTTTTGCTCGATATCTCAAACATTTGATACAATTGTGAGACTCTCGTTTCGTCAGAAAGCTGCCACCTACAATTCAATAATTATTTCTGAGGAGAGAGGAAAGTAAGGATGGACTGGGATGTAAGAACAATTTGTGTTGACAGAATACTATAATTTTAATAAGGATAAGTGTGTGGTGCAAAATTATAGGATGTTTTGTGTTATAATTAACCGAAGAATATTGGAGTCTCCCAACCCTTAATATACTCTCTGAGTCCAAAAATGGTGATAACTTCGATAGAATTGATTTGCTTTTGAGGTATTTATGTTTTCTTAATTCCTTAATTTCTGATGTAAAGCTGGTTTCTTGTGCACTCAAAATGCAAACTTTTTCCGCTGTTCGCAATTTTGGGTTGATGGCCAATTACTATCGTTTTTAATTAGCCAAGTAGGTCCAAAAAACGAGAATTCATTTTCAAGAAGATCTGACGGTGATGCTAAGTCATCCGGATTTGAACCAATGTGACGCCAATATTTACGATCAGGTAACGTGTCTAGAGTTTTCGACGTTCTATTAGCCACATACATTTTCCATCGCTTTGGGTGATTGGACAGCCAAGCTAGAACGATCTCTGAATCACTCCAAGCGGAACCTTCTACTTCGTAATCCTTGAAAGCTGGTTGCACTTTTGAAAATATCCGTGCTAATAGTAGTGCTCCATTTAATTCCAGGCAGGAATTCATCCATTCGATTCGAAACTTCTACAGTATAGATGACTGCTGCTGATGTAGCTTCACTGGCGTCGCAAAATAAGTGTATTTGGATGTGGCGACGGTTAAACAGCGTTTGTCTGTGAATTTTAACTTGTTCCAAGCATTTGAGATTTATGTAATTTAATATTTCCTATTTTTCAGCAAACTTTATTGGAAGATGATCATTCCATGTTAAATTGTACAGCCATAACCCTTGAGACAATATTTTAATAGTGAATAATACTGGAGATAGCCATCCAAATGGGTCAAATAATTTTGATGCTTGTGGCAAAAATATACGTTTGGTATACCGTGTTTGGTGAGTAACTTTGTACTTTGTAATTAAAGTGGTCCAGTGCAGGCCTATCACTTTTATCATGTGGTCTTTAACTTTGAAGAGTGGAATACTCTGTATGGTATCTAATTGACTGAGTCTTGCCATGAACGCTGATGAGTTCGAAGACCATTTGCGTAGTGTAAACCCATTGAAATCGCGAAGCTTAACTATATCGTATGGTAACTTTAAAGCTTCCTCAACGGTTGAAGGTCCAGTGAGGAGACCATCTACATAACTGTCTCTTGAAACAATTTTTGATGCTAGTGCATATGCTGCCTTGTTATTTTCGGACAGCTATTTCAATGTCCTTGTGGCCAAAAACGGAGCGGCTGCTGTTCCATAGGTTATAGTATTTAACCTGTAATGATCGATTTCGGCTTTTGGAACCAATTGCCAAACAATGCGTTGGTAATCTCTATCGGTAGAGACAATCAAAACCTGCCGATACATCTTCTCGACATCGGCGCAATAAACTATGTTTTGCATTCGGACCCTCACGATAATTACGGTGAGATCCTCTTGCACAGTTGGACCCACCAACAATTTCTGGTTTAGTGATACCCCATATGATGTAGAACATGACCCGTCAAATACCACACGTAACGTAAATTTTGAACATTTATATAATGGATGATCGCTTTAATATTATTCGCAATTAATGATTCTGTTATTCACTGTACACAATACAATTTTCAAAAATTGAAACTTAACAGCCTTCCTTATTGAATCATTCTCGTGAATTGAAGATTCAAATAAATCTTTAAATGCTGGAAACTCTTCGTACTCCCCACCAAATGGTTGAATTGCTATTGTTGGTAATCTCACATCAGCTGCTTCTGAACTTGTTGTTTTAAATGTTTCGAGAAAATTAGTTTGATTCAATGCAATTTTGATCTATTCTTTGGTTTAATCGAAGATCACTATCAGCTGATTTGGTGTTGGAGATAACTTTAGCTTCAAAAAGCTGCATGTCAAAATCAATGATTTGTGATATTTGATCAAGATAAGACATAATTTTGTCCTCGATCATGCGGAATTCAACCATTAAATTATTAAGAACCTCTAATCGTCCCGCATTAATTCAAAGGTGGTTTAATCTTTAATGGCCTTAGTGAATATTACTACACGTTTTAATGATTCAACCAATCGCTTGCGTTTCTCAATTCCACGATCACATTCATTGTTGACATCTGCATCCAGAAACAAACAAATTAGAAGATTATCTTACCACAGAACCACATGCGAGTAAATTACTTGGATGTGTTGGGAACCATGCTAAAACCACCGAGAAGTCTGTCCATGCCTAAAATTGCAATGATTGATATAATGAACTAATTAATTAATTTTGTCAGCAGATGTGCTCCACAAAACTCTAGCCTTGGTAAAGATACTGTTCTTAGTGGTGCTACCTTTGTTTTAGCGGTAATCAACCGCAATATATTGCTGATGCGTAAGCTGATTTGCTGGCGTCACAGTAACCACGAATTTCTGTATATTTTCTGTGAATACCTATGTGTCTTGGAATTTGTATAAATTCCAGGCTTGACATTTCTGCCTTTATTCGTTTCCAAACCATCAGAACGTCCTTCGGTAGTGCATCATTTCATTCCATTTTCAATAGCCAAAACTGCTGGAATAAAACCCTCATCATGATTGTTGCTGGCCCAAGCCATCCCAGAGGGTGAAAAATCCGCGATGCTTCGGAAAGAATCGTTCTTTTTGTAGCAATACTGCCAGTGTCAATAATAAACTTAAATGTAAAGTAATCTTTATTCGGGAGGTCAGGCGTCTTTAGGAAGGGGGAATAAAGCTGTTCACCAGCTCCGTAACCTTCCTTTAGAGTGAGCCCCAGCAGGCTGTTCTGGTCATGTTTTAGGCAGTCCTGGCTGTGGGCCCACGATCTGCGCGAGGGGTAACCTGAGCGGGATTCGCAAGTGTACATCCTACCTCCTCATGGTGGCCTCCGGTAACTGTTGGCTCGTTTTACCGAACAACAGGCCAAAGTACGACGCTAAAGGATGGCATTAACCTTGAAAAAAAAGCCAAATCTAAGGTGAGACACGTGCGCCGAAGGGTAAATGATCATGGGTGAGTTGGTCGCGAGCACGGAACTCCGGATACCAGGCGACCTCCGGTTTCAATCAGCCTTACCACGGTAAGAGGCGCTGCCGTGGTGGACCTTTCATTCCTCAAACAAATCAAATAACACATGGATTCATTACTAACAAACACAAACAATAAGGGCGGCGCTCCTTCAAACGCACCAATCTCAGTTGATGTCAAGGACCAGTCAGGCCCTGCTTCTAAGATCAAAAATCAAAGTATAAAACTCAGCACGGACGCAGTGGAGGGCTCTCCAACCCATGGCATTCTAATGCCTGAAATGGATACCCTAACCACGTCGACAACGGCCGAAATAGGAAAAGACCTCGAGGAATTGGAGCTCAAGGTTAAGAGAAGGTCACGCCTCAGTGGGGCTGCGAGAAGACGTATGTCCCATCTAATCAGGTCAGGGGTCCCTCGCGACGCTGCCTTGCAGCAATACAAGGAAAATATCAGGGACAGAATTGTCTCGGCAATTAAAAGGAACAGGTCGGATGACGACGCTACCTCACTTGGGATGGCACCGAAGAGAGGTAAAGTTTCCAGTCCTTCACCGAAGGCACCGGAAGCTGATCCTAAAGATGTCACAGAGGGCGACAATAAGGAGAGTCGCCCCGAGAACAGGGCCGATACGGCCACCACCTACAGTAGTGCGGTGAAGGCCATCAAGGTAGAGATTAACGACCAAGGCTTCCCAGAGGTTAAACTGGGCATTGCACAGATCCTGGCCATACAAGATGCCATTATGGACACAGTGGCGGAGCTACCGCTAGATGGTGTGAGCCCAAACTTCCTGGGATGTCGCACCAGAAATGGGTGGCTCACGGTGAATTGTGCCGATGAAAACACGGCAGAGTGGCTTAGAGCCACATTGCCCTCACTCAAACCATGGGACGGAGCATCCCTGAAGGCAGTTGCGGGGGAGGAGTTGCCGCGTCCAAAAATTATGTTTGTTTACCTGCCACGTGGTGGTAAGGAAACAAACGAGAAAATACTGCGTCGCCTGGCGGTCCAAAATAAGGACCTAAGAGACGCAGACTGGAGAATCATTTCGAGGAAGGAGCGAGAAGGCGACCTCCTTCAAGTCACGATGTCGGCCTCCCACAGAACGGCGGAGACACTCAAAGTATCAAGCTACAGAGGTAACTGGATGTTTGGCTCTGTTCACTTCCGCCCAAAGAAGGAGGGAGTGGGGGATGCAGCCAGGGGAAGGGCTCCGTCGTCAAGGTCAGCTTTGGCTGGGAACTCTGGCCTCGGTGGTGGGGTCACTGGGATGGAGGGGGACAGGAAACCTGTTACCCCGGAACAGAGAAACCGATCAAACCGGGCCAGAGAAGGAGGGGTAAGAGCCATGGGCTGACTCCTAGAGGTAGGGTGGCACTTCAGCAACCTATAGAGATACCACGCTCTTCGGAGCCTAAGAAGGACAGTATGGAGCCGTGATACAGTATGGTACACAAAAATAAAACAACAACATCAGCAAAACTAAGGTTCGTGCAGATTAATCTGCATCGATCGAAGACGGCGACAAACAACCTAAATCGTCTTTTCATGATCAATGACTGGGACATAGCGCTCATACAGGAGCCTTGGACCAACAACGGGAAGATAAAAGGTTTTGCGGCCAATACAGGTAAGCTAGTCTACGACACGGCTGCAGATAGGCCGAGGACAGCAATTCTCTGTCGCTCAAGGCACAATATCTTCTCAATTAACCAATTTATTTCTAGGGATATTACGGCTGTTTCAATTGAAATGCCCTTACCTAAAGGTGGCAGGAGGGTGATTAACATCGCTTCCGCATATTTTCCAGGGGATGAGAATGACCCCCTCCAGCATTGATACAGAGCTTCGTGAATTATTGTATGATTCATCACCAAAAATTTATCATTGGTTGCGACACTAATGCACACCATGCAGTCTGGGAAGCAGCGACACCAATTTAAGAGGTGAGCAACTTTTTGAATTCTGCCTTAGTAACAACTTAGCAGTTAATAATAAAGGGAGTGATGCGACCTTTGTGAATGCAGGTTAGGAGAGAGGTACTGGATCTGACATGGGTACCTCCAGTGCAATTCTCGACTGGCATGTGTTCAAGGAAGCTTCCCTCTCAGATCATATGTACATCAGGTTTGATATCAATATCCCTTCGAGACAAGAGTTGGTGGTAAGGATACCCAAACGCACCAACTGGTCAATCTATAACGATATACTTTTGGATAACCTAACTGGTCTACAGACCTTGATAAACTCTGTCGAAGATCTCGACAGAGTAGCGAATGAAGTTACAGAGGCAATAATCAATGCCTACCACTCAAGCTCACCACTTGTGCATATCAGAGGCACAAGGGATGTTCCTTGGTGGAACCAAAACTTGGAAAACATGAGATGAAATGTCCGTAAACTTTTTAATAAGGCTAAGAGGACGAACGATTGGACTACCTATCAGTTCTCCCTTACCCGGTATAACAAAGCCCTCTGGCAGAGCAAAAGATTAAGCTGGAGAGACTTCTGTGAAAAAATAGAAAAGCTTCCCACGGCGTGTCGACTACAGAAGGCACTCTCTTTGGAGCACAGGAATCCCTTGGGGTCTGTAAGGAAACCAGATGGAGGGACAACCATAACCAGGGAAGGGACTCTGGAATGTCTAGTGAAAGGTCACTTTCCTGAATGTATTATTCTGAGGGATCAGGAGGAATCCTACGCAAGTAATGTACATCCGTATCGGGTTTCAAGGGGGGCTCAGAAGTTCTCGAGACAGTTGTTTACGCCGGAAAGGATAAGCTGGGCAGTCAAATCCTTTGGACCTTACAAATCACCGGGAGGCTACTGCATATATCCCGCCTTTCTACAGCAGGGCCTGCAGATTTTGCTGCCTTATCTTACTTTACTCTTCAGAGCTAGTCACAGCTTGGAATATGTTCCAAAACGCTGGGGAGAAGTTCGGGTGATTTTTATCCCAAAAGTGGGAAACAGATCTTCAGAGGAAATTAGGTCGTACAGACCTATTAGTCTCACATCTTTCCTACTGAAAACCATGGAGAAAATTCTGGGACTTTGTATTAGATCTAGTACTCTCCAAAGTCACCCTCTGGACTCTAGGCAGCACGCCTACCAAGCAAGGAAATCTACAGAAACAGCTCTTCACGAACTGACATCGGAAATCGAGGACACGCTCAGAAATAGGGAATTATTACTATGCTCCTTCATTGATATCCAGGGAGCTTTTGATAATACTAGTTTCGAGGTGATGCAGGAACAATCACTAGCAAGGGACATACACCCCTCCACCGTGAGGTGGATAATAAACATGCTAAAAACCAGGAGGATTACGGCTTCCTTTGGACACAAAACCATTACTATAGCGGCCACCAGGGGCTGTCCCCAGGGAGGCGTCCTCTCTCGCCTGTTGTGGCTGATTGTGATGGATCAATTACTCACAAGACTGAGAGATCTAGACTTCTCAAACATTACCTATGCGGACGACCTAGTCTTGATGGTTAAGGGCAGATTCGCAGATACAGTAGGGGAAAGAATGAAACAAGCCCTAGAGGTAGTAACTGATTGGTGCACGGAGGTGGGCCTTACGGTAAATCCTAATAAGGTCAGCTGCACTCTCTTTACTAACCGGAGAAAAACTGCCCTCCCCCGATACTTGGGGGGGCGGGGAGGGGGGAGGGGGGGGGGGGTAACTCTCCAACTGTCAAAGGAGGTTAAATATCTGGGTGTCGTACTTGATCAGAAACTGACATGGAATCCGCACTTAACCCTTTTAGCCCCGGTGGTTATAAAGAATAACCACAAATTTTAAATCCGTTGCGTCCGGAGTTTGTTTTTTTAGAGTAATATCACATAGAACCGCCATAATTTTTTGAGGGTAAATAATATTTGTAATGGATTACAATACAATTTCGTACAGTATACACAAATATTAACATTTCCGTAACAAAATAACATCATAATTACCTGACATAATTGATAAAACTCCACAGTACACAATAAAACTGTTCTTTGGATTACAAGCACCTTCCTACTTCACCAAAAGTCGTAAATATTGTAAAATAAAATCTAGAAAATCCGTTAGACTTTGCGTCTGCGCATAAATCATAGTGTAAAGAATACAATGCGCACTGTGGTTACACTATAATGTCGTTAGGAACGTAAGGAAAAAAATGTTAATATGTGGTTTTATGTATTAACCGGTAGGACGCAAATTCAATTTTTTTCTGATTTTATTCCGGGCTCAAAGGGTTAAAGCATATAACAAGCAAGGTCAATAAGGCCTACTTTACCTGCCAAAGAATGATTGGCAAAACGTGGGGACTGAGCCCACAAATGTTGGTTTGGCTCTACCGGGCCGTTATAAGACCTATGGTCTCTTATGCGGCGTTTGTGTGGTGGCCTAAGACGGAGCAGACTGGTGCACGAAGAATACTTGACAAGATCCAGTGGTTAATTTGTGTAGGGGCAACTGGAGCAATGAGGACTTGTCCAACAGCTGCCCTTGAGAGAATACTGGGGCTCTCGCCACTGCACCTACACATTAAAAAAGTAGCCGGTTCAAGAGTTCTGAGCCTGAAAATCACTGAAAAGATAAAAACCATGAGGCCAGGACACAACAATATCCTACATAAATTCAATCTCAAGGACGAATTCCTGGGTCCCAGTCCTAGTATCACTTTTTCAAAAACCCATTTGGAAAGGGATATAAGAGACTGGGAGCAGAACCATAGAAATTTACTCTGGGAGTCCTCCATCGGGATGAGACAGGCCAAGAAACTACTCAGTTACAATATTGCACATCTGGGAGAGGCACCGAGGATGGACCGCCAGTCCCTAAGATCCCTTACCTGGTTTTTAACAGGGCATGGCCCTTTTAATGGCCATCTATATAAAATGGGAAAATCCCTTACGGACCAGTGCAGATTTTGTAACTGCAATATGGAGACATCGGAACATGTACTCTTCACATGCGATGCTATCATCCTAAAAAGATTCAAATTTCTCAATGCACATACAGTCCAGTGGCCTAATGCTGACCCACTGGATATGCATCAGGTGGCGGCGTTTATCAAGGACATAGACCTACATTTCAACTAAGAACTTCTAGGGACGCACAATAGGCCTCAATGGTCGCAGTGCTCTGGGCTGCTAACACCCACCCTAATTAAAAAAAAAAAAAAAAAAATCTTTATTCGGAAGCCACTGCATTCCCAAGATTTTTATGGAACTTAATTCATCGCCAAAAGGAACTGCAGCAGGTTAATTGGTTGGATCACAAAGTTCTACAATATTCGATTTCCATTTTCGCAACTGGAAACCTCCTGACGCCAACATATTTATTAATTTAATTTTTGAATCAGCTGCCTCCAATCGATTTTTGGCACCAGTGAGCATATCGCCGACGTAAAAGTCTCACAACACTATTTGAGCTGCTTCCGGATAGTGCGAACTTTCATCTTGTGCTGTAAGGTTCTAGTAGCTAAAATTGATGCTGCATAAGTTAAGTAGGTAACCATTTGAGGCGGTTCAATGATGTTAATCTGTCTAAAATTAATATTTGGATTATAAGTGAATTAATCGGATTATGAATAACTAATACGGTACGTTCTAATCGTCCCTTAGTGATCAATATTTTAGTGGAAAATCCATCAACAAATATTCGGGCGTGTCTTCGTTTGAATCGCAGCTGCCTAACGCATGGCTCTGATATAAAGAGCATTAGGATCCTGAGTACCGTAGCACTCTCAATTTATGGTTAATTCCTGTAGTATCCTTGATTTAAACGAATTGTGAAATTATGATTCGTAGTCGCGGAATCCGTTGAAATTGACAGTTCCTCAGCAGGTGATATCGAAGAATACTAAGTACAGGCACTACAAGTTAGCCTGTATTTCTTCATGAAGGAGGATGTGATGTTTCCGGCTGCATTTGGAGCATCTAAATCTAGGTCTACATACGTTTACTGAATGACCTTGATTAAGAAAGGTAAGATAATCGTTTAACATATGAGGAATGAAATATGGACAAATGTAAAATGTATTTGTATTTGTATTGTACAACCAAAAATAAAAATTTCCTTGTTTTTAAATAAGGTGGTTCCCGTATATTTTATAAAAAATACATTACAACTGCGTCATTTTACGATTAGTTACAAAAATGTCGTTGTTACAAGTAGATCGTCGTAAATTAATTTGTAAATTTTGTCAGGAAAATCCAGACAAAAAAAAGAACGAGATTTTTCACTACTTCAAGGATCTTGGATTCAAAAAATTCTTTATCTACAAAACAATTAAACTGTTTGAGAATAATGAACCTGTGGAAAGAAAACCCGACTCTGGTAAAAAATGTCAACTACAAGGTAGCAAAGTTCGAATGAAATTGAAAGGTGAAACAGTGGGTCGAACTGCAAAATCGTACAGACAACTGGGTAAAAAATATCAAGTTGCCCCAAAAACTATCAAGAAATATTTACAAAGTATGAATATTCAACGCGGCAATGAAAAGAGTGCCAGAAAGGATCAGGAAAGCGAATCGATATGGAGCGCAAATTTTTCTGTAAATTTTATCTAAGAATTAAAGTTTTAAATAAATGATGGATTAGAATCATTTGATTAGTAAATAATTTTTTTTTTACTTTTTTTTGTTTGTCCATATTTTATTCCTCATACGTTAGTTTGAACGAATTCTCTACGATTACACGGGTTCTTTTCATTGAATTCTAAGCACTCTAATGTTCTGTGTCCTTGATGGCAAATTGCGCATATTCGGGAATACGGTTGTGGTACAGTGTAGCCGTGTATGGTTGATCTGCTTGTGGAGGATGTCATGGCATACATCCGTGTGAATTTTGATTTATTGCAAGCGCTTTTATTCAAACTTTCCTCGCATGTTTCAAGTGCATCACACTTTGTTGTTAAAATTGTGAGGAACTCATTGAATGTTGTAGGTCTTGCATCCAATGTGTAATAACCATGATTATTCGGTTTCAATGCCCTGTTTGTCCATCAACAAGTGAATAAGCAATGGATCGCGCTCTTCTGCAGTAGTTCCCAGTGCGGGAGGCCTTGCTCTTATAACTTCGACAGCGATGTTTGTGCTGATTCTAAGTTCTCGTACTGTATCCTTAGTAGCTGGTATTTCTAAGAATTTAAAGATTGAGGTCGGTACGATGTGCCCCATACGATTATACCGTTATTTAACTTTAATCCAAACCATTTTGTAATTGGCATCCGTAACGGAAATGTATATGCTTCGCTACTGAGCACTCCCCGCGAATATTGAAAGTTGTGTGCATTTGTTAATGTATGATTATTATGGATGCTTACTTCAAATAAATCCTTGAACGACATGAATTCGGAATACTATCCACTGAATTGGGGAATATCTATCCTTGGTATCCCAAAATCGCACGTGGATGTTGTTGTGCCAGTTTGATTTAAATGATCAAAATATGATTGTTGTTGTTCAGCAAAACGAGTTAGTGTATCATTTAGGGTGCTTTGAAATTCCGTTTGAATTGAATCCCTCCGCTTTGCCTCTATCTGTAATTTTTCCTTAATAATCCTCAAATTCATCTCGCTCAGACCTTTGGTTTGCAAATGCGAGTAACTGGTATTCGATATCCCCAAATTCGACGTAGTGCTTTTCCAGTAGTTCCAGGTGCACATTGATGGCCTCAAACAAAGTTATTCTTTAGCCGAGTAAGCGCTCCCTAGATATTACCATACGTTTTGGTTTGAGATCCACTGCCATTTTAACAATTATCTTAACACTGAATCACTTTTACTGATTTACCGAATATGTGTTTATAAGTTGTGTTTATGAGTTGCACATCAATTTGTACTCAATGGATTTTACTCACTTATTTAGATTTTTTGCCTTATGATTTAAGCCACAAGATCATTGTGTGTATCTAACACTGTTTGCGACGCTAGAATTATCTTGAAAAATCCAAAATGTTCACCATCCGGCACGAAGGACCATGAATAAAAACTCTACGAATGGTGAATAATTTATATTTCATTTTGTTTTTAATTAACAATTTTTTGTAAAGACGGTATGTCACAAAATTTAGAAGAGTAGGTTTTACACGTAAAAAATGTGTGTTGTAAAAATTATTAATTAAGGTGTTAATTCTTCCACCGTCGTTTACCGCATTAACTGATTTTTAAGAGGATACTAAAGCGAAAATGTTTAAAATTCAACTCTAAATTAACGAGATACCGGTGGACACTCATGAACTAAGACGCAGTGTGTTACTTCAACATTTTGTTGAATTACGACAACTACTCGTATTATGTAAGCTACCTTGATACTTGATATATATTTAATTTTTGATACATCAAGACGAACCTAAATTTAAAATCAGTTCTAATTTATTGTACCATAACGTTTTTATAAATTCCCCAATTTGTGCTTCAGTAACTTGTGCAAACAAAAAAATAATTTAAACTTTATCTCATTTAGGATTTTTTTGATCAAAAACTCTTATCATTTTAATCGTAATTTATCATCAAGTCAGTTATTTATAACAAACATACAAACTCACACATTGTTCATGTATGAAGGATTTTTTATATTGATTTTTTGTTATAAGTACACGAGTTGTTATTGTATATACGTATGTACGAGTAAGATTGATAGTTTAAGATTGTTAATGATTAGAATCTTATTAAACATAAATCAATCAAAAAAAAAAAATAAAACTTTTAAACGAAACCAAAAAACGAGAAAACTCAAAGATTATAAGCAAATAATTTAAATTTAAAATTAATTATAATTTTAAGAATTCCTAAATATTTTACATATAAAACAAAACAAAAAAATCAATTATTTATTACTCTGAATAAAATTATTATTAAATTAGTAGCAGAAGAGAATAGTAGTAGTAGTAGTATAGTAGTGGCAGGGTCGAAACAGAGGAAGGAATTTGTAAAACCATTCCAGTCGTTACAGTTACATTATTGTTTAATTAATATTTATCTAATTGTAGCATACATATTTGGGTTAGGTTGTTATCTATTTATGTACGAGAATACATAAATAATTAAAATTCACAACAAAAATATTTTTATGTTTTTGTAATAAATATATCTACCATAAAATTTATCTGAATACATTCGTCCATATATATCTTGGGCATAATCATAATCATTTTTAAAATTTTCATTATCATTATTGTTGTTATTACGGTTTTGATTATATAATTTTCTAATATTTTCATAATGCTTTTGTTGTTGTTGAAAATATAAATCTAAATTTTTTGATTGTTTAAAATTCTTTTTTAAATCATCGTGATATGGACGATATGACGAACCATAATAACCACCACCTTCACCTCTATATTGATCTAAATTAATATTTGGGTTTGTTCAAAAAAAAAAAAAATGTTTAATTAAAAAATAACAATAATCAAATAAAAATTATGAAAGTAGTCGTCTTCTAAATCAAATATTATTTCAATACACATACCGACAACATTCAGATGGACCGAAAAACTTTTTATCGGTATCGTTGATACTTGGCATTCATATACACCAGCGTCTCGAAGCTGCGCCCATTTTATATGCAATGTCCATTCGTCTGTGTCTTTATGATGTGTGGTTTGAAATCGTTGATCAGTCGAATATGTGTATGTGACTACGGTTAATATATGTAAATCTCTATGTCTTATCCATGAAACCTGAAAATATATAAAACAAAAATGTGTTAGATTAGATACTGCGTGATATAAAATGCGTTACATTTACATTATTTACAAATATTTAAAAAAAAAAAAAAAATTCTCAAAATTATGAAAAAGCACGGATTTTACGTTTTACCGTGCAAAAATAATTCTGAATATATTCAACGTGGTGAGGTAACGTTTTACCCGTACTCAATATACAAAAAAATACTCAAATTATATATAAAATGTTTTTTTTTTTGTTTAAATAGAAATGGTTAAATTTCAGGATTTGCCGTTTTATCAGCTCAGTTCAAAATCGGGAGATATTTTTTTTTTACTATTTGTTAAGAATCCTAAATAAATAATGTATTTCCATTTCAAAGTGATAACATAATATAAATGTTGTAGGCTGATAAACGAATATTTATGTAACGGATGTTTTACATTTGCAAAAAGCAAAAAGAAAAAAAAAATCATAAAATATGTAAATTCAATTTTGACATGAAAGATAAACAACTTTAAATGATATTTGTCCGATTTTATTCTGAAATTTGAATTAAATGATTTGCAAAATCCTATATAGAAGAGTCGTAATAAAATTTGAAAAATATGTAGCTCATTTGTACGTAAATATTTGAGAAGTTTCAGGGTCATGGACCGGGATAAAAAGGTTCAACTGGATAATCTGGAGGAACTAGTCCTGGAAGCGAAGCAAAATAATGCTAATTAGCACTACACAGAATCAATTATTGATTATTTACTGGCGAGTGGATTGGACTGGAAATTTATCGTAAGGCTTGTCGGACTTCCTTTATTAGTACCAAAAGTACAAGGAAGGTCAGGAGGTTACAATGTGTACCTAGGGAATGTACAAAAGAGAGTTAAGGAATACTTGGAGGCTCTGCTATGATAAAATGAGGGAGGTATTCGAAAGTTCTCATCTTAGCCCTTTGGATTTCAGATAATTTTTTTTTACTATAACATAAGTTAAACCCACACACATGTGCTGGTAAATAAGATTAAAATGATATTATTGTTTAAAAGTCGACACAACTAAAGCTCAAACCACACAATTGTGTTTGTATGGTAGATTGTATATTGCATTTAATTTTTCTGTGTTAATATTAACCCTCAATCCATGAACTAGGGTAGTTTTCGCCCAGGCCAAAAATATTTTTTGCAATTTTTCGGGCACATGAGGCTCTAGCGCCACCTAGGTGGTTTTTTCCTGTACCCGAATTCCGGTTCTATGGCAAATGATAATGAGAAATGATTTAATTTTTTTTTCGACTAATCATCAAAATTCCGATTCCCGTATTGCAGACGAGTTTCAATTATAGTAAAATATTATAGCATGCGTTATTTGGTGTACTGTACTATTTTTGACATTATTTTGTTGTAAAAACAAAATTTTCTATCAAAATATGTTTATTTTTTCAGACTGATGTTCATATTGTTGTGCGTTTTACATAATTATGTTAGGTGTACCAAAAATGTATGGAAAAAGTAATCAAATTAAGAAAACTATGGTTTGGTTTACAAAATTCATGCAATTGCTTCTCGCTCTCCGCGTTCCTTATTTGTGTGTGTTTAGTCTAGCAAAAGTGAGAATTTATTACGGCGGCCCATATTTATATTAGGCACATTTTTACTACTCGTGTGAATAATGCAAATTGGTGAAATTTGTTATCTTGTGTGATAAGTCTTGGAAAAAAACATATAAAAAATTGCGTCCCTTTCGGGCCATATAATATTTTTTTGATAAGTTTGACACAACAATAATTTTAGATTCCTATATTTTCTTTCTGGGTTCTAAAAATTAAAAATTACAAACAATTTATTGCTCATTCTCCATCAACTAATGTTATATCATGTACATAAAACACTTATCATAGAAAAATATTTCCAGGTTTTTTTTTTGACATTCTTTATGGGTTTTATTTTCTCAGTCATCAAACCCGAATCGCATTTCCTGAGTTTATATACCTTTAGGTTTTTTTATACGAATAAAACCCATATAAGAAATTTGCCATCGAACCGGAATTCGGGTGCTGGCAAAAAAACTATTGTTTCTTGAATAAGGATACATAAAAATAATCCATGATATATTTAAGATTTTTTTATTGATAAACTGAAAAAAATATGAGATTTCATTTCAAAGAAATAAATTCTTGGAAACAAAATTCATTGATTCAAAGAATATTTCAAAAAAATTGGGTTTTATTTCAAAGAAAATAAATACTTTGATGCACATTTTGGAACAGTTAGAGTTACAAAGGCTAAACTCATTTAATTTAAATAATTTTTGAAAATTTAGAAATTCTTTAATGGAAATTTCGCGAAGATTTTACATATATTAAATTATTGCTAAAAACTTCAGGACAAAGAATAAAAGCGTTTGTAACTAATGTTATTTGCACACATGTTGTGCACACAATTATAGATCACTATAGGTCTAAAAACTATAAATTGACAGGCCCTGATTTGATATTTTATCGAAGAAAATTGAAATTGTTTTTACCTCAGAATATTCGGTATGCTTTTAATTTAATAGTATTATTTCGTTCGATGTTGAACGGCCGAATGTCGGAAGGCCGAATGGGTCTTAAGGCCGAATGTGTCGAAAGGCCGAATGTCAAGAGGCTGAATTTCGAAAGGCCGAATTTTAAAAATATTTTCGTTCCGAATTTTAAAAATATATATGTCCACTGTTGTGAGGTTTCAGTGTATATACATATATATTATCATAATAGTGTTTGGTTGCATGTGGTAATTGTTTGGTAGTGAGGTTTCAGTGTACATATATGTACATATACATATTATCATAATAGTGTTATTTTGTTTTATATTTCTTTATTTTGTAATTTTAAAGGGTCAACGAAATTTAAACCGTTCGATGTTGAAAGGCCGAATGAGTCGGAAGGCCGAATGTCGAAAGGCCGAATGGGTCGAAAGGCCGAATGTGTCGAAAGGCCGAATGTCAAAAAGCCGAATGGGTCGAAAGGCCGAATGTGTCGAAAGGCCGAATGTCGAAAGGCCGAATGTGTCGAAAGGCCGAATGTCGAAAGGCCGAATGTCGAAAAGCCGAATGTGTCGAAAGGCCGAATGTGTCGAAGGGCCGAATGTGTCGAAAGGCCGAATTTCGAAAGGCCGAATTTTAAAAATATTTTCGTTCCGAATTTTAAAAATATATATGTCCGCTGTTGTGAGGTTTCAGTGTATATACATATATATTATCATAATAGTGTTTCTTTTGTTTTATTTTTCTTTATTTTATAATTTTTAAGCGTGAACGAAATTTAAACGTGTTACAGAATTTCTTTTATTCTTTATTAAGTATGTTTACGAGAAGATAGCATAAGATTTTGGAGAAATTTTAGAAATAGTGTTTTGTAAACAGTCTTTTGAAAAACAGTGATACATGGCCAGCCCATGGAAAGGCCTATTGGGTTGAAAAGCCGAATTTTCATTAAATTTCCCTTCACTTAATTGATTGACATTAATATTTAAAACCATTGAATTTATTTCGTAATGTAAAATGTAAATCCTGTGTATTTAGCATACATATTAATGTGATCAAATTTTGGCGAAAAAAAATTTATTTATTTATTTTATAATTTTTTTATTATAATTAATTAATTTTTATATGAAAAAAAAAACTTAAGAAGATTTTAATATGTAAGGCGATTTACTATTAAACATGTTTATACAAAAATTTTGATGAAAATATGAATTTTGTTTTTTCATAAAATATAAATTTTGAAAATTTTCATTCCTAAAAACTTAAAATCAATTTCGACATAAACAGCCTTTCGACACATTCCGCCTTTCGACACATTCGGCCTTTGGACATTCGGCCTTTCGAAATTCGGCCTTCCGACAAATTCGGCCTTTCGACATTCGGCCTTTCGGTATTTGGCCTTCCGACCCATTCGGCCTTTCGACACATTCGGCCTTTCGACACATTCGGCCTTTCGACATTCGTCCTTTCGGCGTTCGGCCTTTCGACATTCGGCCTTTCAACATTCGGTCTTTCGTACCTATTCCTATTATTTCTATATTATCGTGTAAAACAGGGGCGTCCAAGCCAAATGAGTATTTTTGACAAATTTTTAAAATAACTAAAGCATTAAAACTGCGATTAGAATAAAAAGCCAACTGGACAACGCCGTAATTATTTATGTATCCAGGGCCAAAGAATATATCACTCCGAAATAGATGTGAAGATCACCGCAATAGTTGTTACATATTGCAGCATGCGGCCCGCTGGCCGCATGCCTCAAAATGGAATAAAAATTGCGGTGGTCTTCACACTCACCCCAGAGTAAAAAATTCTGTGGCTATGGATACATAAATAGTTACCGTGTTGTCCAGTTGGCTTTTTTTTCTAATCGCAGTTTTATTGCTCTAGTTATTTTGAAAATTTGCCAAAAATACTCATTTGGCTTGGACGCCCTTGGTGTAAAACGATTGGATTGATGTGTTAGGTTCACATACCGCTAATGGTTTAGATTTATTATAGATTTATTTATATTGTTATTTGTTTCCTAATTTTTTATGTTCGTATTGGAAACTGAATATCACACTGCTTGTCCCGGAAAGAAGAAGCTATTAGGAAAATTATTTGATCGACAGCAACGTGTGCTTTGACACAAAATATTTGATACAATCAAATAATTTCGAAAGTCGATGCATTGTATAATCCAGATTCGCTCACTTTTGAGACTTTGGTTTTAAAAATGGTAGTAATTGACGAATTATTTAACATTTTTATCTAAAATATGATTTTTTGAACGCCAAACGATGACTAAAATATAATTTTGAACCGTGGGATTTGGTATGTGAGAACATTTAAAATTAAGACAAAAATAAAGTAAATCAATTAAATTTAAAATAATTGTTGGCTAATTAAATAGTGATTTAGTACTTATGTTTTGTAAGCCCATTGCCATTTTTATACCGTATTTATGTTGTGGATATCTTAACCGTTTGGCGGATATAATTCTAGGTGATTTTATCAACAAATTATAGGGTCACTTGCAAGATATTACAAGGACTTATTAAAAATGACAATGAGCTTACAAAACATTAGTGAGTAAACCTCTATTTAATTAGCCAACAATAATTTTAACTTTAATTCATTTAATATTTTTTGTCTTAATTTTTAATGTGCACAAAAAATTTTGAATCAAAATTCAACATTTAATTAAACAAATAGTTTTAAATCAAGCTTTATCAGATCAAATTTAGCTTGGAATAATAATTCTAATAAAATTAAATTGAGCTTAGGTAATTAATTTAGTTTACTTAAAGTTAAAAATTTTATTATTTTAATATATAAAGAGATTTGGGTTACTATGCAATAAAACTTTAGCTTACACAAAAATCAATAAAATAGTACATAATTTATTTTTAATAAAACATCTTTTTCAAATAAGTTAACCATTTTATTGTATTCTAGATCGAAATTTATTTTGATGTCGAATTTCCGCCAAAAGACTCATTCGTCAAGATATGTACCAGTATAAGTTTTCTTACCGAAATTCGAGATAAAAATAAGAAATTACTATTGACCCAACTAAATTAATTAGAGAACTTAGATCAAAGTAAGTTTTAAAAATGTATAGTTAAAGTTCCTGTAGGATTGTAATAAAACTGTTTTTGTTTTTATAAACATCAAAGATCTTATTGTATGTTTGCTATTACATACAATAATTCAGCCTAAAAGAACAAATCAAAAAATAAAACCAACAATATCTGATGCACAGGAAGACTTTGTTATCTTTACTAGTAATTTCAATGAGCTGAATGGAAAACTGAAAGAAAGAAAAAAGAAGTTTGGAATTTTGCAACCAAAAATAGTGGTCATTCGCCGCAAATGGGATGCAATCAAAGAAATATTTGTTATATATGAAAATATGAAGTATAAATGTGGATCGTTTCGCAAGTGCTTGGATATCCTATTAAAATTATCCTTCTTATTCAACTTAGAATATTCAACTGTCAGTAAAGAGGTTTGATACTTTTTACAAGAATATCTGTTTAAACTGGAATCAAATCAAAATAGAATTAAGAAATATGTGCAATTTTTTCTTAATTTTTATAACATTGCCTGAACACAATCATTGTTTCGAATTATGATCGCATTTTTTTGGGTTTTTAGTTTAAATTGGTTTTGAGTTTATTTTGAAATAAAAATGCTTTATTGTTTGATATGTAATAAAATATTTGGTAATGTAAAGGAAATCGTACAACATTCACAAGTCTTTCACAGGACACCTTCTATATACCAATTTAAATGTGCTCAAGAAAACTGTAATGTAATTTTCCAAAATATCTACAAATTTAAAAATCATTTGAGTAAACATTCTGTTGATGAACCTTGATGTTAAACTCTAATATTTGTTTACTAGAATAATTAGCAGAAAATAAACTTGAAATTAAGATCTTCAAATGAAGATTCTAATATATTACTGTTAGCTCATTCAATGCCCCTTCAAATCATCAAAATAACAATAAAGTAGAAGTAGAAGATTTGTAACAATATATACTGGAATTTTCTCTAAATTTACATAGCGAAAATTTTTTACCAAGAAATATGGTATTTTCTACGGAGGGAGAAATTATCAAAAATTTTGGAAGTACAGTTTCGATCTGAGTGAGAATAACGAAAAATTTAACTTTTTACAAGTCAATCTCACCAGGATCCAGCGACTGCAATGCTAATTACACTTTTGATTATTTCCTATATACCGGGTGATTTTCTTAACCTGATACACTCAAATATCTCGGAAAATAAGCACTCTACGAAAAAATAGAAGAGATCAAAATTAATTTATTCTGCGGGGGAATTACATTAGTGTTAAAATTAGTAGCCCTCCCCCCTCCTTGTAGGTGGGGCGGGGGTAACTTTGAAACTAAGATAGGAACCCCTGTTTTTTATTGCAGATTCGAGTTCTAGGCTGAAACATTTTTTTCCAATCATGATATATGGCGCTGTAATTGACAATATTCAATTTTTTTTTATTTCTCCTACTGAGAACCTACGCAAACGATTCTGCAATACGTCTGCAAAAAAAATACCATGGTTTCGTTGTAAATTCAAGAAGTTAGTCTTAAACAATTTGTATTTCTTAAATTTTCAATTACTGAAAAATGGCTGGTCATTAGCGTAACCTAGGAACATTCGATTAAATCAGCTTTCAAATTAATGAAATTGTTTGTATTTTGTTTTAAAAATACCGATTCAGTCCTAAGATTATTTCGAAAACAACAATACCTGTGTCAAGCTATCAATACTACTTCAGAATAGTGTATCTAACTGTACAAGAGAAAATTGAAATGATTCTGGTTTATGGAGAAGCTGACCGGAGTCTTGATAATTGTGTCACTCTCTACGCTTCGCGGTTTCCGGATAGGATTCGGTCACGTACGTCATTTCAGCGTACTGTCAAACAATTTATTACTGATGGAAGTGTTCAACCGAAAAAAAGGACTCGTCCAGCAACAGTCACCGAAGAAAATAATGAAATTGATGTATTGGCTTCTGTAGCTCATAATCCTCATATTAGTACACGAGAAATACCTAGCGATTCCGGATTATCCCAGACCAGTGTTTGGAAAATTTTAAAACATCATAAGTATCATCCGCATCATGTGTCTTTACACCAAGATCTTCATGGCGTTGATTTCCAAAATCCAACTTTTTGTCAGTGGGTACGTGAACAAATAAAGCAAAAACCAAATTTTGTTCAATACGTATTGTTCTCCGACGAGTCGTCATTTTCAAACCATGGAATGGTTAATCGCCACAACATGCATTACTGGAGTGTTGAAAATCCGCACTGGCTTCGCCAAGTTGAACATCAGCGTCGTTGGACTTACACATTATTGAAGGCAGCTTGAATGGTGAAATTTACCGAGATATTTTAGAAAATGAACTGCCAACATTATTTGAAAACTTGAGCTTAGAAGTACGATGGATCATGTGGTTTCAACATGATGGTTGTTTCGCACACCATTCTTTGGTAGCACGTGTAATACTTGATCGTGATTTCAATGGTCGGTGGATCGGGAGAGCTGATCCGGTAAATTGGCCTGCCAGATCACCAGATCTTACTTCGCCAGATTTATTTTTGTGGGATTATCTCAAAGACCAAGTTTACAAACAAAAACCAACAACATGTGAGAATATGATTGAGCGAATCAGAAATGCTTGTGCTGAAATTCAGGCAGACACACTCCTTAGTTGTGTACAGTCATTTAAAATTGCGGATTAAAAAATAATAAATGCGGATTAATATTGAAGTCGAAGGCCATCATTTAGAGCACTTAATTTAATCGAAAGATGATGAGGCAAGGGGACTCATGTTAATCAAGCACCCTTTTTGCACCCTTAAATTGTTTAAGACTAACTTCGTGAATTTACAACTAAACCATGGTATTTTTATAGCAGGCGTATTGCAGAATCGTTTGCGTAGGTTCTCAGTAGGAGAAATTAAAAAAAATTGAATATCGTCAATTACAGCGCCATCTATCATGAATGGAAAAAGTGTTTCAACCAAATCCTACGTATTTTTAGCCGTAGAATCCGAATCTGCAATAAAAAATAGGGGTTCCTATCTTAGTTTCAAAGTTACCCCCCGCCCCACCTACAAAGAGGGGGGAGGGCTACTAATTTTAGAGTACGTAGAGTGCTTATATTCCGAGATATTTGAGTGTATCAGGTTAAAAAAATCACCCGGTATAGGAAACAACCGTGTAGTTAGTATTGGTGAATTATACGCAAACACCCATATTAAACTCTTGATCTATTTTTATTTAACGCATAAATACGGTTTCTGTTTTGAAATATCAGATTTATCGATTCTAGCCAAATTAATTGTTACGGAGAGACTAATAGTTAAGTTCTGAATACAACTTTTTGATATAAATAATGATTTAGTCGAAGTTTTTTGTTAATGGTGTTCCTTCGTTAGATAATAGGTCGGTCGGTAAGGGAAGAGTGTTTTTGTCGTCCTCTTCATAAATTTAAATTTTTTCTTTAATTTAATTTTAATTTTAATTTAATTTTAATTTAATTTTAATTTAATTTTAATTTAATTTTAATTTAATTTTAATTTAATTTTAATTTAATTTTAATTTAATTTTAATTTAATTTTAATTTAATTTTAATTTAATTTTAATTTAATTTTAATTTAATTTTAATTTAATTTTAATTTAATTTTAATTTAATTTTAATTTAATTTTAATTTAATTTTAATTTAATTTTAATTTAATTTTAATTTAATTTTAATTTAATTTTAATTTAATTTTAATTTAATTTTAATTTAATTTTAATTTAATTTTAATTTAATTTTAATTTAATTTTAATTTAATTTTAATTTAATTTTAATTTAATTTTAATTTAATTTTAATTTAATTTTAATTTAATTTTAATTTAATTTTAATTTAATTTTAATTTAATTTTAATTTAATTTTAATTTAATTTTAATTTAATTTTAATTTAATTTTAATTTAATTTTAATTTAATTTTAATTTAATTTTAATTTAATTTTAATTTAATTTTAATTTAATTTTAATTTAATTTTAATTTAATTTTAATTTAATTTTAATTTAATTTTAATTTAATTTTAATTTAATTTTAATTTAATTTTAATTTAATTTTAATTTAATTTTAATTTAATTTTAATTTAATTTTAATTTAATTTTAATTTAATTTTAATTTAATTTTAATTTAATTTTAATTTAATTTTAATTTAATTTTAATTTAATTTTAATTTAATTTTAATTTAATTTTAATTTAATTTTAATTTAATTTTAATTTAATTTTAATTTAATTTTAATTTAATTTTAATTTAATTTTAATTTAATTTTAATTTAATTTTAATTTAATTTTAATTTAATTTTAATTTAATTTTAATTTAATTTTAATTTAATTTTAATTTAATTTTAATTTAATTTTAATTTAATTTTAATTTAATTTTAATTTAATTTTAATTTAATTTTAATTTAATTTTAATTTAATTTTAATTTAATTTTAATTTAATTTTAATTTAATTTTAATTTAATTTTAATTTAATTTTAATTTAATTTTAATTTAATTTTAATTTAATTTTAATTTAATTTTAATTTAATTTTAATTTAATTTTAATTTAATTTTAATTTAATTTTAATTTAATTTTAATTTAATTTTAATTTAATTTTAATTTAATTTTAATTTAATTTTAATTTAATTTTAATTTAATTTTAATTTAATTTTAATTTAATTTTAATTTAATTTTAATTTAATTTTAATTTAATTTTAATTTAATTTTAATTTAATTTTAATTTAATTTTAATTTAATTTTAATTTAATTTTAATTTAATTTTAATTTAATTTTAATTTAATTTTAATTTAATTTTAATTTAATTTTAATTTAATTTTAATTTAATTTTAATTTAATTTTAATTTAATTTTAATTTAATTTTAATTTAATTTTAATTTAATTTTAATTTAATTTTAATTTAATTTTAATTTAATTTTAATTTAATTTTAATTTAATTTTAATTTAATTTTAATTTAATTTTAATTTAATTTTAATTTAATTTTAATTTAATTTTAATTTAATTTTAATTTAATTTTAATTTAATTTTAATTTAATTTTAATTTAATTTTAATTTAATTTTAATTTAATTTTAATTTAATTTTAATTTAATTTTAATTTAATTTTAATTTAATTTTAATTTAATTTTAATTTAATTTTAATTTAATTTTAATTTAATTTTAATTTAATTTTAATTTAATTTTAATTTAATTTTAATTTAATTTTAATTTAATTTTAATTTAATTTTAATTTAATTTTAATTTAATTTTAATTTAATTTTAATTTAATTTTAATTTAATTTTAATTTAATTTTAATTTAATTTTAATTTAATTTTAATTTAATTTTAATTTAATTTTAATTTAATTTTAATTTAATTTTAATTTAATTTTAATTTAATTTTAATTTAATTTTAATTTAATTTTAATTTAATTTTAATTTAATTTTAATTTAATTTTAATTTAATTTTAATTTAATTTTAATTTAATTTTAATTTAATTTTAATTTAATTTTAATTTAATTTTAATTTAATTTTAATTTAATTTTAATTTAATTTTAATTTAATTTTAATTTTAATTTAATTTTAATTTAATTTTAATTTTAATTTAATTTAATTTTAATTTAATTTTAATTTTAATTTAATTTAATTTTAATTTTATTTTATTTTGTTTTATGTATATTTGTATATTGTATATGTATGTGTAAAATAATAATTAAATATTTTGTGTAATAACTTAACCGTGGCTGTGTGTGAATGATATAATTACCGAGTGTGCTTGTGTTTCCGAAATAGGTGCCGCTTAATTATGAACATTTCGAAATCGATGATATAAAAGAAGCAAATTGTTTTGTGTAGTGGAAAAATCTTGTGTAGCATATGGTGAAGTAATATAAAGTAAAACAGCTATCATTATATGCTCGTTGAATAATATACTATTTTGTTGGTTCTTTATATATTTTATATTACGAGGATTTGCTTCGGTAAGGGGAATTTTGGTTTTTTGTTTATGTTCTTCTTCTTCTATCGTGTTTTATTTTGTTTGTGTTATCTTATTTTAGTATATTGTTCTGTAAGGGGAATTTTGCTGTGTTTTTATATTTACATGAATCAAATTTGTTCTATGGATTTAACACGTTCGCCACTCAACGTCATGTTGGTTTAAAGGAAAACTCATGTCACACATTTGTGACGCAAAGTTTCACGAAATGAAGAAATAATTTTGTAGTAATTTTTGTTACGATTATTTGCGATGCGGCTGTGTTTCTAGAAGTATCTAACACATACTTGTGTCAAATAGTTTAATTGGGAGCCCAACCGTCGCCCATATTTATTGTGTTTTGTTTTATTTAAGAAGTGAGTTTTTTTGAACACCAAAACAGATGAGTGTTGAACGTGTTAAGTATGTACATATATTTGTGAAATGGAAAGATATGTAAAAACAAATTTGTGCTAAAGTATTATTATGAAATCGGATATTCTGATGTCTGATAAACAATAATTGGTTTCGGTTTAGAAAACGAACCAGCTGGTCATTAACCCTAACCTACCATGACCGGGTCAATTGATCCGTTTTACAATTTTAATTAGAATTTCCTTTATTCAACGTAATTGCACCGAATTTAAACTTTACGATTTTTCCAATAATATAATATGTACGTACAATAAATTTTTGAATATACATATATATTTTTTTTTTTTTTTGTTAATTGGTTTATACGAAAATTGTGTAGACTACCTGCCACAACGGATCATTTGACCCGTCACGGTATGAATAGGTATATATGAAGTGTCGGTAGGTTTAGTGTTAAACAAGATGTCATATTATTAAAATTATTAATAAAATAATAGACTAATTTGTTTTATTTTAGAAACACCTGAGGAACTTGACCGGATCTCCGGAAACTAAAGCACAATTTGTCTTATATTACTATCATGAAGATTTAATGAAATTTAATTAAAAGGTGTAGTTTAAGAGGAAAGCGGATGCCATGTTTTTATTTAGATAACTCAAATTCTGTTAATTAAATGAACTATTTAGTAATAAGGAGTAAATATTGATTTTGTTTTCAGAGATTTCCGAGAAATTTGTTCCAGTTGCAGAAATGCCAAATATCCAATGGACACGTAGTTAGAAACTATTTTAGTGTATACACAATATTAAAAATACACGACACAATTACTTTATAATTTAAAAAATTATTTATTAAAATTTCAATAAATTTATTGTATTTAATTTTATTTCTTTTAACAAACATTTATTTTATATTTGTCACCACCATTTTCTTGTTTTCATTTATAGCGCGATTTGCGCGGAATTTTACGCGCACGTGCAGCTGCCACTAAATTCGAGACGAGACTGATAAAAAAAAATTAATTTATTTTATTTTGTTTGTCATTTCAAATGGAAGAGACAAAGTTCTATTGTGTTGTTTTTATCAATTGTCATGCTGTGATTGGTGCATCTGATTGAATAAGGGTAAAATAATGACCCAATTCACCAGAGCTGTTTGTTGTATATTATATGGTGAGTATATGTGAGATGATGACAATGTTGAAGTGATGATTGGGTGAACTCATTGTGGCGGAGAACGAATGAGTGAGATGCTACACTATAATATCTTGATTTTTAGCATTCTTAATTTGAGTGAGCTTATTAGAGTCTTATCATTTAATTTTGGTTATAGGTAATAGTAAATGTAACGCCTTACAGGACAGCGTGCATCACAGGGCGAACTGCCATAATCTTAGTGGCAAGTTTGGGTATTTCTACAGCTATGATAGTAGCTTGAGCTATATTACAGCACTAACTTGCGAGAGTGAAAAAAAAGGCGCAAATCATTTATACCTTTATCTATTATCTAGTTTTGCAAAAAGAATATTAATCTTTCACGAGAAGTACGGTCGGGAGACTGAAGCAGCAGGGGGTGGTGGATGTTGCGTTCGGGTTTTATGTTAATTTGGATTTGTATCTGTTTAGAATTTCGGTTGCAATCCTTGCAGATAAGTAATATATTATTTACAACTATAAAATTATTTAGTAATAAGAGCTTCAAAGATTGAAGAAATGAATTTCAGGAATGTATAGTGGGAAATATATAAGGGGAAATCGCTACCTAATTAAGATTGTCTTTAGGATACCAAGGATTGAAAGCAGTACAAAAGTAAATTTTAAAAAAGTGTACCGCTTCGGAAACATGAACTAAACTACTAATTATTGACCGCCAAGGTGTTTGTAATCGGGTCGAGCTCAATCCTATATTAATAACATATCCAATCCTTCCAATAAATGTAAAAAAAAAGTGTACGGTGGGCCCGGCGTCAAAATCCTGATAACTACTATAATGTTAATTGCAGACTTTGCGGAAACACCACGTATTATAATTTGAACTAAATTGTAGTTAGAAGCAGCGACAGGGACCAGCATGGAGGAGCTCATGGGAAAAAACAGCTGATCTCGATTATATTTATTAGCGTTAAGTCAATTTTAGATTAATTATGATTATGATTTCAGAAGGACCCAGGAACATGTCTCAGGAATTAGGTTATTTTAGAGTGCTGTTACAATTTTAATTTAATAAAATATAAAAGTAGATTAGATGTGCTGTCATTGTGTACTAAGTTACTAACTATTGGCTTTACCTAGGTGTCTGTAACCAGGTCAATTTCTTTCATACTAACTAAGCCTCTCCAAATCCTCTTTATGGCCCGGCCATTAAAAACCTAGGGACATTTTGCTTAAAGCTTGGTCGAACACTTCAATCAATCAATCAAAAAATGGTGTTCCTTCGTTAGATTAGTAAAGCTGAAGGATGTTTTCTTGGTGTCAAGTTTCAGATCAGAAAATATTTTGAGACTGGTGACATATTAAAACGAACTTTAAGTAACATTAACCTGCTAAGTTCAAAAAACAGAATAAATAATTTCTTTACTGTTTCTTTGTGCAAACAAAAAATGTCCCAAATAAGCGAGAAAATTGTAATTCCTTTCAACCTCTACTTCGATGATTTCGAAGTAAATGACCCCCTTAGTTCACATGCTGGAAAGCACTTAATTTGTGGTATTTATTATGCTTTTCCAGCGATACCACCCAGTTTCAAATTTCTAAACTAAACTAATTCATGGCCGGATTTATAAAATCTAGAGATATTAAGGAATTTGGTATTGGTCAATCTATTAAGCCGCCCCGGTGGCACAGTTGTTAGCATGCTTGCTTTAAGCTCCGGAGGTCCCGGGTTCGATTCCCGGTGGGTGATGAAAAAATCATGGCTGGTTAATGTAAGGATCAATGAACTAATCACTCATTATCCGTTGTACAAATGATTACGAAACTTCACTATGAAGCGGCCAAATCCCTCCATGGGATGTAGCGCCAGCGGAAAAAAAAATCTATTAAGCTACTAATTGATATAATAAATGACATAAAAACTGGCGGCTTAGAAATTAAAACTTCAACGTCAACTAGTCAAATACACTTTCTATTGGGTCAAGTATTAGGTGATAACCTGGGGCTTAATCCAATAATGGGGTATTCTTCGTCATTTAATGCATCTTTCTTTTGTGGATTGTGCAAACGCAACAAGCAGCAAACTACTACAGACGTATCAGAATTTCCTGATTTTTTAAGAAATAGGCACAATTTTACTGCATAGATTTAGCATTATCGGATATTTATCAAACTGGAATTAAAGAAGATTCTGTTTTTAACAAAATTATGTCATTTCATGTTACGGACCATTTCGCTTGCGACATCATGCATGATGTATTTCTAGTAGTTTGTAAATATAACCTCCGAAGTATCCTTAATTACTTCATTTACGAGAAGAAGTATTTATCTCTCGAAAATTTTCATTTAAAAAACAAATGTTCATATGTATATGGCGAGTGCAATATAGAAATTGGAACCGTCAGTAAACTTATTGAAAAACCATATAAAATATGGAAATTTCAAAATGACGGCTCCGGAAATTTGGACTTTGTATACATTTTTGCCTCTGATTATAGGAGGACGTATTCCACCCAGTAGTAAAGTATACACATTTTTACTTATATGCGTTACATTAATTGATTTATTTGTACAAAGTTTTTATAACGAAATTACCTTAAGGTAATTGGCAAATTTAATTAAAGAGCATAACGTTCTTTACGTAAAATTATTTAATGAAAAAAGCCAAAATACCACTTTCTTGTTCACTATTCGACCATAATTTGAAAATGTGGACCACTCTATCAGGTATATTTGGTGTTTTCATTACGAAGCTGAGCATCAACTATAAGCAGTATGCAAGATATATTACCTCGCGGCTCAATATACCGTTCCCTTTATCAATGAAGGTCTCTTTGAGTTTTTCTAACCTTCTAATATCCAAACAATTTTCTTAAAATGAATTTGATCTTACAGATAAAACTTTTCGATGCCGAGTTAGAGACATAGAGTACTCAAACATTCTATGGAATTTAGGAACCATAAAACCATACACAAAAAGTTTAGTGTTCCGAGGAACAAAATTCAAGATATTATTTTCTATGAAATTAAAGACATATTGATAAATCCTTAGTCAGTATAATCCGATAATTATGAATCCGATTTGAGATTTCGATTTCAGAATTGCTGGAAGATAATAATATCACGAGAAATAAAATTGCTTCGAAAAATATTATGATAAACCAGCGTTAATGTTATATTTAATGTTGGCGACTTGGTTCTGTTACGAAATATAGTAATGCAAGGCAAGCTAGACAATCTGTGGAATGGTCCTTACAAAATCGTAGAAGTAAATTCCTAAAAATCATAAAAAAAATGTTGGTACAAAATAATCGCTTAAAAAATTTTCTGTATTAGACACAATTTCATGATAATCCTAAAAATTAACTTCTACAAATGTATTTAAGATATTGATTACAGCTCCTTCACTGTACATTTCTTCCACTACCGTAAAATCAAACTGAGTCACGGCGACATGCAGTGGATGAGACTGGTTATTGCTTTGCTTCCTTTTTTTTCCTATACGTTTTATATCAAATGGACTCCCAGAGATTGAAACTTTACTTGTAGGAAACCAAGGAACCCTTTGTTTGAATTTCCTATGGGGTTTTCTCTAAAGTATCGTATAGGCGATGTGTCTCCCTATCCAATTACCGAGTTGCATTCATTGCAGTTTCCTTGCTGATATTTATATTTGTGTAATTTAAAAAAAAATTGATAACAAGCGTACCACTGGTTATATTACTTATGATAGGTACTAAGAATTGACATTTCCTTCAATCGAAAAATGTTTGATTCTAAATACAGTGGGTAGATTAATTCTGTGATAAATTACTAGTATTAAATATTACATAGTTTTTGTATACTTTGAAACAGAAAATACTATTAGAAATCCCTTGGAAGAAAGGAGGAATCGCCACCCAAAAATGTGTGAAAAATTACTTTCAATATTTTGTTGGTTTATAATTCTTAGTCCCCTATTAAATTAAACTAATTAATTTTAATGTAACACAACATACAAATACAATTTATACAATGTTATTTACTTTACATAAAGCCTGAGTAAAACAAATAAAAAAAAAGTCTCACGACATTTAATTTAGACGCTGCGTTGTTATACTAGTCATTAAATAAACACAGTAAGTTGTCACCTATAATTGATATACTCGCACATAAAATGTCTTGAATTTTGATTTTTTGAATTTATTATAAACGATTTAATTAAGTAATGTACACCATTATGTGCGGTTTTAGACGCACGTTAAGCATATTCTCAATTAAAAATCATGATATGGCTAAATATTTCACCAACATTAATTACGATTTCGATATGTTACCACCCTTCCTATTAAATGTCAACATAAAATATTGGTGACCATGAGATGTGTAATTATTTTAGTTTTGCCATTTAAACATATATGGTACATAAAATAATGAAACGATTCCAAACCAACAAAATATTTGAAAACCAGCGACCATATAATTAAGCTTAAGCAAATTGACTAGAACGTTCTGAAAAAAACGTTCGCTGTGTGGCGGACACAAAGTCGACAGCGGTGACCAGAGCACTAGCCAAACAAGAGTTAATTATGAATGGGCCATCAGTAAACAACAACGCATCAACGCCGACACAAGATCCACAGCTATTATTCCACATGGTCGAATCACAATTCGTTTTAGCTGGAATTTCATCCGAAACCACGAAATATCACCATTTACTATGCACGCTAAACGAAAAATGTCAAACCAGGTAAGCGGTATTATAACGGGCGCTATCTCCACCACGCCATATTCCACATTAAAACAGGCGATATTAAACCGAATCGGCGAGTCCAGGCAGTCGAGAATTCATCGACTATTGCAGTGGATCGAACTTGGAGATATGAAACCCTCACGACTACTAAGGCAACTTAAAGCCAGCGGGGGCGCAGCAATAAATGATGAGCTTATTAAAACCATTTGTCTCTAGAGGTTATCTCATTGAGCCCAAGAGACATTGTCACAAACAGCCGAGGAATTATCGGGACTGGCGGACCGCTTACGTGAGACGATGACACAATCCAGAATTTTCGCAATTGCTGAGCCAGCACGAGTCATGCAGTCGAAACACGAAACCAACCTGGAGTACCAAATCCACGAACTTGTTAAACGTTTACACCAGATAAAGAAGCAAAACCAAGAAAATTTTCAATCATTCCAGAAGAGACCTCGCGGTCAGTCTAACAGTAGGTCAAATACAAACGTCACCAGGGCAGTAATATAGTCCGCAGACAGTAATATAGTCAATAAAAATAGCGATCCACGGTTATGCTATTCCCACTTTCGTTTCAAAGATTTGGCAGCCTGCGCTAGGAAGAATTTAAACCAAAGAAACTAGATCCATCGACGTAAACAGCGACATGCAAAGGTGCTAGAACCAATTGTCGCTTAAAAATTACAGACAAACAATCGCATATAGCGTATTTAATAGATACTAGAGCCGACGTGTCAGTGATGCAAGTCCCAAAAGAGGGTAGCAAAATCTATGATGCAAATTTCTAGTTATACGCAGCAAATGGGAGTTAATTGAAAACATACGGGAAAAAAAGGATTCAGCTAGATTTGGCCTTAGGAGGCAATTCAGTTGGACGTTTATAATAGCAGAAGTCACGTTCTCCATAATTGGTGCTGATTTTCTGACACAAACCGGTCTACCAGTTGATATCCAACATGGACGATTAATCGATCCACTCACAACGCTATATACAGTTGGGAAAACAACCACTGAAGAAACAACAAGAGTTCGGGTAGTGTGTAAACACCAATACAAATAAATCGTTGAATTACTAAATATGTAAGTTCAAGGCAATCACAAGTGACCTACAAATTGTCAAACTAATTAAACACGCCGTAACCCATCACATATAATAACGCTTCGAAAAATAAGTGCAGAGAAACTAAACGTATAGCAACGGAGAAATTCCAATATTTGCATCTGTTGCCTCAGAAAATGAAGACTGGTGACAATGTGGAGACTACCGAGCTCAGAACAAAAACACGATAACAGATCGAAGATCGATACCAGATCCCATATATTGAAAACTTCTTGGCACATCTAGAAGGTGCAACAATTTTCTCGACGATAGACCTGGTGCGAGCTTTATACCAGATACCGATCGAGGAGGAAGGTATACCGTAAACGGTGATCACGACACCATTTGGACTGTTTGAATTTACCAAGATGACTACTACTAGGGCTATAGACTTCTGTTAAGTGAATTTAGGCGACATGCTAGTAGCATCTTAATCACGAACAGAACATACGAAACACCTGGAGATCAAGGAAATTAGCGTTGCTCAATTAACGATAAATCTAGAGAAAAGTCATTTCGCAAAAGAGAGTCTACATTTTTTAAGGCACCAAGTATCAAAAAAGAGGATTAAACCAACGCCGAAAAACTCAATGAAATAAACAGAATACCAAAGCCAAAGACAATTAATCACTTAAGAAGATATCTGGGACTGATACATTTTTATAGTATCTTCATACCAAACGCGAGTAAAAACTAAGCAATACTCAACCAGTATCTAGAGGGAAGCAAGAAAAACGATACCCGGGAAGCTTTCGAATTGTCAAATGAACAACGGCAACAAGTTTGGCACATCCATCAACAGCAAAGGAGCTAGCACTAATGGTCGATGATGCATCAGATACAGCAATCGGTGCCGTAACTCAACAGCGCAGCAAGAACATAACCGCCGATTGTAAACCACTACAATTTTATTCATCAAAGTTAAATTCCGCACAAACAAGATTGAGCGTAATTCCAATACCTGGATTTCATAGGTCAATATTCCACAAATATCCAACACGTCACATGACGGGATAACCTGGTATAGCAGATGCCATGTCGCGTTTGAAAATAGTACAAATACCAGAGACAGTCGATTACATCAGCATAGCAAATGCGCAAACAAAGAATGAAACAATTTATTTAACAGGACATTAAAAAGGGCGTGAGGAAAATAGTCCAATGCTGCATAGTAAGCCAGAAAGCGAAAGTGATACGACACGCGAAAAACGCGCTAGACATAATCGGTCTTCAAACACCATCTGAAGGGCAGCGCTATTGTGTCACAGTGATCGATAGGTACACTCGATGAACCGAAGCAGTACCAGTGCCAGATATCCGGGCGGAAACAGTCGCAACCGACCAAGGCGCGCAATTCGAATCGTAAGAAAACCACTGAATACAACCCGAAAGCCAACGGAATAATAGAAAGATGGCACAGGACGCTTAAAAAGTAAGTAATTTTGATACTTCAGCGCGTGTATGCCACACATTACATTTTTTTAAGCATGGCACACCTTACAGCTCTGAGAGTAAATACTCAGGAAATATACCCCAAACGTTTAAAGCGAAGGATTGGGGAGGAAACTTTCTAGGCGAACTTGAATATTATTACGGAGATAACCTGGATCGTGTAGCAATACAAATATACGGTAACACTGCCTCAAAGAAACCTCAACAGCTGCATGATTTACAGAAACCTCATCATAACCTCATCCAAAAATAATTTGTGTGTCACATTTCCTTCTATTAGATGGAAACGCCAAAATTCATCATAATCGGTTAAAAATAGCTAAGATATATCCTAGTTGCCCATATTCAGAATTTAATCTTGAAATCATTTAAGAATGCAGTTTCCAACAAGAAGAAGGGGTTAAGAAATAGAGAAGTTCTATCATACTTGGCCATATTCCAGAATTGTATCCAAAAATTATTTTAGAATCCCATTTTCATTGCGGCTGTCATATTTCACCAAAACCAGTTAAAAATTAGCCGAATTCCACCTCTATTAGCTATATTCAAGAGCTTCTTCAAAAAATCATTTTAGGAACCAATTTCTATTGGAAATACTGAATTTCATGAAAATAGAATAAGATATAGAACCCCAATAAAATTTTTATAAAGAAAATCACAAATCCCCAGTTTAACTGCTCAGTAAACTCTAATACAACCGCAACTCAGCCCTAATTCAACACGCAAACGGAACTCAACTCAACCCTCAACGCAACCGCAAATTACTTATACGCCAAATTCAATCATCAAACCATCATAAATAAAAAAATGGTTAACTGCTCACTACATATTAATCCAACCCCAACTCAACTCCCAACTCAACTTCAACTCAATCCGCAAATTGGGCCCTAACTTAACCTTCAAATGAACTCCAAATTCAATGATCAAACCAGCATAAAATCGTAAATATTATTGTACATAGCCAGGTATTTTGGGTCAATTCGTATGGCAGGTACCCCAACCTCTTGACGTACATTCTCCAAAGGCTATTCAAATCTCCGCATTGACCATAGAAGCAGATTGGCGAAAAAAAATTTCAAATCGGACAAACTTTTGTCGAGATACCATCGGCACAGACATCAAGAAATCCGGGACTTTCAAAACGTCGAGAAAAGTGGTTTTGGACCAACCAAATTTTTCGTAACTTTTGACAGGATTTCAATACTTTGGCCTTTTTAGACCGAAGTAATATTTCCAAATAGAAATAAAAGGTAAACCAAGTAACATATCGCCGCCCCGGTGGCACAGTTGTTAGCATGCTTGCTTTAAGCCCCGGAGGTCCCGGGTTCGATTCCCGGCGGGTGATGAAAAAATCACGGCTGGTTATGTAGGACCAATGAATTAATCACTCATTATCCGTTAAAAAAAAAAAATGATTACGAAACTTCAATATGAAGCGGCCAAATCCCTCTATGGGATGTAGCGCCAGCGAAAAAAAAAAAAAAAAAAATCGGTGATTCACTGGCAAGGGAGTACTGTACAACGGTATAAAGTCGACGCAAGATCAATCCATCATTTTTCCAAAATTGTAAACGGCAATTGAAAAATAAAATAACTACAAAAAACTACTCTATTCGTTTTAATTATTTAAATTTGAAAAATTCGCATCTTAGTAGTTTCGGTATGAAATGACAAATCAGTAAAATAAAGTATAGTAATCATGAAAATTTTCGACCTTGAGATTATTGAAGATTTATCTGTTTTGAGGTCCCCTGAGTCCGAAAAAGTGAATTTCGGAATGATGTCTGTCTGTCAGTCTGTCCGCCTGTGTCCACTCTACAGCCCAGATGGCTTAACCAATCGAACTGAAACTTCAGATTTAAGCTTTTTGATAAATTGGCAGGTCCCATTATTGTTTTGCCAACACATAAATATATGTGTATATATAGCCTAATTATGCTAATTATAATTAATTTGCACACTACAGTGACATACTTCGGGTTTTAATGCAAATTAACATATATACATATTTAGCTAGGGACACTGTAGAATGCTTTGAAAAAATAAAACAATTTAACAATGCAAATAAAATAAAATTTATGATATTGTTTGTGGCGTAGTGTTAACGCATTCGACTAGAGCGGCAAAGGTCTTCGGTTCGATCCTCATTTTTTTTTTTTTAATTTTAATTTTTTTTTTCTTTAGTATTCATGTAATGACCAAATATTTTACTTTAAACATTCCGCTTTATAGTTATTACGGTAATTACACAAGAAAATACGCGGTCCGCGTTTATGATACCCCTAAACACTACACCAAATTATTTAAAAACTTTCATATATTATAAGTTGTAGTAAGCCATGAGAATTTTTCGCAAAAAAAATGTTCCTTTTATAAATTTCAAAGCATGCTCTGTTTGAAACAATTTAAGAATGAAAATTAAATAAATTTCCTTAGGTTGATATGGCTTAGTGGAAATGTTTTGGACTAGAGCGGCTAAAGTCCAGGGTTCGATTGTGGCCAAGGCAATTTAGTTTTGTTTTTCAATTTATATTACTTTCTTTTACGTAAGTAAAATAAAGTATAGTAATCATAAAAATTTTCGACCCTGAGATTATTGAAGATTTATCTGTTTTGAGGTCCCCTGAGTCCGAAAAAGTAGGATTCGAAATGATGTCGTCTGTCAGTCTGTCAGTCTGTGTCCGCTCTACAGCCCAGATTGCTTAACCAATCGAACTGAAACTTCAGATTTAAGCTTTTTTGGTAAATTGGCAGGCCCCAGTGAATTTTACTCCAAATCGGTAAACCGGAAGTGGCCACTCCCTTGAGCCAAAAAATTGGTTTTGCAAATATCTCAAAAAATATAAGGTTTACAAAAAACTTCTAATACAAAATTTTTCCAAAAAATTATAAAATTAAAAATTAAAAAAAAAAATTAATAAAAATTAAAAAAAAAAATTAATAAAAATTAAAAAAAAAAAAATAAAAATTAAAAATTAAAAAAAAAAAAAATTAAAAAATTTAAAAAAAAAATAAAATTGATGTGTGGCCAACACATTTCTTCTACGAACAAAAGTAATTTTGGACCAACCAAATTTTGAGAAACCTATTACGCAAACTTCTTACAGATTTATTATTTTGTATTACTTTCTTTTACATAAGTAAAGCTTAAATCTGAAGTTTCAGTTCGATTGGTTAAGCCATCTGGGCTGTAGAGAGGACACAGACTGACAGACGGACAGGCTGATATCATTTCGAAACCCACTTTTTCGGACTCAGGGGACCTCAAACCAGATAAATCTTCATTATCTCTTACATAATATTTGGGGTTCCAGCTCCCAAATTCCGTGAAACAGAAAATTTATTTTGCAAATATTTCAAAAATACACAATGAAAACATGAAAAAAGCAATCTTAATTAAGTTTGCAAGAAATTTGCATTATAAAAGTTTCTCAAAATTCGCTGTTCGTAAAAGAAAGTCGTGTGTTGGCCACACCTCCATTTTTTTGATAGAAATGATTCAATCTTTCTCTTTAAATTTTTATTAATATTCAATTCCTACTGTTTGGTAATGTCATCAGAATTAATTAAAATGGTTGAAATCTGAGTCCTACTGACATTGAATCTTGCAGCCAATTGACGCAAACTTAATTATTTTGTTATTCTTAATTATTCAATTCAAACGTTTTACATTTTTCTTTTAAGGTTCAGCACCCAGATTCTCTAAAAAATAAGATATTGAATAATCGTGTAAACTTGCAAAAACAGGATCCTACTTTAATGAATTTGCAATTTTTCGATCTGATTACTATTTCAAATAAAATCGTAAAATTGCAAACTAATAAAAAAAAGCTTTACTTTTTACGAGCTTACACGTTTACGCATTAACTAATTTTTTAGAGGATCATGGTGCAGAATCGTCTTTTCTGTGAAGATGATGAATCTAAAAATATTCAATACGTAAAATCTATGTCAGTTGGCTTAGTTTTAATTGTGCAGTAAAATCTCGATTTGGATAGACATAATTCAGATTTAAGCGATAAATTTTTTTATATTTTATTTATGATTTTTCAGAATATCTCGGTAAGTCAAGATAACTTTATATTGCTTTCAGTTAAAAACCAGGATGATTTTCTTGAATATTACAAATTAGAAAAGAAGTTGGCTATTTTTTATCTACTTATGATGAAATTCGATATGTATGGAAATGGGATCCTAAAATGATGTTTGGAAACAGCTCTGAAATATGGCGAACTCGAAATGAACTCGGTGTTTTGTAAACCAATTATGATAAAATTCAGCGTGTACGATGGACAATGAATTAAAAAAAGATTATTAGATGAAGTACGAGAATATAGCCAATTAGTAATAAACTTGGCCAAATATCAACAGATTCAGTTGAAATACAGTATATACGATAAAAATGGGATTCTAAAATGATTTATAGAACAAGTCGTTAATTACATCAAATAACCATTTTAGTATTCCATTTCCATCGTGCAAGCTGAACTTCATCAAAATCGGTTAAGTAATGGGCAAATTCCCTCCTAATGGGCGATAGTCCAGAACTTCGTCTAAAAATCATTTTAGAATCCCATTTCCATTGAAAATGCTGAATTTCATCAAAATCAGATAAGAAGTGGCCAAGTTCCATCCTAATTGGCCATATTCCAGAACTTTAAAAACCAAAGTAAAATATAATTTCTCTAGTATAAATACGCGCATTTATATGGGTAACATAATAATACTTACGGTTTTATTTCCTAAATTTTTGACACGGCAACTTAAATACGCTGATTTACCAACCAATGCTGTAACATTTGCCGGCATCATTAAATCAAAATATGGTTCATTCCATTTTGGATGAACAATAGAACTTAACGGATGCATTGTTGTTGGTCCTACTAATGAATTATGCGAATTTGAATTTCGTTGGAAACCACCATTTGTAAAATCTGAAAATATAAAAATAAATAATTTTACATTGGTATAAGAAGCAAAATATATTGTTTGTTAAAATATAAATAAAAATGTTGTTGTATCGGTATTCTTAAAAAGCATCTTCATCACAATTACTCGTATATATTGTACATATTTGTGGTATGTTACGGAAAGCTTCAAATTTATAATTTCTTTGTTCCATTGTATACACACACACCCAATTACAGTTAATTATGTGTTTTGTATAACGTTCATTGTTGTGTGCGATTGAACAAGTAAAGAGCTTGTTGTAAAACACAATGGAACTCTGTAATTATTTTTAATTTCAGTTTTTCCTGTTTTCAGTTCGAAATTACCATTTAAGAACATTATTTCGTATAAAAAGATAAATCGAATATGGGATATGTCTTATATACTCGTATAAATATATATGTACAATGATATAATCAGACAATGTCTTAATATGAAGGATAACACAATATTTTCCGATTTGCATTTTGTTCAAAGGAATAAAACAGGATATTGTGGTTTCCTGTTTATTTTATGCTCCATCACGAACGATTTTCTGTAATAGATTTTTAAAGTAACGATTTTGCTACAAAAAAAAAATTGTTAAAATCATTTCCAAACATGCAATATTTGTATAATAATGTCGAGAATGAACAAAGAACTAATTTTATGTTTCAGTTCATATTATAAATTGTGCATCACCATGAAATATATTAAGATTGTTATTTATGTATAGCTATCTTTTCTTATATAAATAAGGGCAATTGTTTAGGGTGGAAGCAACATAATTTTTTATATATTGTATTATGATTAGAAATTAGAAATTAACCTCGAGACCACTCCTGCGGATTATTTTAAAAATTAAATAAAGCATGCGCCCACAAATTCTTGATGAACCACAAATTTGCCGCAAGTATGCTTATGTGATGGAATATTAAATATCTAACCATTGTGTAAAAACGTGTTTATATGACTACAATAATGTCTTCTTTCTTTCGTAAAAGAAACAAACAAATCAACGACTGTACACCTCTTAGTTGTCTCTAGATATTTGTTCCTAATATGCATTTTTTCTTGAGTTGAGATTCAGTATTATGGAAATAAATGAGATAGATAGATACATATAAAGTACTTGTGTATATTTAAGAGGGATGTGAAACCCATTTACTAATATTCACTGGAAGATTTTTATAACCGATTTTGTTACAAAAAAAAAAAAAATGACGTTGGTCGGAAAGTTTTTTTATTTTATCGGATTAAGTTTCTATTTGTGTATAAAATGTGATGTTTTCTGTGGAGTTTGAAAAAAAGAAATAAAAACTTACAAAAATGCAATAGTTCATTTTTGCATTAAATTTAAAAAATCATTTCAGATTCTAATTTTTATATATTATGATTTCCGCATTTCATCATTCTAGAAACTGTAATACGAATATACATAAAGCTAAAATAATACATTTTGTTATTAATTTAAATTTTATAATATTTATGTGAGTAAACTAAGCTCTTTTCTAATTTAAATTTATTCTTTGAAAATATGTACGATAAAATACTGAGCATATACTCGTACTTATATAATAGTTTGTGCTCGTATATTATGATATTATTTTAATATAGAATATAAAATAAAAATGTTTCATGCACGATTATTAGTAGATCGCTCTGTATGGCAAATAATAATTGCAATCTTAAGTTTGAGTTTGAATTGTTAAACTCCTTGGTGGTTAAGTGTTATATTGTTTAATAATGAACAAAACTACTAATTTTAGTGAACTAAATCAAATTACTGGTATTTTACATGTAGCTCCGAGAGGAATTTTTGCAATTTTGTTTTGAATATAGAGGCTGTTAATTTATTTACCAGAATCAAAATGAATTATTTTACTCATTAGCTATGGTGGACAAAAAAGTATTCCATATTCATTTTTTTTTTTTGTTTTTTTTTACTTTATTATAAAAGTTTTTAGGGCTCTATAGTTTATTTACGTACAACTTTGTTTAATTTTACATTAATTTTTTATTTATTTATTTTAAAATTTAAGAATATAATGTAAATTTAAACGAGAGTATTTAAGGAAAAATTGTACATATTTAAAAAACCTTACTGTATACAATTAAAACAAAACCACAAATAACAAACATGATTAATTAAGTAATTAAATTTGTAATTAAATTATTTTCCGAAAAAAACAAGACAACGAAAATTTATGATTTAATGTGGAAATATAAGTTGATAAAGTGTCAAGATTACATTCAGAGTGTAAGATGATTGTTGAATAACTATGTATTTCTTATAATTTTTAAATAACGTTTCTGTACAATTTGTAATCGCTTTTTATGCGTATGCTGCGTGGCTCCAAATTTGGCTACCACTACCATACGTAATTATTGCTCTAATTATCATTTTGTAAATTAACAATTTATTTTTCTCAGATAATTTTGAGTTACCGCATAATAGTGGATATAAAATTGTTATTTTTTGTGATTTTTCAATTGTATGTTCTATATGATTTTTGAATGACATTTTTTGATCAAACCAAAGCTTAAGGTGTTTGACTTTTTTACACCATTGAATAGGAATGTTATCCACTATTACGTGAAGATTCCCAGTTGAAAATCTTGTGGCTCTCCTTCGGGTAAAAAATATTGCTTGAGTTTTGGATGGGTTTAATTTGATATCCCATTGAGCACAGCAGCTTGATAATGTATTTATGTTAAATTCAGTAGCGTAACTAGTAGGGTGGAGCGGCCTTATATGAGTTTTTTTTTTTTTTTCTAATATCAAAATGGGCATATGCGGGAAAGGTGCTCTGCCATATAGCTTGTTCGAATATAAAATATCTCACAAAAATATTAATGTTTCGTACTGCCACAATAACTTTTAATTTTGAAAAAATCAATCAATTGTGTTGTTTAAAACAGTAATAATAACACTTAATTAAAATTAAAGTAAAAATTTTGATTTTGAGGTGCAGTGAAATAATAAAAGGTTTTTGTATTTAAAACAACTTATTATTGTGTAGTATTATTACAACGTTTCAAATAGTAGTGTTTTTGTGTGTCTAGTGAAACAGTAAAAAATAAACACACTTTTAAAATTATGGCATTGTTAAGAAATGAAAATAATTGTCCCGTTTTCGGGTCTGGTTTACGATATTTTTGTTGGTGCACCATTCAAAAAAAGCGCAGTATAAAGACTTAGTTGCCGAAAGCTGTGAACAAGTTTCTGCGAAGTTAGAGGAGATCTGGAATAGAGCATCAATTCCTATTATTGATCACAGGAGCATTACAAGACGAACACGTTCGTATTATGACAAATACCGCAGTTTACTAAAGCCTTTTAGGGCTAGAAATGACGTTGAAAGTTATCACCAACAACTTTTCCGATTCAGACAAAATGCGCAGATTTTTTTTGATATAGCGACTTGCAGATGCGAATCATTTGATAATTGTACATGTGAAAAGATCCGAAAAATTCCTATCAAGGAGCGTAATTTTCTACTAGATCAACGTACTGACCGAGAAATGGCAATAGGAGGTGTAGATCGCGAAACTACAAAAAAATTACTAGTCTACTAGCTAGAAAGCGACGACATGTTACACTACCTGGTCCTTCATGTAGTTCTAGTTCCAGATTATCAGAAAAATGTGTTTCATTCGCCACTTCCACCACGCAATATAATATAACTCTAAAAGTTGCGAAGGATCTCCCCATTGTTGCCAGAACATAAGACAGGTACTGTATTTCGGATCGAGCGGGAGCTGCGATAGTTTCAGCTGTATTACAGCATGTTGGTTTAATCTCACAAAATAATATGTCCAACGTTGTAGATAGAAGTAAAATTCGCAGAATACGACTAAAAAAAAGATCTGGCCACCTAATATTACCTAATTAAAGAATCAAATTGTGAATACATTGGGCATATTTCATTAAAAGTCGGAAAATCACAAGCAATAAGCAATGGAATTATAAACTTACTGTGCGAAAAAAATGTTAATCTTGCTAATTTGGTTGCTATTGGTTGTGATGGTACTGCTGTTAATACTGACCAACTATATTTACTGGAAATGTGTGAAGCAATTGACTCAGGGTTTTGTAACAACAAACTTTCGAAAAGAAATCCTGGAAAATGGTGCATTCTAGATGGATCACAACGACAAACCGAACATTACGACTTTATATTACCAATGGAAAGCCATCTGCAGATTTGTTAACTTTAACAACATTTGTATTAAAAGTGTACGCATCTATGTGGTTCCACATTAAAATCAAACCAACATGCATTTATGGAGCTAAACATTTGCACCAAACGATACTGCTTTCACGTTATTTACCCAACGATTTAAAAATTATTATTGATCCAGTAATACAGCGCAATCGTTTTTTTGGTCATCATGAAAACATTGGCAATGTTAGCCGATAATAGAAAATTTATAAAAGAGTTGGCACTAAGAAGGATATTGAAAGGTCTTTCAAAACCTTTCAACTGCCCATTTTTAATTTTGATGCGGAAGACTACATTAATTTAATAAATTGGGAAAATGTGATGGAGCCACCAATTACAAAATTTCTAACTGACGATACAATTTTACAAGCCATTGTGGATCAAAATATAATCGACAGTACCATCCTCCCAGCAATAATGTATTTTCCTTACCACACTCAAGCTACTGCATGATGTGTAAAAATAATAACAGAAGCCTCAGCAACGGTCTGTGGACCCTTGAGAGAAGATGGCTTAATAAAAACAAGACTGGGATCACGCAAAATTATGCCTTTGTTCAATACCAATAGTCAATATCGTACAGAGTAATTTTTTCAATTTTTAATTTTTTAATGTCATTGAATTTTTTTTTTATTTGGATGTTTTAAGAGTTTATTAGCCTATATTTGAGCCTATCATTGAGTATATTTTGAACAAATAAAATATCAAATATAATTTATTAAATGTGTTTCAATACTGTTTAACAAACTTTGAGTATAGAGAAAAATTCGAAAATTTTCAAATTTTCAAGGCTCTTGTGACATGTACAAGAATTACGAATTTCCCCAAAAAATTATACAGTTTAAAATGTGTATGAATAAAGCATTTCCCAACCATGCCCATTTTGGACTTCCAAAAAAAAAATGTCGCTCCATCCTAGTATCTGGGTACCCCGTAGCCGCGGGCGGGGGGGGGGGGGGTACGGCTGTTGGGGCCCAATACATTTCATTCAGTAGTTCTAATTTAAGATTATAACTGCAATTAAGCTTACCTTTTCAAATTTGCAGAACGGAACATTTCTAGGAAAGTTTTATGAAAAGGCGGTGTTCAAATTTTTAGAAAAAGAAGAAATTGTTCTTGTTGCTATTAAATATTTTCAAAGCTTTCTACATCAAACGACAACAATTTTAATGTTTGCCGCGTTGATTTATTTGTATTATACGTGTTGCGTAACTCCAAGTTGACCCATTTTGCATTTAAAATTCAAACTTCTACAAACCAATTTTTTGTTTTGGTTGTTTTTGGTGGGATTTTCCTGATTTTGGAAATTCTCGCTTCCCGATGCGTGATGTTTGAGACTTAATTGGTAACTCAGTGTTATGAAACAGTCAGGTTATTCGAGAATTTTAGAGCCTATTCGAAGAATACGATTGTTCGATATTTAAAAAATTACCCGATGAGTTCCGAGAATTTTATTCTTATTGCATATCGTTTTTTTGAGCTTAGCCTTAACTTGCTTAGTGTACTATATTAGTAACATTAAGTTACTTGACAACTAATTTTCGGAATTTTTCAAAATGTTCGTTGGTTTTCTAGATTTTTACAGTCTTTTCGATACTATTCATTAATATCCGGATTTTCCTGTATTAAAATAAATTGAATGCATTGAAATTGTTCGAAATCAATCGAAATTCACATAATATAGAGATTTCTTGAATTTTTCTGGGGTAATCGAAATTGTTCTACGGTTTATTCTAGATTTCTTAAGTGTTTTGACATTCATATAGGACTATTCGAGATTTTTAAAGATTTTTGAATTTATTCCAATTTTGTAAGGCAATGTTCTGCGCTTAGGATTGAGTTGTAAGAACTTTCAGAGTTGTAAATCTAAATGGTGATATTTAAAAGATTTTTTGAGGTTATGCCAAAATTTCGATATTTCTCCGATTTCCTGTATAGGTTATTCGAAATTATTCAAGAATGTCCAGGTTATTTACGTTGTACATAGTGGTGATTAGCACGTCTAGGATTTCCTTTGGTTTTACAATACATAACAGCGGATAATTTGATATTTGGGAACTTAAAAAGTTGAATATTCTTAAATAGATAAAGTTTTATTTAAGGCCATCCAAATGAATCATGTTCTGTTTCATCTACTTTTGAACGATGATCCGTATTTGTCGAGCGCGTGAAGTTTTCCAGAGATTCTTCCATACGTATACGTATACGAATCCAATTGGAATTATACGAATTTATATTGGATTATTAAAGATTTCATATGTATGTGGTGCAGAGTACACTGCTAAATTCTAATGTAAAGAAATTTTATTGAAAATTAAAATAAGAAAATTATGAATTGTTAGTTAAATTTTCGTATAATTTATAATTTTTACCGAAGATTTTCATACTGAATAAACTACTCTCCCCAGTGGAATAATAACAAAAAAAACTCGCATTATAGTATTTGTAACACATTCGATATTTTATATGAATAAGAAATAAAACAATAAAATATATCATTACAATTGAATTAATTATAGTAATTTAATCAAACCAAATCAAAACCGAAATTTCAAATGTTTAAAGGCTTTTGTTGACATTTATCAACTTACATATTTGCTGTCATTTATCTCGTTTAATAAAAACAACGACAGTGCTAAAACAACCCAGGATTTAAACCTCGGTTATTAAAATATATTCCAATAAGATTTAAAAAAAAATTCAAAAGAAATCTAAACGATACTCGAAATTTTAAAAAACGAATTTTGTAGAACATTTATTAAACAAACGATTCGTAAGGATTAGGGTTTTTTAATTAGGTATTGTGGAGGCCCATTCCATGTGCTAGCCAAACCTTTGTCATCATTGTTGTGGATGGCCGATATTGGCCCTTGAGTGTTGAGTGCGATTTAAAAAAATTAAAATTTGTAGAACTTTAACCAAACGAACGATTCGTATGGATTAGGGTTTTTTAATTAGGTATTGCAGAGGCCCATTTCATGTGCTAGCCAAACCTTTGTCGTCATTGTTGTGGATGGCCGATATTGGCCCTTGAGTTGTTTTTTGTGTTGCAATTTGTTTTTGTATATTTATTGTTAATTATACTGACTTTACACCGTAGATAGTATAATAGCAATATAGTATAATACTATTTTGCTATCCGGTGTAAAACCGATGTTTTGATAGCTATCAAATTTTAATACCTATTATATTTTATTTTATTTTATTGTAGAAGGAAAATTTTGACAGTGGATTATTGACAAATTAGTCTAGAGACATTTTTGTGTATTTTGAAATTATTCTATTTCATTATTTTGTTATAATTTTCTATTTTTTATAAATATTTTATGCGGTGTAAAACCGACTACGGTACCTAGTAAAATAGTAATATACTATTTTGCTATTATACTATCTACGGTGTAAAGCCAGTATTATTGATATTTCATTTAGTAAGAAAAAAAAAATTAAAAATCTTTATAATTCATTCCAAAAATAACTTATGTTATGCTTAAGTCGTTTACGTTACATAAAATAACCAATATAGAATTAGAATTATGATACATTTTTGCCATATCTAGTTTTTGAGGTATTTATGTTTAGTTTCTCTTCGAGTTGAAAATAAAGTTTACTGCAGAAAACTACCTTACTATTTTAACACTAGGTTTACGAAGCGCGTCAATTTGACGCATTTTCAATTTCACATAGAAAAATTTGGAAATCGGTTAGATTTATCTCTTACTACTTTTACTTACAATTATGCATTTCGCGAGACGAATATTTGGCAACATTCATTTTCTTCTACGCCTTTGAATTTCGAAGTTTGCTATGTGGTCTACGGGGATGCGTCAATTTGACACAATGCTAAGGCAGTGCAAATACTTCGTCATCTCACGTATCCAGTGGCTGTTTCAGGGTTATTTTAGGTTCTTATATATAGAATAATGTATGTAGTGTAGAAAGCAGAGATAAAAAACGAAACAAAAACAAAAACTTATCCACGTCAAATTCAAAACAAACAAAATCAAAGCGAAAAGGTTTCTCACACATAAATGCGTGGATACTGTACAAAGAATGTACCGGATCAAATATATCAAGAAAGGATTTCATTTTTCAATTAGGCGAAGAACTTGCCTGTAAGAAAGAAAATGAAATTGAGAAAAATATTGACCTTCAAGAGCCTCACACATCAGCAAATAGAAGTAAGTACCCTTGTAGAAATTGTAAGATTGTTTGTGGAAAACGTGCACATAAAATTGAATATGTACATATGGAAAAATGCGTAAACTAAAAAAAAATTAATTTAAAATATTTTACTCCTCACAAAAGGCCCTATAATACCGTTCTCTTTTTATAGAGATACTATCTGCGCTATTCCCTTTATAAAACGGAAGTTTATACCAAATTTTTTTTTTTTTTGTTTTTGTCCGAACTGACCAATCAACTTGCGAGTTGTCTTTTTATTATTATGATGATTTTGATGTCAATACACCTGTATGACAAAGTTCCTTTAAAAATAAATTACTTATTTTACCAAATGTTTATTTTTTTAACACGCGTCAAATTGACGCGTACCGTAGAGATAGGTATATCAGAAATGTCCGTAAACCTAGTGTTAAATTAAATTAAAACAAACCAAATTCGATATGTTTAGCTTTTTATTATATTATATATCACATCAAGAAGGCTATACATTTTCAGTCAAATAAAATTTTAAAAATAAAAAATATTTATTTTGTTTTTCATTTTATGTTTTCATTTCAAAATTTGAGTAATAGGTATAAATTAATTCATAACATTATATAAATAAACAAAACATAATTCAAAATTGTAACGAACTTGTTTTATAATTCAAGAATTGTCTTCGGTGGTTCGGTGAGATTATTAGAAATTGGGAGACTTTTCCAAAATGAATGTCGTTTTTTGGTAATAAAGGTAGAATATCCTTTAAAATTTGTTGATGATATTTGGCGCTGATTCCAGTTGGCTGATTTATATTTTCAGGCAGTATTAAAGCATTGCCACATGACATAACTACAGACGTTTTTCTAGAAACAGATTTTCGATTTATGATTAAATGGCTCCATATTTTGTGGTTAAAATAATGATGAATGATATAAAATAACTCAGATTATTAATTAATATTAGGAATTTTCAATAATTTAACAATTTTAATTGAAAAATTATCATTTTTCATATCTGCCGTTCCCCGGAAACGGATTTTGACTTAAATGGTTATTTTTCAATTAAAATTGTAAAGTTATTATAAATTTGTTATTTTAATTAATAATTTGAGTTATTTTATATTATTTATGATTATTTTAAACACAAAATATGGAGCCATTTAATCATAAATCGAAAATCTGTTTCTAGAAAAACGTCTGTAGTTATGTCATGTGGCAATGCTTTTAAGCCTTTTTTTCCACTGATGTTTTTAAAAACGGCAACTTTATAAAACCGTCATCGTCATTTTCTGAGGAATAAAATAAATACGTGCTCTTCCGCTTAAATTTAATTTGTACCATATCTTTCAGGTACAGTCCAGTTTATTTTTTTTATTTTAGTTTGTGATGAATTGCTACATGGAAATTGTATGTTTTTTTTTGTTGGCGCTTTAAACTTAACTCCACTTGGTGATGAAAGCTATCTGCAGGCATGAATGTAGGCATTGGATGAATTCACAATTGTAACAAGATATAAAAAATGCGTCCAATTTTTTAATTTGAGATAAACATTTGTCCAACCAGAATTTAATTTTTTTTACGTCGCGATATTGAACAATTCATTTGTGAAATGCAGAAATTAAATCTTCTTTTTTGCGGCCTGTTGTGGCTTGATGCCATATAACAGCCATTGTATTTTTATTTTTCCTATTGGGCAGGTTCATATTGGGACAAATGATTCGTTGAACGCCACGATCCTTATGCTGTATAAGATAGCAGAAAATTTCCAGCAGAAAAAATGAGTTTTTCTACTCACCACCAGGGGCAGCACTAAAACAAAAGAGAACTTTTTCTGCTGATATATTTATTAGGCAGCAGAAAAATTATGAATATTGTTCATTTTTTTGTTGTTGTTTTTTGAATATTTATTTTTGTTTTTAATATTGTTGTTATTCGTATTTCTCGTTCGAAAAGTTGTCTAATTTATTTAGCGAAACGTTCTTCAAGCAGCCAAAATCAGTTGGCCCAACTGCATTTTTCAGTTTTCCACTGTATCGTATGGACGGACCACGTTGTAACCAATAGGGATCCTGATTTTTGGATACCTGGGGTCATAACACACCCACACAAGCAATCTTAAGAAAATCGATCGAGTCTAAAGAGCTACAGAATTTTTCAAATAAATTTGGCCAAACTGAATTTTTCAGTTTTTTCACTGTATCGTATGGGCGGACCCCCTTGTAACCAATATGGGATCCTGATATTTGGATACCTGGGGTCATAACACATCCACACAAGCAATCTTAAGAAAATCGATCGAGTCTAAAGAGCTACAGAATTTTTCAAATAAATTTGGCCAAATTGAATTTTTTAGTTTTTTCACTGTATCGTATGGACGGACCTCCTTGCAACTAATATGTGATCCTGATTTTTGGATACCTGGGATCATAACACATCCACACAAGCAATCTTAAGAAAATCGATCGAGTCTAAAGAACTACAGAATTTTTCAAATAAATTTTGCCAAACTGAATAAATCGCACTCAACACTCAAGGGCCAATATCGGCCATCCACAACAATGATGACAAAGGTTTGGCTAGCACATGAAATGGGCCTTTACAATACCTAATTAAAAAACCCTAATCCATACGAATCGTTCGTTTAGTTAAAGTTCTACAAATTTTAATTTTTTTAAATCGCACTCAACACTCAAGGGCCAATATCGGCCATCCACAACAATGATGACAAAGGTTTGGCTAGCACATGAAATGGGCCTCTACAATACCTAATTAAAAAACCCTAATCCATACGAATCGTTCGTTTAATTAAAGTTCTACAAAATTATTTTCTATCAAGTCACACTTTAACTTTAAAACGCCATATATCATTTTTTTAATAACAATTCATAGATAAATTAATTAAAATTACTTTAATATCGAACGAGCAAGAATTTTTTACGTTTTTGGATTTGCCTAAATTTAATTAAAGCTTGATTTTAGAAAATACTTTTCTAAATACTACTCAATTTTTTGAAATAACACTCAATTTTCCAATAGGAATTTGTTTTAGCAGTGTAATACTAATACATAGATAAATCTCTGGAATGTCTGGAAAACTTCACACTCGTTATTTGTCCACAAATTTAAATCTGAGTAAACCAATTGGTTTTCTTATATATGGACCGCTTTATAATATCAAATTTAAAAATCAAACGCTTTGATTTGAAAAGCTCTTAGAACTAAAAGCTCTCAATAATTTACATTGAGTACAAATATACTAAATCCTACCCAAAATTCCGTCATCCCTTGTTTTATGAAATTTCGGAGTAAAATGGTTTGTTTAAAATTTTAAATAAGTAAAAGCTCTTAAAACTAAAGCTCTTGAAATTTTTTTCAAATACATACATAATTTATGCTCATAAAGCATTTTATTAGAAACCAGAAATTAATAGAAAACTGCAAAAATGTTTAAGTTCAAACCCAAAATGTATAAATTAATTGTCGAGCTTAAGGCATATTGAAAACAAATATTCTACAATAAATTTATTCCAAAATCCCACCTTGTTTTCTATCGAATTTTAGAATAAAAAGTAAATGATTTGGGTTAACAAATATTCCAAATATATCCCAAAAAGGGCAATTTTGAGATAAATGGTTTAAAAGGTTTCGATTAATGAGAGCTTTTAAAACTAAAAGCTCTCGAAACGTTTTGCAAATATGTACATACTTTTTATACATAAAACAGTGTAACAAAAACCTGAAATTAGTAAAAGTTTAATAAATGTTAAGTTTAAACCAAAATACTTACTGTTAATTTATCCCTATAAAGCCCAAAGCTCATTGTAACAAATATTCTAACTTTATCCCAAAATTCCGTACTTCTTTTTAATACCAAATTTCGGACTAAAATGATTTGATTCAAAAAGCTTCGGCAAACGAAATATTATAATAATACCAAATTCCCTAGTGAACTGGTTTGGTTTGATTAAAAGCTCTTGAAAATTTAGATTGAGAACACATATATTCAATTATCCCTAAATTCCGTTACCCTATGTAAAATCGAATTTCTGAGTAAAATGTTTTCGTTTAAAAAGTTTTTCTAATTGAAAGCTCTTTAAACTAATAGTGCTTGACATTTTTTAAAAAACGTAATTTTTGCTCATAAAACTTTTTAAGAAAAACCTTAAATTATGAAAATTCGCCAAAATGTTAAGTTAAAACCTAAAAGGTATATTATCAAGCTTAAAGCACAATGAAAACAAATATTCTAAATTTATCTGAAAATATCACTTTCCTTTATAATATCAAGTTTCGTAGTAAAATGGTTTGGTTAGAAAACATTTCAAAACTAAAAGCTTTTGATGATTGTTGATTGACTTTAAGATCAAATATTCTAAATTTTAGGCCAAATTCTGCTACTAAATACTAAAATAATACTTCTGAGTAAAATGGTTTGGTTAAAAAACCTTTGATAATTGAAACCTTATAAAATTAAAAGCGGAAACGGAACACTGCTCGACGATATTTTAGCATTCTTTTTAAGTATTACGGTTAACTTATTAGTTTATTACCATGAACTGGGAGTATCTATCTGTCACATGAAGTGCATACAATTACGTTTTGTTCCTCGATTTTGATGAAATTCGGCGCATAATTTATGTAGGATTAAGAAGGGATTCTAAAGTCATTTTTAGATGAAGTTCTGGTATAAGACCTATTAGGGCGGAACTTGGTTATTTCTTAATCGATTTGGATGATATGCAACATGTGCGATGAAAATGAGATTCTAAAATGATTTTTGGATGAATTTCAGGAGTACGGCCAACTAGGATGGAACTTGGCTATTTTTTTACCGATTAAACCAAAGTCAAAACGTGCGAGGGAAATGGGATATTTAACTGATATTTAGATAATGTTCTGGAATATGGCAAATTAAGTTGGATCTTGGCTATTTGTTTACCGATTTTAATGAAATTCAACATATATTCGGGTGAAGTTCTGAAATATGACCAATAGAATGAAACTTGAATTTTTATTTACCAATTATGATGAAATTCAACATGTACATAGCATGGAAATGGGTTCCATCTTCCATTGTACACTTTGTATACATCTTCTTAATATGTTGTTGTGAAACATATGTATCATACAAAGTAACAAAACAATAAAACAATGTAAAACGCAATCGATGCATAAAAATATATAATAAAGTCTGGTAATAATAAAATACGGAATTGTCATAAATTTGTTTACATAATTAAGTCTGAATATTGTATATTGACGAAATATGAAAATACAAAAAAAACAATAAAATACGGAAGAGACCTAAATGTGTAATGAGGAAATTAATTAATTCATGTTTACAACATAAGATTGTTTATTATACTGTATGAAAATTAGTATATAAGAACAGAAATTGTAACCAAAGATAGATTATTCGTAATTCATATTCCAAATAGAGCACAGTCTCTACAAACTCATTATTAATTTTGTATTCAAGGAGACACTGTCACTCTCCGTAAGATTTAAATAATAAATCAAGTAATAAGTAAACTACAAAGTGTATTTTAACGTTCGAGAATAATCCAGATTCCTGCACATCTCTACAAAGTATATGTAAGTATAAACTAACCAATCTAAACTAACACAAACGGCCCGGTATCTCCTGGCATGCAAACGTACTTCCTCAGGAAGGACCAACAGAACAATAGCTATACTTCGGTACGAGCTTTAGTAATTTGTTAGTTAGCATTCCACTAGCATATCTATAGTCAACTAACACAATAATTCTCTTGTGGGTCGGTTTTCTACAAATAACATTAGAAACCGTCCACCAACTATAACATCAAATAGTAATCAAAACAAATTAATAGTTTAGGTTAAGATTAAAATAGATGAATCGAACATAACATCGATACATTTATAACAATGTTTGTATAATCCCGTGAAAAATCAGAAAAACCAAAATATTATAGAAATCCATAACTTCAACTTGACTTGTGTTACATACACTTATGTAAAGTAATGGGTGTTTTTAAAGCCCAATAGAACTTGAAATTGTAAAAAATAACACAAAAAATGTAATTTTAATCAAATTGTTTCATTTAAAATCTACATATGGCATCCATATTCTCAAACCAAAATCATTGATCATGGTGCGGTAACGATCTCTATTGACGAACTTTGTAACACGAACTCCGGCCACATTTTTGAAGAAATAAGGTCCGATGATGTCACCAGCAGTGTGTAAACCGTACCAAATGGAGTTATTGCATCATTTAAAGAGTATCTGATACGAAATCTGTATGTACAGCTCGATGGATGGCTTACTAAGATGGACAATTATGTACGCCATAAAAATCACGAAGTCGTTTATAAGTTGCGCGAATCGACGACTGATGTTCAAAGTGAATTTAGATAATTGGGTATCGTTGTTCAAGTGTTAGTCTATTCACGAAGAGTTGCCAGAACTGATAATAAATTTCAAACAGTGAGCGAAAGTATGACAGCCCGTTTGATAGTTACCGCTTCAGTAAATTTTACCTTAACAAAAAAAAAACTCCATTCAATGGTCAAATAGTTTTTAAGCTACATAAATAAATTTATGGACATTTTTATGTATAAATTACACAAAAATTTTAAAAAGAATTTTGCGAAGGGTACAACGAAACTATAGAACATTGTATTCTGATATTTTTGAAATTGATTTAATAAAATTTCGGTGCAAAATTGTCTGTTTTATATAATTTACCTCGGATTGAAGGTTTACACATTCGACTTATTAACTTAGGCATTTTCTTCCAATACCTCGATCTTCGAATAAATTTTATTGATTTCATTCACAGACTTTTCAAGAATTTTTTTAGTTTCGATGGTAGTTAAGGTTAATTCCTTATGATTACACGCATTCGATTCTACTAGTTTGGCAATAACCTGTATGATATGCATATTAGATGGAGTACTAATTTTAAGAATTTCATCAAGTTCCATCTTAAAGTAGCACTTTAATTATTAATTTTTTTATTATAAATTTGTTAACTGTAGTCACTTGTTGCAAAAAGTAATTGTATGAAGAACACGAGCTTCTATTATTGTTTTAAATAATAAACTAGAATTTGTATTAGGGTTAATGCAAAAGCTTAAAAATAATTTTCGTATCAGCAGAAGTCACAATCACAAGCTGTAAAGCTATAAATCTTGTTTAATGTCCTAACATTATCACTGAAAATTAACAGTAATAATAATGTACGAAACTTTACCAGACAAACAGCTCTAGTTTGTAACAAAAAATAACAAAATAAGATAAAATCATAAAATTGATATCGCAGATCTGGAAACCCATCAGTGGCGCATTAAGTGAGGACATTTTGCCATGTTCTAAAAGCATGTTTGCTAAAAAATTACCGTATTATACAAGGGTTACCTGCATTTATTTTAGATCTAACAAACAAAACAAAATTCAAATGTGCAGAGCTTCAGTTTTATGAAATGGGATTCGAAAACTTGGGGTCTTTAGACGAAGTTGTGAGAAATATGTCATTGTGGTTCAATTATATTGTCTGGTGAGATTTCTGTGAATTATTTAAATGTTGAAATAATCACGTTACCGTACTATTTCAATGGCTAAACGATCCAGTTATCAGGATCTTAATAATGTTCAAGTTCGATAAAATGGCCCTGATGATTTGAATTCCGCAATGCTTACCCTTTATAAATTATAATCACTATCTAAGAAAATATTTAATAGAACGGCAAATCATAACAATCCAACCTACTAAAGTTGTCACTTGCGAATGGAGTGACGGTTCCATACTCTTCACTATTTACAACAATCTTCCAGGTGAAAATAAATGCAGACTCAATCTGTTATAACCCCTTAGGTATATGTGTAATTATGCAAACAGAAGATATGAGGTCAAGTGAGCTTTAGAACTTCAGCTAAAAACAGCCTTCCTTTACATTTACATTTAACTAACCTTAAAGTTATTCTGCTGAACTTTTGAAATATATACAAATTGTCCAAATGCGACACAGTTTCAGTTTGATTGCTGTATTTTACTAGGCGTTAAAATCACAAAATTTACGATGAACTAAATAACGGTAGTATTTATAATCTCATCGATATAATCATTCAGGTGGGCCTACCTTAAAGAACGCGAAAAAAGGCTTCCTAATAGCTTGTATTCGATAATCGAATTTTATTGTGAATTAACAAAAAAAAATCATTATTACGCTATACCCGTCACTAATAAGCTCGGATAATATTCATTCTTTCTCAGCAATACCAATATTCCACACTTTACTAATTAGTTAATTGATCGATTTAACTATTCGGGAGACTTATTTTCAACAATAATTTCAAACAATAACCAAACCGAATACCATACCCATTCTATGAATTCTACAGAAGTGTTTAGATTCGTACTCCATTTCCAACTCATCCACCCAATAAAACATTGTAAATCTAATTTTTGACACAAAATCATTAACTTTACAGAAATATTCTGTTTCATTTTCAATTGGAGGAAATAAAAATAGAAAATCAATTATTGTTTTACAAAAACCAAAAACAAACTCTCCTTTGGTATTCTTCTCTCTAATACGAATGAACGAATTAAGATAAGAATATTTCCTCATCCGCATCTCAACATTCTTATTTCAGTTCAACAGATTTTTATATTTTAACATTGAATGTCAAAAATATTGGATTTTCTATTACTGTTTATCACCATTTACGCTAAGCTATGTATCATGTTTCTGTTTAAGATAGATTTCTATGAATTTACTTAGATGAACTTTGTATAAATATCACTTCCTGAAACGTTGAAACCTATAAATGTACTATTACGACACTTAGATGTACAATTATTTCAAAATTTAAATCAATTAAACATAATTATAATCGGGTCATAGATACAAAACATTTCTGTTATTTTAACACACTACAATCAATTTATAAATACTTAACATGAAAATGTATATAAACTACACATAATTTCATTGAGGTGACATGAAGTGTAAATTGAAAACTGTATACATGATGTACGACACAAAAAAAATCAATTATATTCCCAAGACAAATTACCAATTTTGAAATGCGTGAAAGCGCTTTTTTTCCTTTAAAGCAATAAAGTATATTGAAAGGTAGGTAGGTATAATAAATTTTATAAAGCTTTGCGTGCGCGGTTTCTTATTTTATTTTACAAGGAAACTCCTGTTGTTCCTTCAATTTGCATTCAATCATTATAATTATCATGTTAGTGACAAGCACAAAACAGTACAGAAATTATAATTACTTTTTTTTATACATTTCTAACCTTCTTATAGGGCGGTTTATAATTTTCTAACCTTCTTCGCTCAAATCTAAAATATTTTTTGTACCGTTGTCATTCGCAATGTTAAACAAAAAATGTAGGCTTTTTAGATATGTCAATTTTTCACATAAACTGTCAATTCAGTTATATAATACAGGCAATTTATTAAGGTACCATTTACGCAACGGCAAACTTTCAAAATTAGTAGAGCAATAAGACGTCGAAAAAGAAAAGAAGTATGAGTAAAATTAGTACTCTCAAGGTAACATGTAAAACAGGGCCGAGTGTGTATTACTTTTTCAGAGAAATGGGAAGGGAGAAGAAATATGATATTCTATTGACTAATTATAATTTACGTACTAACGTTCGACCAAGCTATAAGCAAGTGCCCCGTGGATGGCCGAGCCTTACCAAACATCCGGTTACATAAAGTATACAGATGATTTGTAGAGAATTAGTTATTAATGGTAGAAATGCAGACACAAGTATGGCCAATAGTTAATAAAACAGTTACATCTCTAATCTATTTTAATGATTTATTAAAAATGAAGACTGCTTGCTGAAATAACATTTATTAATTGGGCGAATCAAATTTCTGGCTAATTCTGAAATTTCATTTTCTTGTAATAATTGATTTATTTAAACCAAAATATAAAAAATAGTTCATAACAACAGCATTCTGGTCAAATTAAAAAGAAAAGCATACTACAAATCGTGTGCATTAAGTCAATATACATAGATGGCAGTAGGCAGTAAACTTTTTGAAAAATCGTACCAAAAATTGCCACTTGAGGAAATTTGAGTTCAAAAGTTGTAGGAAAAGCAAAACAAATTCGCAAAATATTTAAGAACGTGTCCTTATTTTGTGATTAAACAATCTTTTTCGTATTTTTCTGTATAAATCTGAGACATCTAACGTACACTAGTAAAACTAGAGATAAATTTAGCAAGTATTATTTTAATTCGTCAGAGCCAACTTTAATGTATTTTTCAAAATGAAAATTCGAATAATATATTTTAGCAATAATTTAATTTTAATATTTCTGCAATTAATATTTACTTAATACCCATATACCCTTCCTGTATATTGGTGCTAAAGATATGTAGAACACTTTTGTATAAAAATTTTGTAACATTCTTGCTTTTTTCATTGCAAAACTTGAAGCTAAAAAACACCAATTTTACTATGAATTCCTATGGAAATCAGTGAAAAGTTATACCACTAAAAAAGCTTCTAAAAAATACATCATAATGATTATGGCTCTATACTCTAGAAGGCTCTGTCTATACTCTAGCTAGATTCTAGAAGGCTCTGATATAAACAAACAATTAATATTTTTGATATTTGACATGGTTGATTCGTTGTATAGTCTTAACATATACAACTCGAGCTTTGAAAATCATCTGAATATACAGTTGCGGACTCGATGTGTTACCTAAGAAACACAATTCCACCTGCGGTGTCGTTGTGTTTCCTAAGCAACACATTTCGTCCTATCAACTGTATATTCGATTATTTTCGAACCTCTTGTTGTATAACTAGAGAATATAACAGGAAAATTAATGAAATGTTATCTGATGATTCTGTCTACCAAAAATTAACGTCTATTCCTAGAGTCAAAGCTGGATTGGAATTTAGAATTAAACAATTAAAACTAACTGGACAGATATCCGATTCAATTTTTTATAGTCTTAAAAACAATAATCCGTCGACACCACGTATACATATATGGTTTACCTAAATTACATACATAAACCAGGAATTTCACTTCGCCCTATTGTTTCGAATATTAATGCACCATCATAATATTATATAGCAAAACTATTTTCTAAAATATTACATGGTTTAACTGTTGATAGTATACTATTTAATGTTAAAAATTCAACTGAATTAAAATCTAGGCTTGATATGGTCACTCTGGGTCAGGATGACATTTTGATATCTTTTGATGTTGTTAGTTTATTTAATTTTGAAAAACATAATTATTTCACGTTTAACCCTTCTGTCCATTAATAGGTCTGGCCAGACCTTTTGGGATTTTGATTAACTTATTTTCATAGAAACATTGTCCACACTTATTTGAAAATCCACGAATTCCTCAATCAACTTGTTTTGAATAATTTACAGGAAAATTTTTCATTTTTATATTGCACGGGGTTTAAAAAACGTTTTTTCGTTTTCTATACTTCTTATACACGAATAGGTCTGGCCAGACCTTTTTTGTGTTATATATTTTATAAAAAGGGTGATCCAATAGGAGGTACTTTTTCCAATTGGGATTCTCATTGGGATTCATGCGTGACAACTGTCACGTTCATATGACATTTGGGTTCAGTATTCATTGACATTTCACCATGAATAGACTTACGCGAGAACAACGTTTACAAATTGTGGAAATTTATTTCAAAAATCAGTGTTCAGTGAAAAATTGTTTTCGTGCTCTTCGACCATTTTATGTTGTTCATAATCGACCAACTGAACGCACTATTGGACATTTTTATTCTTGGATATTCATCACCCGAATAGAGTGCGTACAAGTCGATCTAATGTGAATATTGCTGCTGTAGCTAAAAGTGTACGTGAAGACCGCTATCAATCAATTCGTCGCCGTTCTCAAGCTCTGGGTCTCTCATAAGGCACATTGTAGCATATTTTGAAGAGAGATCTTGGTTTGAAGGTATACAAAATACAGCTTGTTCAACAATTGAAGCCGGTTGACCTTACTTTGCGTCATCGATTTGGTTTATGGGCGTTGGAACAGCTCCAAATTGATCCGTTTTTTCTCGAAAAATTGTGTTCAGCGATGAAGCTCATTTTTGGCTGAATGGATACGTCAAGCCAGAAGAGATTCAAGAGCTTCCAATGCATCCTGAAAAATGCACTGTTTGATGCGGTTTATGGGCAGGTGGCCTCATCGGACCGTATTTCTTTAAAAATGCGGAAGGACAGCGTGTAAACGTCAATGGCGCAAACTACAGAGCAATGATCAATGAATTTTTATTGTGAAAAATTCAAGATATTGGTGTAGCCGACTTGTGGTTTCAACAGGATGGTGCAAAATGCCACACAGCAGGCCAAACCATCGATTTATTGAAAGAAAACTTTAATGAGAACATCATATCAATAGAGGGACCCGTGAATTGGCCTTCAAGATCTTGTGATCCGACGCCGTTAGATTACTTTTTATGGGGGTATCTGAAATCACTTGTTTATATTGATAAACCATAATAGATTCCTGCATTAGAAGCGAACATAAGACGCCTAATTAACGGAATATCGGCCGAAAGCTCGAAAGAGTGCTCGAAAATTGGACCCATAGAATGGATCATCTAAGAGAGAGTCGCGGACAATATTAAAAGAAATTATTTTCAAACATTAAATCTCATAAACCGAAATTACGTCACAAATACAATTTTTGATTATTAAATTGATTTTAATTATTTCAAAAAAAAACTTCCGGAAGGTCTTATTGGATCACCCTTTACAACAATTTTTTATTTTGTATATGGAAACTGTTATTTTTGAAACTGTTATTTTGCGAGAGGAAGATTGAGCAAGAAATATGTAATAAAAATAAATGCGGCCTAGGTGATTTTGGGATGAAGGTGAAGACTATGCTCCAGACGGTGAAGTTTCCGATATAGAATCGGACCTGATAGTCGGAGGTTTGAGCGATATTAACGATACTGATGATGGCGAGCTTTGGGAAGAACTTCATACAGAATATGAAGTAGACTCTGAGCAATATTTATAATCCTCTACCGCTATTGAATATTTTCTGGCACGAGGTGCAACCAACTGGCAGAAAGAGCCACCATCCGCGGGACGTAATAGAAAGGCAGAAATTGAAATCATGAAATATAACGCTGACAAGAAATCAAACAAACCCACTAAATGGATACCTGTGACTAGCAGGATTTATATGTACACGGTAAATAAAAATTCACTAGATGTGAGCATACTAGGCAATCTAGTTGAATCAAGTAAAATTAAAAATACTAGATTTCTGGTTTTAATAAAATATGGCGATTTTACTTGAAATACAAATCTATATTACTGGAAATCAAGTAAACAATTTTACTTGATTTTACGAATGGAATTCCGGTAAATTTATGAGAAATACGGTATTTTAATTAGATTTCAAGTAAAATCAAATACTAGATTTTCTTGCAAAACTATAAGATTTTCTGTATTTATTCTACTAAATTTCTAGTAAAACAACCGGAAAAAACTATATACTTTAGCAGAATTCTAGTTAATCCTACGTCATCATTTTTTACTAGTTTATCCGTTGATCGTACTGGATTGCCGTCTAAATAAATTTCAAATAATAAAAAAACGTTTTTGAATTTTATTTTAATTATATGTACATATTTTTTATTCAGAGATTCAAATACAAAAAAATAACAAACAAAGCTTAATTTCGTCGGAATCACACCTTTAATTTTAAAAAATATATCTATAAAATTATAAAAATACAAACAATTTTTATAAAATTTTAAACCAAAAACATAAAAAATTTTAAATAAAATATCGAAGGCGCACAAAAAAGTTTTATAGCCCAACGAAATTGACTGAGGGTTGATTATAACGTAGAATAAACCTCCGTGGCCCAATTCATTTTCCAATAGACATAAGTATGGCTGCGTCTGCTTAACTTTGAGTGAAGACTTCTATTGATTCATCTACCTGCAAATATATAATTTTTTGATTTAATAACAAGAGTAATCAAATGAACTATACATCAAAATGTCAACGTTCAACTAACTCACTAATTATACTAAATTAAATTAGCTCATGTAGATTTTATTTATCACTTTTTCCAAATTTTCGACTTTTCAAGTCATCATCATAGTAACAATTTTATACCTTGTACATTATCATACTATATGTATGTATAATAAGTGTAATTATATTTTGTAGAGTAGTATTATATAGTACGATAAAACAAAAGTACAAATTTGAAAATTCAAATGTGCTTTTAAGTTCATTAGTTGACAGGTAACGAAAGTTACGTAAATACTCGTAGTACAATGTTTTATTGTAATGTTCATATTTAACATAATATTGTATGATTCTATTGTTTTTGTTTTTTGTTTTATTGTTACCCCGTAATGATTCGAAAAGTCAAAAATTGTGAAAAAATGATGAAAAAAATCCAAATGGTTTAATTCTATTCTATAAGAAAGCCAAAGTTGAAACTTTTAAATGTAACAAGACTAATAAAAAGCATATAATAATTAAAACCATATCAATAAATAATTAAATACCTTAGCCCAAATTCACACGCTGGACATGCAGGTTAAAATAAATTGAAGATTATCCGATGAAGCAGCAGTGGTTTTAAATGTGGTGATGTTACTGGACGTCTCATATTTATTTGTCAGAAGAGCCCGTAAATAATCTAAAGCGAAATAAATTTTTGGATTATTACGCTATCCATACAAAATAACATTAAGTCAAAAATATCGGGTTGCGGAAGAATGCTTTGAAGTTGGAAAATTTTAACAAATCGGAGTCTGATCAAAGTTAAATAACTTGTTTAAAATTTCAAATTTCCAAACTTCTCCTGAAAATGACAATTTTGACCTATCGGTTTTTGCATGCAATGAGCGCAAGAAAGGACCGCACAAAAAACAGTTTGAATGTATTTTGTATACTGCCGTACTAAACATATTTTACATAACTAAAGATTACGCATTTTGAGAAAAACTTTAACTCCGTTTTGAAACTAAACAAACGACTTAAATTATTTGATTGACGAAATTATTTTTCTTGTTACGCGTTTCTGGATTTAGTTTTAATTATTTTTTATAATTTTGTTGATAAAGTTTATTTTAGCTTTCGATTGGCAGCAATAATTCAATTTTTCCAAAAATGAAGTTATGTAAATTATGTTTAAATATATACGGCAGTATAGCTCTTGCATAAAATATTAAAACCACTTATTTGTATTCAACACTGCACTTACATATTTTATAATATCACTCAGTCACTCACAATTTATATACTTATATTTTTTTGTTTTAACTGTTTTTAATTTCACGTGTACTACAACACACCACGAAATTCAACGTTTTACTGATACCAGACGACGAAAATGAAATTAATACGCGAGCAAACGGCTAAATTTACTATAATTCTAGTAATATTTTAATGTAAGTTAAAATTTACTAGAATATTACTAGAATCTATGTTTAATTTACTAGAAATTCCTTGACAAGCAAACAGGAATTACCTTGTATTTAATTTAATTTAACTAGAATTTTACTAGATTTCAGGTAACTACATTAAAAAATATGGCGATACAAAAATTCAACTAGAATTCAAGTAATTTTTATAATTACTGGAAATCTGGTAATAAAATTTACGTGATTTTCATTTAATTTACCAGATATTCCGTTTTAGAAAGTAAAACTAACCATCCAGTATTTTTCTAGTCATTTTTTTGCTAGATTATCACTAGAATTCCAGTATAATTTAAAATATTACTGGAAATTAACTAGAAAATAGTTCAAATCTGGTTTTGATTGCAATTTCACTAGAAATCGGTTAAATTTATTTTTACATTTTACTAGAAAATTCATTTTTCTTGATTTTTAACTAGAAATTCACTAGATTTTCACTAGAATTTCCAAAACCAGAAAATCAAGTATGCAATTACCAGATTTTGTAATGAGCGTGTATATTTTGTTCTTTTATTAGCGGCAAGGGGTAAATCATTCTAACAAGCAACACATACGAGAACTATGGTCAACAAAAAACGATCCAGTGTTTCGAGCTGCAATGTCAATCAACCGCTTTTGGGCTATAGGGCATTTTATAAAATTTGATGACCAGGGAATACGTGTCGAGCGACAACAGACTGATAAAGCGGCATCAATTCGAGACATACGGGTAAAGTTAAATTACTACCTCGAGGGATCATAAATCTCGGCACAAGCAATAACAGTTGATAAACAGCTTTTTCCATATAGGGGAAATACAAAATTTGCGCAGTATATATACCCCCCAAGCATGCCAAATATGGCATTAAAGTACGGTGGGTCAGTGAATCTTCTATCCGATATCCCCGTAAAGGAATACTGTATACCTACTGGCAAAGAATCAAGTCAGCAAAGAGAACGCAACTAAGCCGAAAGGGTGTTGCTAGAACTCACCAATAAATACCAAAATAGTGAAAGGACGATTGTTGCAGATACCTTTTTTATGCCTTTGGATGTTGTTGAAAAACTATAAATTTAAGCAGGAATGGGTTTTATTGGTACTCTTCGAAAAAATAGCAGTTGTATCCCAAGAGAGATATTACCAGATCGCAACCGGATAGTGCATTCAAGTGAATTTGGCTTTAAAGTCAATGTAGCTTTGGTGTCATAGGTACCGAAAAATAACAAGGCATGCTTTGTTGTTGTCATCGGTTCACTATAACACAGAAGCGCAGGTGAAGCGAGAAACCCAGAGGCGATATTATTTTATAATAAGCATAAAGTAGGTGTAGATAAAATGGATCAAATGTTGGGTAAATATATAACTGTAAACGACAAACTAAGCGATAGTCGTTGGCGTTCTCTTTACATGTTAGATTGGGCCACTTTACGATCACTTATCATTCGGAGCACCTATACAGCAGAGACCTTCCCAACCCGAGCACCAGGGCCCTCAGGTCAGAAAAAATCTAGTCAGATTTAAAATTCATTTCACTTGTACTGTCTGCGCCGAACCAATTTGGTTACAACATAGCGACAATATTTAAAATGTCACAAATTTATTAACTAAAAATTCTTTGAAAAGAATAAAAGGAAAATGATTTTCTATTTTTTTTGAGTCATCTTAAAGTTAATTTTCGTAGAAAATATATGAAGGCCCAGCCAGGCCTTTCCATAGGCGGAAGGGTGTAAGAACATGTCATAGATATAAGGGTTAACAATATATGCTATAAACAAATATCAGGTTTAGCCATTGTCGCCTATCTTGGCAGACATAGTTTTGGAAAAATTGTTTCATACAATTTTATCAAAATTACCAAAACAACCAAGTTTAATTGCTAAATATGTAGATGATATTTTAATGATATTACCGAAGGACATGGCTAAAATAACGGAGAAGTTGTTAAATTCATTCCATAATAAATTAAATTTCACATCTGAAGTGAAAGTTGACGGGAAATTAAATTATTTAGATTTAATCGTTATAAGGTATCAGAACCGCATTATAACTAATTGGTACAAAAAAGCTACAACATCAAATAGAATAATAAATTATAACTCTTGTCATCCATTCAGTATCAAATATAATGTTGTTAAAGGTTTTATTTCAAAGGTAATTTAAGTAATCGTTCATTCGATGATGATAATAGTGAACGAATTATGAAGTATCTTAGTGATAACCACAATAAAGTAAACAAATATTACTCGAAACTTAAAGATAAAGTATAGAAATATTTAACCAAACTGATGTGGTTTATCAAGTTCCTTGTTCTTGTGAATGTAACTATATAGGACAAACATCAAACCAACTTAAATTGAGGCTGAATAAACATAAAAGTGATATCAGATGTGATAAAAATGACACAGCCTTATGTCAACATGTCAATACATATAAACATTTTCCAAAATTTGAGAATTCTAAAATTTTACACATTGAACCGGTCACAAGGAAAAGGTTAATATTAGAAAGTTTAAGAATTATCTCCAGCTAGAGGGATTTGAATTTTAAGACGGACACTGATAACATTGACTCAGCTTATTCCACATTCATAAGAAATTCATAAATATGTAAATAAAATATTTTATTTCATTTAATAACTTTTCGATTTAGTTGCAATAACGAACAATTTTAATATTTTGGCGTTTGTGTAATTTGTCGTTTATGACAATTTTTATGTTTTTACTTTAGGGGACAATAAAATTATGTATACATGAAATATTTATTATTTCGGTTTTTGGTCTCATTATTTTAAGATAAATTGGAAACCAACAATATAGTTAATAGTCTATGAAAATAAAAAATTAAAAGTTTTTTAAAACCAATTGTTTACCTCTATAAATCCATAATGGACACTAAATTCAAAATTTAATAAAATAGTTAATAGTAATACACAATTTCATATATGTATATATAAAAATTTTTGTGCTTCATTTTTATACTGATTCAATGTTATAAAAAATTTAAAAAAAATATTTTTTAAATTTTTGCTCGCGATTAATTATTGTATTTAAATTTATTTTTAGTTTTATGTTAAACATTTGAAAATGATCATTTTGATAGAAATATTATGTTGAGATTTTAAGTAATAAACATTTTTATATTAAACAAATTCATTAAAAATAAAAATTTCTTATTAAGTTGGAATAAGTACGATTATTGGATCAACACTAAACAAAACTAATAAAACCAACGTTTTTTATATAAAAAATAAATTATTAATTAATTACTCCTTCTAACACATTTTTAATATGTTTTACAAATCAACACGTAGAAGTATATTAGTATGTACGAACAATTTTCAACGAAACCGACTGATAAGCAGGATTCCATGGCTTTTAATTTTTATCCCATAGGTATTTAATTTTAATATTTGTTTTTCTAATACATAATGGTCTAAGGACCAGTTTCATATTACAAATTACAAGAATTAATTAATTAATATTCAAAATTAAAGTAAAATTAGCTTACACAGCAATAGAGCTGTCTGAATGTTATGAAGAAGAAATATTTAAGAGAATTTGACTGCATTAGTAAAATTCGCTAATACAACCTGCACAATACCTTCTGCATATATAGAATGTAAAATTGTGGTACGATCAGTCCAGTCACCGCGGCCTGATGAGAAAACTGATTTTTTCATAATCATACACCGGAGATAAAAATTCACTAGATGTGAGCATACTATAGAGATAGACAATCTAGTTGAATCAAGTAAAATTAAAAATACTAAGATTGCTGTTTGTAATCAAATCTGGTAATTATACTTGAAATACAAATAAATGATACTGGAAAGTAAACAATACTACTTGATTTTGCGACAGGAATTCTGGTAAAATTAAGAGATTGTTTTTTAATTAGATTTCAAGTAAAATCGAATACTACTTTGGTGAAATTATTACTACTAAAGTTCTAGTAAAATAACCGGGAAAAACTGTATGCTTTAGCAGAATTCCAGTTAATCCTGCGTCAACTGGAATTCAAGTAATTTTTATTTCTACTAGAAATCTATGGTAATACAATTTACTAAATTTTCATTTAATTTACTAAATATTCCGTTTTATATAGCATAACTGGCCATCTAGTAATTTTTTGTACTACATAATCGCTAGAATTCTAGTATTTCAAAATATTACTGGAAATTAACTAGAAAATAGTCAAAATCCTATTTTGATTTTGATTTCACTAGAAATATGCTAAATTAATTTTTAAATTTAACTAGCAATTCACTAGATTTTCACTAGAATTTGCAAAACAAGATAATCATGTAGGCAATTACCAGATTTTGTAATGAGCGTGTAGGTTCGTATAGTTTCTGTGTTTTTTGTTTTTTTTATAGGTTTAATTTTGGTGACGTGAACAGTTGAACACATTTTTCGATGAGATGTTGAATGTAATAGGGACTAATAGATCAAATCTAATTCTAATCGGTGATTTTAATATAGACATTATTAAGGAAAATAAGTGACAACTGAATATTTAATATTGTTAGCTTCATTGGGAATTCAGTCAGTCACTAATTAATATGCCTATACCTACGAAGCCGCTATATCAAACTATAATATTAGTGATTCCAGCTAGCTTCTTTATCTATAAATACTGGAATTACTGTATCTATGATTACCATATAAAACGGGTGTCTAGTAAAGTTGATTATAAATCACTAAATGAATTTCTATTTAATGAAATTTGGAATTGTGTATTTAGGGAACCTGCTATTTCTGCTGCTTATAATATGTTTATTACTAAGCATAACATCTATATAGATATGTACGAGAGCAGTCATTACAACTCCAAATAATAAATCAAAATAATCTAAAACCATAGCTGACCCAGATCTTTTGAAACGAATACGATTAAAAAATTGCCTTAGTTCTAAACTTTCTAAGCATCCAGGCAATTCAACTTAAAGCAAGCCAAGAAGGCCTACTTTACTTCTAAATTCTCTATTAGAAATAGTGTCCAGTTAATAGTATTTTGGACGGCAGAATAATATTAATTAAGTAAAACAAATCATAAATACTAATAATATACTTATTTTAGATTCCGCCGATATTGCTAATGAATTCAGTAAATACTATTCAAACATCGTACTTACTCCTCGTTCTGAAATTTATTTTAATCCGAAAGATAATAGCACATACTTTCGTTATCACTACGGAGAAACTAATATGTTCATGTTTCCGGACCATCCCTATGAATTTCAAGCAATAGTGAATGGTTTAAAAAACCAGGAATCTATAGGCCACGATGGTATTAGCATAATTACTCTCAAAAATATTGTTTAAAATATTATCACTCCTGTGCTATATTATGACTAAAAGCTTAGAAGACGCTAAATTCCCGGAAGCATTGAAATTGTGCAAAAATTATGCCTATTCATAAAAAGGGTGACATCAAACTGTTTAAAAATTACAGACCAATAAGCCGGCTACCCACTTTCTCTATATTCGAGAAATGTGTTAAAAATAACTTTTTTCCGATCAGCAGTTTGGTTTTAAGAGGAGAGAAGAGTAAACGGGAAAAAATTAACTGGGCCTCAGCTAAGAAAACGGACTTTTAATTCAAGAAAATGTACTTTTTCTTGATTTAAAAGCTAATTTTCTTATTTTTATCGAGTTTTTCTTCATGTAAGAATTGTGTTTCTTGAAATGAAGAAAAAATCGAAAGAAATAAGAAAATTAGCTTTTAAATCAAGAAAAAGTACATATTCTTGAATTAAAAGTCCGTTTTCTTAGCTGAGGACCAGTTTATTTTTTTCCGTGTACGGAACAAGCATTACTGGAGTTTTTAAACAGTATTCACGTAAATATAAATGATAACAAATGTGTCGCAGGGCTCTTTATTTATATTATTGGAGTGTTCGATATGGTAGACATTAATTTGGTGTATCCGTGGAAAATGTAACGATTAGTTCTGATCGTTTTTAAGGAACAGGAGACAATTTATGACTGTTAACGGTGCGATTAGTGACACAGCTGATTTAGAATTTAGTGTGCCTCAGGGATCCGTTCTCGGCCGAATTCTTTTCCTTATATATACAAATTTACTCTTTAACTGCCCGTTCATTGGGAAATCTGTAGGATTTGTAATTTACGAACTAATTATGCAACACGTTTTTTGGAACCCAATATAGACGTAAATTGTGTATATAAATATTATTGATTAATGGTTGTTTCAAAAATGACTATTTAGTAGTCACCGATCCCACCTACAGTCTTTTGTCTTTTCTGTAAAATATAAATAATCATAATTAAACGAAAATATTTAGTCAAGTTATTCAGTAAATTTTATAGCTTTTATCATACTCTTTTTTTCCTAAATATTGTCACTGGTTAACATTTAGTCTTAAATGTTGTTTATTGCAATTTTTTTTTATGATTATATTTTTTGTATACTTGTTAGTTAATATTATAATAAAAATGCAAGAAAAGATTTAAAAAATTAAATGAATAAAAATTTATTAAGGAGTACCCTTAATAACAGAGCAATAAAATCCAAAAAAAAACTAAATACTAAAACTAGCTTAAATATTTATAAAAATTCAAAACATGTATAAACAATTCGTTTTAAGCGATTTTATTTTTGCAAAATCGGCTATTAAGTCGACAAAAAACGATTTTGCATTTTTTTAGGCTATTACGAATTTTGCTTTATTCCCAAACCATTTTCCGCGCCAAAATTGTGGCATCCTGTTCAATAATTAAATCAATTGGTACCTAAATGGAACCTTGATAGCATCAAATACCATTGAATTAATTAAAAAAAAATTTCCGGACAAAATTAAATTCTTTTACATATCATCATTTTTGATATATTTGAGCTTTAAAAATATTCTTCAATTTCATAAAGGACATGTATCGATAAATTCTTTAAATTACACAGGATGAAATTCATGTAATTTACTATAGCTTAGCATAATGTCTATGTTTTATTCAGCTTAACAACAATAAGAAGATGAAAAGTTCAAAATGTAAATTGTATACTATATGTAAGATTATTTGCATATTTGAAAGAAAGAAAAAAAACAATCTAAGTATTTACATGACAGTGCACAACATACAATTTTCTTTACTAACCACCCTTTCACATTAAAATAACAATGAAAATTTGTTTTCCTGAAAAAGAAAATGATTTCCATAAAACTTAAAAGCACTTTTTTGTTATAAAAAATTATAGTAGCATTTTTTTTTTTTTTGTATACGTTATATGATAATTATGTTGATGACTTCATATATGGGTTGAAAAAATAAATCATTCTATTCTGAACTTTTATGTTCTGCATATTGTGTGTGTGATGTACACATGTTCATGTACCTATCATATGTACATACTCTACCTACATGAATATTATGTTCTATTTTTATAGTTTTGAAAAATAAAAAATGCAATTTTCTTTTTTTAGTTTTGTGAACCATAACACGGAATAGTAATTTAATAAACAAAAGGTAAAAGGTAACAAAAAATAACTTGGAAACTGAATATAAATAATAAAATTAAATGTAATTTTTCTATAAATGATTTTTTAATATATGTATGTGTGTACCTGTGTCACAGCAATGACATTTTTTCTGCATTTTTGAAAGGTTACCTTATAATTATTTGTTTAAAATAATCAGCTTATTTGTAATTGCAAAAACGCGTTAATATTAATTTATTTTTAGTTGAGATCTTGTTGTGTTTTAATTACTGTGCTTGCTATTTTCAAGGATAGTTTTGAGGTATAAACATATACTTGTTCAACGTAAGTATGTAATTAAAAATGATGAATATACTGTGGATGTTGTGTTGAAGTTAGCTATATATTATATGATATGAATATGCTTAACATTTTGAAATGGATTAAAATTGTTTACTTGTTGTACATAAATAAATAACATAAAAGTAAATCGTATAACATGCGATTCTGAAACCATTTTTATATTTGCTTCACTTAACATTTAATGGCATAATCCTCAAATAGCAATTGTACATATTTGCACTCTACAAACGTAATATAATAAAAAAAATATTAAAAAAATGCAAATTAAGCTCAAATAAATAAAATCTCATGTAAGGTGATTGAACCAAATGTAAAGAAACGAATTTAACTATTAAAACCTTTGATCAATTAACTTTTAACGTTACGAGAAAGAAAAAATCCTTTTTTTTCTGTTTCCTTCCTACATATAAAGGCACCTATTAACGTGGCTCAAAGAAAACCTGTGTATTTATGGTATATAGTTTATCTTATCCTAAATATAAATCCTCTGCACAATTTGGAGTTTAATTTAATTTTCTGCTAACCGTTCCATTCGCTTTGCATAAATAAATGAAACATTATGTACTAGTATACTGTGTACACAGAAGCAGGATTTTTAGTTGGTTTTTCCAATTTTAATGTACAGCAGAGCGAACCAAAAATAAAAAAAGGTAAACGCTCTGTACACGAATTAATGTTTATACAGACAAAGCTCATGTGTGTGTAGCCATGAGTATGTACGTATATGCGGTGATGGTAAATGTATATGAAAAATGTAGAGAAATATTTAAATTTAATGTTGTTGTTCGTTTTTGGGGTGGAACATTTTTGTTGGCATTCATCTACTAGCTTGAGGATTGTGTGGTGAATCCATTTTTATGATTTACGAACTTCACAACATATATGTGTACACATATACGTACTATATGTTGTTATTTCTATTATTTCATTTTCTAGCTAAACTAATGTGAATATTAATATTCGTATAAAAATATTTTTTTTGGTCGGTTTGTTATTTTATACTATTGTATAAATTTAGAAAAAAAATAAATTGGAGTGGATTGGCTGCGAGACTGCAATGTCTTGTTTGTATTTATTTAGTTTTAAATTATTGCGATGAAATGTTAATATTTATGACAACTATGTTATAAGTATTTAAATTTACGGTAAAATGGGTTCAAAAGACTCATATCGATCAATATCGACCACCATGATCAAGGCATCTATTAGGGGCGGGGGGATACAATTGTGTTGTAACCACCGGCTCCGTAACCTCTTGGTAGCGTGTACGTTCGGTGGGCTCTTTTGGTAATATTTTAGGCAGTCCTTCAGATGTTAGCGGTCATGTAATAGACAATATGTGGAATCTGGATATAAGGCGCCCTCCAGTTTCATTTAACCTTCCTATGGTAGAGCTGGGTATTCTACAGGAGACTCTCCCATTCCAGTATTGGGGATCATAATAGATATAACAGTTTTTAATAATCATGATGACACCAGAAGTAGTTCCGCAAGAATGCCAAGGATCTCGACCGTCTTTGCAATAGAACTCTCAACTGGGCCATTGTCAGATAGAGGAAGAAGATCTTACTCATGATGAGTAAGAAGAATTAAATTCTCTTCTCTCCAAAATGGGCATCTGAGGAGTTGAAGCAACAACTAAGAAAGAAGCGCTATAAAAAGCTTCGTGTGAAGAGCAAACCTCTCGGGCGAGAAACAAAACTCTTGGCACTGCGGCTACTAAAGGATACTAGAGTTTTGTCGATATACCAACGGCACACTCAGTTTAAGTTTAAACAACTCTATATACTCATCGTTTTAGAATAGTTGCCCTGCGAAGCAAAGAGTTTCGACACAGTCATATCGCCCAATTAGCCTCACATCGTTTTTGCTGAAGATGATAGAAAAATTTTGGATCACCAATTCAGAAGCGAGAATTTTATATGAAATCCCCCTTATTGGACATTTGAATTCCAATCTGGTAAAACTGCAGTAACGGCAGTCACAAAGATTGAAAGTGGGATTGCTAAAAAAAAAATCGACACCTTTCGGGGACTATACCTCCCACAGTTCATCCGTTCCACGGTGAAAGAAATATTTGAAAATTGCAATTAAATTAGGTAGTGAAGCAGCAACCATTAGGGCCGTGAATTTTCATTGGTAATTGATAGGCTATTGACTCTCTGCGAAATTAGTATGGAATTAGTGTATCCGGGAAGGACTTAGCGTCAATTAAAAAAACGGTTATTGCATCTTTTACGAGGAAGACAAAGCTTGAGCTTAGAGCTCTCTCATAAGATACTACAGTTCAGTAATCCAGAGAAGTGGACTAACTATGGGGTATTCTTGATCAAAATCAGAAAAGGAAACTACATTTATTTAAGGTTCAGAATAGAGCAACTAAAGCTTTCTGGGCATGCCAGATATTCTAAGGACGAACTCGGGAATCACAACCAAAGATGATTAATTGGTCATTTTTAATAATCAATGGTGGCCTAAAACTGAGGAGAAAAGAGCACAAACTTTACTGAATAAAATTCAGCACAAAGCCTGCCTCGGTATTACATGCGGAATAAAAACATACGCGACTGCTGCAACCGAGGCACTTATAGGACTGACTCCGTTTCACTGAAGATTAAAAAGAATGCATTTACGGCATTAAAATTAGGTAATATATGGGGTCAGAAATTCAGACAGACGATAACATAGAATTATTTTCCTACTGTATGCCAATTAAACTAGACTTCCACAAACATTTCTGCGTCGGTATGCCAGATAGGAACATGTGGGGCCGAGTGGGCCGTCCTTTGAAAAAGGGTTCACAGTGTGGTTTATAGAAACGAGAGGCGAGCATGGATGGGAGTATATGAGGAGAGAATTTCCTTTTCGAAGTTCATCTATGCTACTGTCTTCCAAGAAGATGTACATGCTGTAGAGCTTTATGCCAGGGTACGTGTACTTAACACTTTCGCTGCCGCATGTGGACCCGCACATCATGCATTTTGTACTTGTACAAAGCCACATGTGCACCCGCACATCATGCATTTTTTTCTTTTACTAAGCCACTGTAGCACGAGCACATCATGCATTTTTCCCTTATACATATCAAGCCACTGCAGCACCACCACATATGTATTGCTCTGCCAATTTATGTTCATCACAGGTTAGTGGTAAAATTAATTTTATGTCTGGAATGCTTGATACCATTGATCTGGTTTTTCTGTGGTGTAGCTGCGATAAACGAATGAATCGAACACAAAATCCAAGAGTACGCTTAATTGTTCTGTAATCCGATATTCTGTCGAATAAAGTACTTATTACGTCGATTTCTACAACGGCTTCAAGAATGTGTACAGTTGATTTTTCCGTTAAGGCCTGATTGTTACTATTAGTTATTAATTTTTGCTTTGGCCATATTGTTTTCTCATGATATAACCAGTCCGGTCCATTCCACCAAAGCGAATGCTTCACTAATTCCGACGGCATAAGGCCACGCGACGCATAATCACATGGGTTTGATTTGGAATTTACATATCGCCACATGGTATTAGGCAACCATTCGTGGATTTGCGCTGTCCTATTAGCAATGAACGTTGGCAATGTGTAGGGTTGCTTTGCTAGCCAGTGCAGCACAATTTCAGAGTCAGTCCACGAGTATGATGGTATATCGAAAGCCTTTAAATTCTGTATGATTGATTTTGACAATTTAGCCAATATGTGAGCTGCTAATAACTCCAATCTGGGAATGGTTATGCGACGAATGGGAGCTACCTTTGTTTTGGCTGCTATAAGAGTTATCTGTACCTTGCCGGATCGATCTATAGCTCTTACATATACGGCGGCTGCGCATACGCGTTTTTGCTGGCATCGCAAAATCCATGTATTTCTAGGCATTCGACGTTGAAATGGATATAACGCGGGATATTAATACTCTCTATTTGGTTTATTTCACGCTTGATACTGTTCCAAGCATCGACAATTTCGCTTGGTAGTATATCATCCCATTCTACAGAGAGTAACCATATTTGTTGGAATATCATTTTTACAGTAATGATCATAGGAGACAACCATCCTAGAGGATCGAATAGGCGTGATGCATCTGAAAGAAGTTTCCGCTTTGTTAGTTTTGCGCTATCATAAATCATATTTACCTTGAACGTGAAATGATCTCTTTCGTAGTTCCAGTGCAGTCCCAAAACCTTTTGAGCGCAGCCTTTCATCATCTCTATTGTTGTAACTGTATTTTTTGTTCCGATTGTGGTAAGGAATTCCTTCGAATTCGATGCCCATTTATGTAGTTGAAATTCAGCCGATAATAGGACTTGCTGTAAATTCTGGCTTAATTTAATAGCTTCATCAGTCGAATCGGCTCCGCTTAACACATCATCTACATAAAATTCATTACGAATTACATAGGATGCCTCAGGTTGTGTTTTTTCGACATCTCTGGCTAGCTGGAGCAATGATTTTCAGTTTGAAATGCTTTAAAGGCTCGACAGGTGTCTTTCTCCAAACTATTTGCTGATAGTTAACACGGTCAGGATGAACTTAAATTTGCCTGTACATTTTTTCTATGTCAGACGTGATGTAAGGTCTGATTGCACCGTGGAACTGACCATTAATATTTTATTAAGAGAGACCGAAGATTTAGTTGTTGCTGAACCGTCAAACACTACGCGTACTTTAGTGGTGATAGTTGATTCCTTAATTATTGGATGATGCGGCAAATAGAAATGCCTGGTTGGTGGAACAGCTAGGTCCGCTGCTGGAAGTTCCTCCATATGATTCAAACTTATATATTCGTCCATAAATTTCACGTATTCTTTCCTAAGATTATGATTTGACTGGAGCTTCCTTTCTAGAGCTGAAAATCGTGATAGAGCTTGCGTTAACGATTACCCAAGTAAAGGTGGGTTTGTAAAGAAGGGCAATTTGACTACACAACGACCTTCGTCATCGCGGTATGTAGTTTCATGGAATAGTGCTTCGCATTGTTGATCTTGCAGACTAATATGATTCTCCGTAGGAAAATCCTCTAACTCCCAGAATTTTCTGAGCGTTTGATCAATGTTAAGATCGAAATTGATATTGAAAGATTGTTGTTCTGGTATAGGTGCATCAACACCGCCAATAATCCAACCGAACAACGTATTTTGAGCGGTTAGCTTATTTGGACCCTCCATAGCTTACCATCTGATAATATTTTTAAAAAATAGCCAACACCCATAACCACATCTATTTCAATGTTATTGTTATCTACTGGGTCAGCCAAAGTATGAGATTTAAAACTTTCCCAATTATTTAGTAGTTTTGGGCTGGCTCTTCGAAGTATTTTTGGTAAATCAATCATTATGTAAACACTCATTTCTGATTTTAATTCCGGATGAAAGTGAGGTGAAATTTCAATCGTTGTTAATCCCCTTGTTGTACTTTTCGAAGCTATTCCTTTGACTGGGTATCGCGCAGTTATGCATGGAAGATTCAGTTTTCGAACGCAAGACTCGTTTATCATTGAGCCATTAGATCCCGAATCCAACAACATTCGACTTAGACAGCTCCGTCCAAACTTGTTACGAATAATTATTCGAGCAGGTAGGTAACAGTGGACTTGAAACGAGAGACACATATGAGTGGAGATCCTCTTGAGTATTATTTGGCTTTTTAACTGGATTTGTTTGCGAAATACCGTCATTGCAGGAATCGGCTTGCAAGTTATTGGAATCCACCGGCTGATGTAAAGTGGTATGATGTTTCTTATGACACAACTGACATCTTTTTGGTGAGCGACATACCTTTGAACTATGTCCAACAGCGAGGCAATTAAAACAACATCCAGGTGAAGTAACAAATTCCTTACGCTGATTTAAATCAAATGATTTGAATTGTTCACAATCCTGTAATCTATGGTTGTTTCCACACTTCCGGCACTTTATCATTTTTAACGACGTATTTGTTTGAGAGGAAGTCTGCTGTACGCTGTTTGGTTTTGACGTCACTGCATGATTTGAATTAATTCCGTGAGTCGATTTAGTAGTAACGGATCGCTTATTGGGGATATCGCAAGTATCGATGTAGGATATTTTATTTCCACCGTTTTAGAGGCTCAAGCTCTACGAGTATCATCGTCTAGCTTGTTCAAGAGAATGTGGTTAAGCCAAACATCACGTGTTTCGGCGTCATCACCCAAAGCTTTTAGACCAGCAATCACTTCTGCGGCAGTATCGAGAACACGTCTTAGAGACTGCGTGTTTGAATTGGTCATAGCAGATTGTTCCAAGAACCTTTTAACAAATGATCGAATCACTAGGGCTGGTTGATCATATCGCTTACATACCTTTTCCCAGGTACCCTTGTAATTAGCATCCGTTACCGTGATATGGCGAATAAAGGTATATGCGTCACCTTTCATTAAACCATTTAAGTAGCTAAAAGTTTCTGACATTTGACATTGCTGTGTTTTTATCAACAATAGTTTCAAATAAATCCTTGAATGATTGAAACTCTTCGGATTTTCTTCCACAGAAGCACGGAATATCTAAAGGAGGCAATTTTACGTCCTTTTACGTCTTTTATTGTTTTATTCCTTTTATTATTGTATGGATGAATTAAAAAATTTGTTTGAAATAAAGAACCAATGAATTTATTTTACAATTATTTATTCAAATTTTTGCGTTTAGTTGTGGTTTTGTATCGTTTTGATTGAGAATTAAATTGATATTCTGGTGCATCAACGGCATATAGGGAGATAAAAATGCATGACGTACCGGTGCATCAGAGGCTTGGTAGAGATAAAAAAAGCATGATGTGCAGGTGCACATGTGGCTTGGTATAAGGAAAGAATGTTTGATGTGCGGGTGCACATGTGGCTTGGTATTATGCAAAATTTGCATGATGTGTAACAGGAACTACACAAAGATCTAGTATGTTCCAGCCAGCCAAGCGGCCCTAAAGACTTCTAGGCCTTATACCATTAAGTCAAGACTGGTCTGAGTCTGTCTCACTGCAGTCCAGCAATTGGCAGCCACAAAGGACCCAAGAAATCAGCAAATAAACCGTTTTTTGGTATACTATCTACAAATTACTCAACGAAATCTCAGAAGTGTTACTAATCCAATCTAAGAAATATCATATACCCCATTTGAACGGAATCGATATGACATAACAGAGAAAATTGTAATTTTGTTCAATAGGATTTTATTGGACTAATTCGGTTATTGTATTATTTATTACAATAGGATACAAAAAAAAATGTATGTTTGTTAAGTAAATACATTATTTATTTAAGGTGCTGATATTGGTTTGAATACTAAATTACTTGGCCAGCTTTGCGTCCCATTGGCAATTATAACAATTGCTTCTTATAAAAACTCAAATAGAATTTTGCAGCCAGCGGGCGTAGCATCTTTTAAACCGCTAAAAAGTGTAGGGAATAACTCAGTGATTTAATGGAGGCGTCGAAACTCTAACAAAAATCTCACCAGGGATATATTTTTTCAATTATTAAAAGAAGTTGTAGACAAATCAATGTCTTCCGATACTTTGTGGAATATTTTAAGGCATGTGGCCTGTTTCCCTGGAATAAGTGTGCCATGAGTACGTCCAAGTGCCAAGGTGGACCCACAAAAGCACATTTTCAAAGTATTAATAATTCATATGATACAGATGGTTTTTATGAATGCTGTACTATTTTAGGAACCGAATGCTATTATAATAAAAAGAAAAAAGTTCAAACGCCATAATTTTTTAAACTCTTCTCTTTAAATTCTTCTCCCATTTAGTAAGGCACTTAAATATCATAAAGAAATTTAAAAAAAAATAAAGAGAAGAATTTAATGAATTTAAATAATTTACAGCATTTAAACAATCTTTAAATTTTCAAAATTCTTGTAATTTAGATTTACAGAATTTAAATAAATTTTAAGTTTTTTAAATTATTCGCTTTAAACTCTATAAGTTTGCAAAATTCTTTAAAATGTTTAATACTTTTAAAAACTTTAATTCAGGTTCCTTGCCGGTATACCATATTAAATAATACAACAAGCGGCTAGTGGCTACCGGTGAACCACGAAGAAAAATACAGTCACCGGCCATTGGACTACCAGTACACCGGTGTTACACTGGCCGTTAGTAGTATTATAAAGACTGGCATACCAGTGACCCTGGCCGCTGTAAATAATATTAAGTGTAATACCTATACCGGCGGCGGTCACTGGCCGATTGTTATATTATTTACTGTGGTGTGCCTTGCGGTGATCAAATTGGTGTGTTTTCCATGGATAAAAAATGAGAAAATTGTTTTTGTACCGTTTCGATTCTACTAATATGGCTATCATAGTGGGGAGACCATACACATGACGCATATTCAAGTTGTTTACGGACGGATATTTTTTTCCTATTGGACATCTTTTATTTTACTCAAAAAAGTCTTAAGAAACAAAATAAAATACAACCGATTGAAGTATCGAAAAGAAAACAAAATTTCCTTCAATAGAGAGAAATTTTTTTTCTTGAAAGCTGTTATTTTCCAAGATACAATCGTTCAAATCACGGCCTCTGTATGAGCAAAAATTTCAAAGAAATTTTAAATTATATTTCGTACCAGGCATCTGTCACTTGAAATCATATAACTGGCCCGCTCTTGCGCTCACAAAATAGAAAAAATCTATATTGTCTCTGGCTCGATTTTTTTTTTGTGCTACACGCATTGCCTATGCGGTAAATGTCAAATGAAATTATTTAATTTATTTCAAAACAGTGAATGAATTATTGTAATTATAACGTGTTTTTCCGAACTTATGTAATAAATTTAATAATAATTAAAGTGTTTCTAATTAATTAAAGTGACTTTAATTTATAAAAATGAACTGCTTAGTGTCTAAGTGTAGAAATACCGATACCAAAAAATTGGATGGCATCCGTTTTCATAGGTAAATTATTTTCTGGTTTTTGCAATATTGGCGAACTTATTTAATAGAGAATTTATCACAAAATGTTAAATAAATAGTTTAAATTCATAATCTAAAAGTGTCTTTGTGTAAAATGTATGGTTTTATTTAAAATTTCGTTGATTAAATTGATGAGTGAAGCTCAAGCCAAAAAAAAAAAAATGTTAAATTTTGTCAGTACCACAAAAGTTGCTTTTAATTCATAATAATTAGATTTTTTGTGTGTATTATCAATATTTGAAGTTTGGTTTAATTAATTTAATTCAAAATATTTAAGTTTAAATTAGTTTTTTGTATAAAAATACACTTTTTAAAAATGGTTAACTTCCATATTTATTACAACAAAAACAATTTTTGTTATTTTGGATTTGTCTGCTTGTTGATGCGTTTTTTATACTTTTTGTCAGTAGAGCCGTAGAACTGATACCGGCTTTCCATCATCGATATAAGAATATTAAACAGCATATTAAATTTTTATTATTTTTAAATTAGGAGTTAGGAAAAAATTAATAAGGAGACATTTGGGCAGTTTATTATGCCAATAAATTCAAACCATTTGATTATTGTAGTAAAATTTATTTAAAACTAATTACATTAACGCATATGTTAGATTGCCAAAAGACCGGCTTACAAGAGTAAAATGGATTGTAGCCCTTCAACTTGACAAAACACTCAACATATCCAACAGAGCTGTGGTTTGTTCTCAACATTTCAAAGAAACAGATTATGAATTAGCCACAGTCGGGCGGCGCAATCTCAAAAATGAAGTTATTCCTAAGGTAATCAAGTTAACAGAATAAAATGTGTTAGCAATCAATATACCAATTAAATTTATATTATTTTGATTCAGGTTGATGATATTCCAAAGCATTCCAGTGTCACATCATCATCATCATTAGAATCATTACATTCTGAAAATATGCCAAGTACATCCGCAGGCCTTAAACAAAAGTGTATAGATCTTCAAACTATCCCTGAATGCAAAAGTATGGAAGTAGTATCTGCCATATCTTCGAGTGATGTAAGTGTATTTAATAATAAATTATTATATTTTTGTATATTTATCTGTTTTTACGATAAATTTTAGTCCTCTCCATTAAAAAATCTTACAAATAGAACTAGTTTATATAAAAATCCAAATCCTTATAAAAAAATTACTTTAAAACGAACCTTGAAAGCAACCACTACTGAAAGTGGCTCTGGTACGGATGTAAAATATCGTAATACCGAAAAGAAACGAATATTAAGAGCAGATAATATCCAGATCAGGAAGACAAATTGGAATTTAACTAGGAAAAATTTATACAAAACAAGGAGGATTGCTGACCTAAACACAATTATTAAAACTTTGAAGGAGAAAAATTTGCTGGAGGCTGGAAGTAGCGATAGGCTGGAGGAATTATGTGGGCCACTCAAGAGTATTAATGAAAGAGTTCTTGCAACAAGAAAAAAATACTGAATTTCCGGTTGAAATACGAGCATTTGCCCTAAATTTAAATTTGTATTCGCCAAAGGCGTATAATTATGTAAGGGCCACATTTAATAGTTGCCTTCCACATCCCAGTACATTGGCTAGATGGTATAAAGGTGTTGATGCATCACCTGGTTTAACATCAGAGTCTTTTGATGCAATTTCAAAAGCAGTTCTGGAATGTAGAACTTCCGGCAAAGAAGTATTTCTAAATTTAGCTTTCGACGAAATGTCAATCAAATCCCAAATAGAATGGACTGGTACTCACTCTGTAGGTTTTGTGGATGCGGGGGATGGATTTGAAAGCAACACTGCGGCTACATTAATATTAGTGCTCATGGTAGTTTGTGTAACAGGTACTAATACTAATTTAGTTAAATATTTACATTTTTTCATTTTGTTGTGCTTATTTAATTTTAGGCTCTTGGAAAATACCAATTGGGTTTTTTCCCATTAAATCGATGACAGCGGAGCAAAAGGCGAATATAATTACACAATGTGTGTTTGCAATTAGAGATACCGGTGCCAAACTAATTGGAATAACATTTGATGGGTGTAGCACAAATCTATCAGCAGCAAAGTTATTAGGCTGCGAAATTTCTTTTCCAGCTCTAAACCCGATTTTAAAAATAACTGGTGTTGCGGATGACATTTTAATGATGCTTGATCCTGTACACATGGTAAAACTTCTCCGAAATACGTTAGCATAAAAGGGTCCATTTTTGGATGGCGATGGTCAAAGAGTGGATTGGTGTTTTTTAAAAGAACTGTTACAATTGCAAGAAGAAGAAGGTTTGAGATTGGGCAATAAATTAACACAAACGCATGTATATTTCTACAAACAAAAAATGAAAGTGAAGTATGCCACTCAAATCTTAAGTGACTCGATTGCCGATGCTCTAGATTTTTGTAACCACACTTTAAAACTGGAGCAATTTAAAAATTCGGAGGGTACATCTAACTTTATTAAAATTTCTAATAAGGTGTTCGACATTTTAAATTCAAGGAAATTATATGATGTAGGATATAAAAAAGCTCTTTGTGATTCCAATTTTTCTGAAATTTTAGCTTTTTCACAAGAGTCAATTAAATATTTTTCAAATTTGAAATTACTTAGTGGACGACTCTTGGTAGAATCCCCTAATAAAACGGGGTTTATAGGAATTATTTTGGGATTAAAAAATATAGACATTTTATATTGTAAATACATTAAAAATGGTCCCCTAACATATATACCTTTTTATAAGTTAAACCAAGACCATATAGAACTATTTTTTGGTTCAATTAGATGTAGATTAGGAAATAATAATAATCCCACAGTGCGCCAATTTATAACAGCGTATAGGAAATTATTATTTCATTGCCAGATTAGGGACGGTGGAATTGGTAATTGCTTGCCATTAGAGGAAATTCCAATTCTCCAATACAATAAAAACTCCTCCGTTAAATTTATTAATTCCACGGTATCAACCAAGCTATAACCGAAATTAGCTATAACCGAAAATGAAGATAAGATAGATGATAACGATTTAGGAGAATTAAGTGCCTTATTAAATTTAAATGAGCATTCTGATTATTTAAATGAATATTCTAGAAGTGTCGTAGCATATATAGCTGGTTTTGTTGTATATAGTTTACAAAAAAAATTAAAATGTGAAGATTGCATTAACCTTAACTTGGGCAGGATTTACAAATGTAAATATTTAATTTTTCATTTTAGAATAAAATCTACATTATTCATATTCTTTTGAAAACCTTTCTGGTCAGTGGCTAATTTTTCGAGCTTCTTCCGAAACATAAAAAAAAAAAATAATAAAGCTTTTTTAGACCTTTTTTAAGCACTTTTTTAAAATTTTATGCGATTATGGGCAGATATTTACATTTGTAAATATTTTTCTTTCGTGTGTTATATGAGAAGTATAAATATTTTTCGCTAGTTTTAGTTCATAGTAAGTACATATTGACATCATGTCAGGAAAATATTATTTATATCTATAACAAATCGCTATAATATAAGGTTTTTGACAAGTAAAAAACATATTTTTTGGTATTTCAAGTAATTCATAAAAAAGATTTATTGTAAATATCCACATAAAAATTTATGCAAAATGGCAATTTGAACACTTTGTTTGTGTTAGGCTATGCTCCACACAGACAGGTTTTTGGCAATCAACACAAAGTTTCCTTGTTGCACGTTTTCTTTTTTTTTCTCATGATAGCAGATGAAGCACAATCCTTTCACTTTCGAGTTGCCACGATCATTGTCATCTGGTACAAACTTATCCGTCGAACTATTAACGCTTTCTATCTTGCGACCCAACATACACTCTATGGCCGATTTAGTAGGAAAATATGAAGTAACTCCACGACATTTGGATCGTTTTTCTATGTGAGGACGGCACAAATGCTCGCCTAAATCTTGTAAAAACAATCGCCGTCGACCTAAAAACGATTGTAAAAAATTACAATTTCTCACCAGTTTTTGTTGTTAAATGTGACGGATTGTCTTCAACATAAATTATATAGGCTGAGAGAGCTGCCACATCCAGGATGTTATAAAATAGAGCCAACGGCCACCGATTTGTTTTTCTTTTTGTAGTGTATTGCCCCAGCATTTTATCCATAGTATCTACACCACCTTTTGTTTCATTGTAAAATAAAATAATTTAGGGTTTATTTTTAATATTTGCAATTTTATCATCAAAATGCATTGTTGATAAAAGCACTACAGACTTATTCTTTTTTGGCACATACACATATAGTGGATTTCTCACCGAATCCAAAAATAGATGATAATACTTCCCGACGAGGAGATGGTTTAAATTCGGCTGGTAAATATGGTTCATTTTTTTTAGGGTTCCTACAATCGATAATTTCCACTTTCTCAAAGTGTCTGCTAAAGAAACCGATGTGAAGAAATTGTCCGTTGTAATGTTTCTACCGGTATTTTTATATTGTTCTACTAGATCCAAAACAACACGCTCCCCTTTATTTACATCCCTCCTATTTCCCACTTTTCCCGTATATATTTGGCCGCACATTGGATAAAATGTTTTTGCATCACAAGCCCACCACACTTTTATGCCATACTTAGCCGGTTTTGATGGTATATATTGAGTGAATCTCGTTCGGCCTCTGAATGGAAATAACTGCTCGTCGACAGTAATGTTTTCTGATGGCTCCACTAGCATTTGGAAAATTTCTGATATTGATGCCGCTTTGTCGTTAGTAATTCTGGTAGCTCTCGTATTCTGTTGATCGTAGCGAATAAATCTTATTATGTTCCTCAATCGCTTAGTTGGCATTGTTGCTTTGTAAAGTGGATACGCATTCTTTCTCCAAAGCAAATCTAGAGTAAAATACCAAAGAAAGCCCGCAGCTCTTCTTCATCTATTCTAACCCATTTTGTAGCTGGTTTATCGGTATTTCTCTCATTAAATTTAGTATATTCTGATTCGGCTTTTCGATTAGTATGCCGACAAATAATTGTTGTAACTGATGTGTGCATAATAGCACAAAACGTCTCAACATCGCTAAAATTGTTTGTGTCTGGATGAGGACTGACAAATCGCTCTCGAAAAATATTTTGTTCGCGACGACGATGAAAAGCAGGCACTTTTTTCTTCCATTTCGTGCCGTCTTTTCCGATAAAATGTTCGCTTTCCTCTCCGCCATCCACAACATATTTACCAGTTTCCAATAATTCATCATCCTCACCAATAGCGTCGTTTTCATTGTCTGATTCGCCACCACCACCCACTTCTATTTCTGTCCCTTCAATTTCTGCGTCAGACTTTTCATCGATGGAATATTCCAATTCATCAAATGGTTCTTCATTTTTATTGTCTTCTACCAATAACATTTCCGCCTCATCGTCTTCTGAATCGATGGCATTTAAAACTCTAGAATAATAAGCGTCCCGCTCTTCATAACTAAGTCTACAATATAAATGAAAATATTCGATATTTTTTTTTTTTTTTTTTTTTTTTTTTTTTTTATGTATTTAATTATTATTATTATTATTATATTATATTTTTATTCAATTACAAATAACATTATAAATACATTAACTTACAAACTAAAAGTAACACAAATAAATTGAATAAAAATTAGGTTAGTTCATAGACATACAATGTCTGTTTTGAACTACCTTCATTAAAAAAATTAGTAAAATTAAAATGGTGAAGAGGACCATATACAAAAAATTAAACTATAAAAAAAAATTATTAACAAATAAAGCAAATGAATATAATAAAAATAAATAATTAAAAGCAAGGAATTTGTAAACCAACATAAAATTAATGAACAAAATTAACATACAAAATATACTAAATAAATTAAATAAATAACAGTGATATCAACAAAACGTTAAACTAATACATTAAAAAGAAATTCGACACTCTCTTTACTAAATAACCAATCTTTAACAGAAGATAAAAACTTTTTAAAATTCACTTCAGCTCTGATATTGGCAGGTAGTTGATTGAAAATTATTGGAGCTGTAACGAGGAAATATTTGCGAAAATGTGTTGTATGAAATTTCGGAATAATTTTCAAGATCTTATTATTTTTCCTCAAAGCATAGGCATGAAATGACACCGTACGGTTGCCGCAAATAACAAAATATATCTTTAAAACTTTAAAAACGTAAAGATGCCTGAGCGGAAGAATTGAATTCGATGAAAATAAAGGCCAAGATTCCGTGAACTTCCGTTTGAAAAACATAACCCTGATTATATACTTTTGAGCTAGAATGACTGGTTTTATAGTATTAAGGTAGGTGCCACCCCATAAACAAATACCATAACGTAGTCTGGAATCAACTAAGGCATGATAAAAAATTTTGAGAACTGATGGTGGACAGTGATCTCTTAATAGATACATTTTCCTAATAGTATAAATAAGTTGGATAGTTATTGCTTCAACATGTAATTTCCAATTTAAAAAACAATCAACCGTAATTCCCAGGTATTTGATACTATGGACACTTTCAATAGGGAAACAATGCTGAGAGCAGTTATTAACCCCAGAACAGCAGCTGTCATGAAAAATGATATCATTATTCAAGTTTAGGTACCGAGATAAATTGAAAAACATGGCTTTAGTTTTAGGGCTCAATACTAAAGAATGTCGATTAAACCATTGGCTAAGAATCCTCAGATCGTGATTAATATTTGAAAGTGTAGTAGCATAACTATCGCTATTATAAGCAAACGCCATGTCATCAGCAAAGGCCACCACCTTACTCTGAAAAGCTTGGGAAAAAATAGAGTTGGTATAAATAAGAAATAGGATTGGCCCGAGAACCGACCCTTGAGGGACTCCCGCTGATAAATTTTCACGGCGACTTAAAACCCCATTGACCCGAACACGTTGAGAGCGATTAGCAAGATAAGATTCAAACCAAGATAACATAAACCCTCTAAAACCAGCAAGCTCAAGTTTATTTAGAAGCACTTTATGATTGACCATATCAAATGCTTTAGTAATATCCACAAATAAAGCGGCAACTGAGCGCTTTTCATTAAGGCCATCATGAAGAGTGTTAAAAAATGTTAATAAAGCATCTTCAGTACCCAAACCAGAACGGAAACCAAATTGCGCTTCATTAAAAAAATATTTACTCTCCAAAAAATCAATCATGCGAAATTTAATAGCTTTTTCGAATACCTTAGAGATAACAGGCAATAAAGAAATAGGCCTATAATTACCAACATTCGACCGATTGCCCTTTTTATGTAAAGGAATAATAATAGCCGACTTAAGAGAGTCTGGAAATAGACCACGAGTAATACTTTTGTTAAAAAGAATACATAAAATATCGACAATATTGAATTTAATATGTTTCAGTAGTGTGTTACTCAAACCAAATTCATCGACAGAACACTTGGTAGGAAGTGAATTAATAATAAATAATAATTCTCGTGAAGAAAAAGGACGAAAAAAAAAACTAGAGTCCAATGATCTTTCTTGAGCTAACAAACCTCCCAGATGATAAATGAGAGTTGGATTGACTAACAGCACTCGTGAAATAAGAGTTAAAAACATTAGCAATATCATATGATGAAGTTGATTTGACATTGGAATTATCTAAAATTTCACTAAAATAATTAGATTTATTCTTTGAATTTAATACTTCATTAACTAAAGCCCATTGCTGTTTGATATTACCAGACTTCTGATAAAATTTCGTCAGGTAATACTCGGCCTTAGCTTTATTGATGTCACGTTTCAAATTCCTAGAATATTTATTGTAATAGATCCGTAAGCTGGTATTCAACGGTTGGTTATTCACTCTTTTACCAAGCTTATTTTTTTTATTCACACGGCGTACCAATAAAGAGTTAATCCATGGTTTAATTTTAAAATATTTCCTAGTAATGGAGGATGAGCTGGTACAATAAGAAACAAAATAGGCCAATCTAGAAAGAAAAACTGAAAACGCCTCATTAAGATTTTGAATAGAAACAAGGTCAGCCCATGACTCAAACAGTAAAATATTATTCAACTTTGCGTAGTCAATACTCGAAATCACCTTATCGGTTTTAGAGTCACCAAACGGATGTTTTGATGCATCACCAACAATTCAGAAACAATAACACTGTTACTTTTACAATTAGAAAAAACGCAATTAGAAGTAAAACTAGAACTAGAAGAAGTCAGATCATCAAGAACCTTAAAATCCCGATTAGATTGCATCATAGAAACTGCAAACAAAAAAAAAATCATAAAGCTTCAAGGTCAGATAAGTTATTGATGATCTGGACTTTATCCCCTTCAACTTTTCTTAACATGATTTTACCATCGCGCAACCACAAATATTTATAATGTTTACACTTTTTAACTTCTTTTGCTTTTTTGAATAAGTTATATTTAGTTTTAGTCAAACACTCATTTACAAAAATTGGAATATTACTGTTCAGATTTAAACACCTGGTTGATAAATTTTTTATTTTACGTTTGGCTTGTAAAACACTGTTACGGACGGAACGGTTAGTAAATTCAACAATTACTCTACCAGATTTATTAACATCACTCGATTTAAGTTGGATAACAGATTCAATATCAGCTTCGTTGACAGCTACATTTAAACCAGATGTAAATAACAGCAAGGTTGTATTTAATAATTCATTGTTGTTACGTAGCACCGGTAATCCAATAATATCCACTGATTTATTTTTTGCAAGTTGCACAAGGTTATCGATTTTTGATTCCAATTGCACAATTTTAGAGTTTAAATTGGCATTTTCTTGTTGTAAACTATCAAATATGCGGATGATATCATCAAATCTCGAATTAAAAGTTGATGAGCATATACATTAATTTTGTTACATATGAATTTGAAAGAACCAGGAATATCATTAAAATCGCACTCGTCGGTAATTGCAGCAGGAACAGAATTTGAAGAGCCACCCTTCTTTTTCTTTTCGACGCAATTGCTGCAGGACCATGCTTTTTTATCTTTGTGTAATAAGTCGATTTCACTGAGCGACATATTGACACAAGATGCATGAACAAATAAACTGCACTGTACACATTTTATTTTTAGATCATCACGACTGACTTTCAAATTGCAAGCAATACACGACATAATTATTAGAATAATTGTAATTAACAAATTGGAGTTCAATTGTACGGTTATAAGCACATAAACAGCAATGAACACAATAGAAACATGAAATTGATAATTTTATTTAATGAGATTGAAAAATTTATTATATTTTATTAGATTTGTATTTCGACCGTCCTCTTCAACAGACAAAACACGAATTTATTAGTATTACATGTCAAGGGACTACAACATGTTTGATAATTTTTCATGTAAAATCAAGTACTCACCTATAGTTAATTGATCCGAAGATAAAAATTTAAAATCACTCATATTTTATTAGTTCAAAATAAATACTCTATTTTTTATGTAATTATAAAATTAATACGAACATCTAATTTACACAAAAACACCGCTAAACTAAATTTTATACCCAAAACAATACCGTTGGTTTTTTCTTTTATATCATAGAATATTACCATTTAGTTTTGTTTGCACAAATGCATTACATATTAACAAAACAGACAAAAATCACCGTTAGCAAAAACAGTGTGTACCTAAAACCACGAAAAAGATGCATTATAATTGAAATCAGGGTAATAATAAACATTGTTCCATGCGAAAAACAAAGGAAAACAAAATATATACATTTGTAAATCCTGCCCATAATATGTATAAAAAATTGCTGCCCATGCTAAGGTTAGACTATTGGGAAATAATGTATGTGTTATACATGAAGGATCGTTTTCAATGAATTCTTTTTCTTTAATAAAACAAAAATCTCGTGGGAATTTAAAAATTCCTTCAGAGGAAGTCCTAAAAGTTTGTTTAATTACAGAAAAAAATTTAAGAAATGCAATTTTAATCAGTGATAGTGAAATTTCTGTTCTAAATAAGAAGGACTTTGCTAAGATATTAATTAATTCACAAAATTTCTGTTACCTTAAATCAATTTATACAACTAGCACTCATATTCATAGTAATTCTCTAATTAAGGATGTTATAGAAAAATATTTAAATGTTAAGTATTTCTATATGTCATCCAAGACGAAACATCAAATATCCACTAGAAACTTCCTCACTCGTATAGCGATAGTTAAAAATACATAAATTTAATCTGATGTACAAATTACAAATTACTAAAATAATAAATATTTTATAAGTTTCCTAAATAATTTCTTTCATTTAAAAGTAATACATAACAATTACAAAATAAAAATAATTTTAAAAAATAATGTGTTTTTATTTTAAATTAAAAATGAGAACCCTTCTTTTTAAGCGTTTTGCCTACGTCTTTTGATCACTCTAACGCTTCACCAATTTTTGACAAATGTGTAGAACGAAAACAATTATGTTCGTGATCTATCCTTTTATTCTTATATCGATGGTTCAAATCTGGGTATTTTTTTGAAGAAAATTTATGTTCGGTTTTTTTTTTGGTGCGGTGTTTAAATGATATGTATAGTCTTATAAATTTATTTTACTGAAAATCATACACGTAATAAATCAGAACTTTGACTCATTTTGCGCTGAGAATTGTCGACGCATGGTCTACATTGGGTCTGTTTGATAATTCGAACGATACGGTGCAGTGTACATTTTTTTCTTTCACTACAAAAAAATAAATCGAAGTAGACAAGGAAAACAGTATGCACTACACTGCACCGTGCGAATTATCAAACAGGTCCATTGTCAACGCATTGTCTACATTGTTGACGTCATGGTTTGGCCTGTTTACATACAATACATTGTTTGCACGAATAGACATTTGATTAATTACTTCATTACGGGTCCTAAAATTAAACATTTGTCCTAAAAAATGAATTTCCTGTGAATGTATTAGTAAGAATAATATATCTCTCGTTATTAAGAATTTTTAGTTAAAAAAATTATTTTACTTACTATACGTAATTTCCAAAAAAGCAAGTAAATAAACTTAAGTTTTAATTTAAATTGTCCAAAGAAAGAATTTAGCAAAATCAAAGATCTTTCGAAATTTGATATATAAAAGTTACAGATTGAGCCCCCAAGCTGGTAACTAAGTGCACACATACTTTACAGACAGTTGGAGGTCTACTCTATCCAAAAGCATGACAAACACTTCATTACGGATGGAGGGCAATCTGTACACTTGAAAAATAATAACAACATTCAAAAATCTCGAACAACTGACTTCAAACGTGATTCGTTCCTAAATGTAAGTTCGCGTAAAATTAAATATTAAAAAAATTTCTCAGTCTGGTCCAAAGATCGTACCCAAGTGGACATATATTTTTAAGGGTAGTGGGTGGCCCCCTCTTTCTAAACAATATTACTTCTTTCAAAAATCTAGAAGATCAGTGACTTAGGACATACGTAGAGGGTTCTTCCCGGGAATTCCCGGGCGGGAATTCCCGGGAAATTTCCTAATTTTTCGTTTCCCGTTTCCCGGGAAAAAAACTGAAAATTCCCGGGATTTTTTTGTCTATTATCTATTTTTTAATCAATTGACAAACGGCCTCTTTCTATCAATTAGCACATGACCTGTCCCTGTTTTTAAGATGATGCTGCCGTGATGGTAAAATTTGGAGCATTGTCTGAATATACCCACCAATTATGTTACAATTATTGCATACATTTAGCTGTTGTAGATGTGATTTATATGTAGCCCGAGTTGTGAACGAGACGATATTAATGGTGCGTTGCAAATGGTAAGAAAAATTGTAAATTTTTTTAAAATGTCACCGAAAAGAAATTCAATTCTCCAAGAGTATGTGAAGCAAAATTACGGAATGGAATTAAGTTTGCTTTTAGATTGTAAGACCAGATGATGATTGAAAGATTTATAATAATTGTTGACTCAGTTCGAGAGGCATTAAATAATTTGGGATTCCTAATATTACTGAATCACAATTATATCCCAATATTGTCGAATATTTTATTTTCAATGCGCTTCAGCCGTTTAAATTAGCTGTGGAAGCTTTGGGAAGACGTAATGCAAATTTGGTTATAGCTGATGCGATTTTAAAGTTTTTGTTTAAATCTTTGCGTGAAAATGATTTCAACAGAGTTATTGGAAGTTTTATCACGTCGCATTAAAGAACGAAGAAATCAAGATCTTGTGTCTTCAGTCAAATACTGCAGACACTCGACATCCAATCAACTGCTACAGCAGGCTTTCCGTCATCATCATATTCGTCAAAAATCCGGTATAGCAACCAAATTTTTAATAGGTTATTCAACAAAGAAGAGTTTGGAATAGAACGGGAGGGTGAGGATACATTCACGGAAGATGACGAATCGGAACACTCACTGTTGGTTTCAGATATTAACGAAAGGTTGGCTGGCACAATAAACGCAGCACTTAGAACTAAAAAAATTGCAACGTCGTCAAACAATCTGTGAACAAATATACAAAAGAGTTACAAATATACGAAAATACGGGAAACATTACAATAAATCTGCAGTAGTTTCTGGATGCTGTACTAACCATCCAACCTACTTCAATTGAGATTGAAAGGGTATTGTCGGCCTAGTCTAATTTTTACTCAAAGAAGCGAACATCGTTGAGCGATATTTCCATTGACTGCCTTTGTTTTTCTAAACAAATAATAAGATTTAGTTCACTTAATAAAATTAAGTTTAAGATGAAGTAGTTTTATATACATTTTATGTTGTGTTGATATGTGTAGTAGACAGTGTATTCGTAATTTATGATTTTACTTTATTTTTATATTTTGAAATAAATTTAATGTATTATTTATTTTTTTTTATTTTTCATATTCCTATAATTTCTTTTTTTTAATTTCTCGGGAATCCCGGGAAACCCGGGAAAATTGGTTTCAAATTTCCCGTTTCCCGGGAACAAAAAAAACCTGGGAAAAAGCACCCTCTAGACATACGTGATGCGTCCTATATGCAGATTTGCATAAAGTTGGATATTTAAAAATTTCTCAGTCTGGCGCAAAGGTCGTACCCAACTGGACATATATTTTTAAGGGAAGTGGGTGACAACCTCTTCCTAAAAAATATTGTATCTTTCAAAAATCTAGAATATAGGTGACTTAGGACATACGAGATGCGTCCTATATGCAGGTTTGCATAAAGTTGGATATTCAAAAATTTCTTAGTTTGGTCCAAAGATCGTACCCAAGTGGACATATATTTTTAAGGGTAGTGGGTGACACATGCTGTATAAGATAGCAGAAAATTTTCAGCAGAAAAACTGAGTTTTTCTACTCACCACCAGGGGCAGCACTAAAACAAAAGAGAACTTTTTCTGCTGATCTATTTATTAGGCAGCAGAAAAATTATGAATATTGTTCATTTTTTTGTTGTTGTTTTTTGAATATTTATTTTTGTTTATCATATTGTTGTTATTCGTATTTCTCGTTCGCAAAGATTGTCTAATTTATTTAGCGAAACGCTCTTCAAGCAGCCAAAATCAGTTGGCCAAACTGAATTTTTCAGTTTTTCCACTGTATCGTATGGGCGGGACCCCCTTGTAACCAATATGGGATCCTTATTTTTGGATACCTGGGGTCATAACACATCCACTCAAGCAATCTTAAGAAAATCGATCGAGTCTAAAGAGCTACAGAATTTTTCAAATAAATTTGGCCAAACTGAATTTTTCAGTTTTTTCACTGTATCGTATGGGCGGACCCCCTTGTAACCAATATGGGATCCTTATTTTTGGATACCTGGGGTCATAACACATCCACTCAAGCAATCTTAAGAAAATCGATCGAGTCTAAAGAGCTACAGAATTTTTCAAATAAATTTGGCCAAACTGAATTTTTCAGTTTTTTCACTGTATCGTATGGGCGGACCCCCTTGTAACCAATATGGGATCCTGATTTTTGGATACCTGGGGTCATAACACATCCACTCAAGCAATCTTAAGAAAATCAATCGAGTCTAAAGAGCTACAGAATTTTTCAAATAAATTTGGCCAAACTGAATTTTTCAGTTTTTTCACTGTATCGTATGGGCGGACCCCCTTGTAATCAATATGGGATCCTTATTTTTGGATACCTGGGGTCATAACACATCCACTCAAGCAATCTTAAGAAAATCGATCGAGTCTAAAGAGCTACAGAATTTTTCAAATAAATTTGGCCAAACTGAATTTTTCAGTTTTTTCACTGTATCGTATGGGCGGACCCCCTTGTAACCAATATGGGATCCTGATTTTTGGATACCTGGGGTCACAACACATCCACTCAAGCAATCTTAAGAAAATCAATCGAGTCTAAAGAGCTACAGAATTTTTCAAATAAATTTGGCCAAACTGAATTTTTCAGTTTTTTCACTGTATCGTATGGGCGGACCCCCTTGTAACCAATATGGGATCCTGATTTTTGGATACCTGGGGTCACAACACATCCACTCAAGCAATCTTAAGAAAATCAATCGAGTCTAAAGAGCTACAGAATTTTTCAAATAAATTTGGCCAAACTGAATTTTTCAGTTTTTTCACTGTATCGTATGGGCGGACCCCCTTGTAACCAATATGGGATCCTGATTTTTGGATACCTGGGGTCATAACACATCCACTCAAGCAATCTTAAGAAAATCAATCGAGTCTAAAGAGCTACAGAATTTTTCAAATAAATTTGGCCAAACTGAATTTTTCAGTTTTTTCACTGTATCGTATGGGCGGACCCCCTAGTAATCAATATGGGATCCTTATTTTTGGATACCTGGGGTCATAACACATCCACTCAAGCAATCTTAAGAAAATCGATCGAGTCTAAAGAGCTACAGAATTTTTCAAATAAATTTGGCCAAACTGAATTTTTCAGTTTTTTCACTGTATCGTATGGGCGGACCCCCTTGTAACCAATATGGGATCCTTATTTTTGGATACCTGGGGTCATAACACATCCACTCAAACAATCTTAAGAAAATCGATCGAGTCTAAAGAGCTACAGAATTTTTCAAATAAATTTGGCCAAACTGAATTTTTCAGTTTTTTCACTGTATCGTATGGGCGGACCCCCTTGTAACCAATATGGGATCCTGATTTTTGGATACCTGGGGTCATAACACATCCACTCAAGCAATCTTAAGAAAATCAATCGAGTCTAAAGAGCTACAGAATTTTTCAAATAAATTTGGCCAAACTGAATTTTTCAGTTTTTTCACTGTATCGTATGGGCGGACCCCCTTGTAATCAATATGGGATCCTTATTTTTGGATACCTGGGGTCATAACACATCCACTCAAGCAATCTTAAGAAAATCGATCGAGTCTAAAGAGCTACAGAATTTTTCAAATAAATTTGGCCAAACTGAATTTTTCAGTTTTTTCACTGTATCGTATGGGCGGACCCCCTTGTAACCAATATGGGATCCTGATTTTTGGATACCTGGGGTCACAACACATCCACTCAAGCAATCTTAAGAAAATCAATCGAGTCTAAAGAGCTACAGAATTTTTCAAATAAATTTGGCCAAACTGAATTTTTCAGTTTTTTCACTGTATCGTATGGGCGGACCCCCTTGTAACCAATATGGGATCCTGATTTTTGGATACCTGGGGTCATAACACATCCACTCAAGCAATCTTAAGAAAATCGATCGAGTCTAAAGAGCTACAGAATTTTTCAAATAAATTTGGCCAAACTGAATTTTTCAGTTTTTTCACTGTATCGTATGGGCGGACCCCCTTGTAACCAATATGGGATCCTGATTTTTGGATACCTGGGGTCATAACACATCCACTCAAGCAATCTTAAGAAAATCGATCGAGTCTAAAGAGCTACAGAATTTTTCAAATAAATTTGGCCAAACTGAATTTTTCAGTTTTTTCACTGTATCGTATGGGCGGACCCCCTTGTAACCAATATGGGATCCTGATTTTTGGATACCTGGGGTCACAACACATCCACTCAAGCAATCTTAAGAAAATCAATCGAGTCTAAAGAGCTACAGAATTTTTCAAATAAATTTGGCCAAACTGAATTTTTCAGTTTTTTCACTGTATCGTATGGGCGGACCCCCTTGTAACCAATATGGGATCCTGATTTTTGGATACCTGGGGTCATAACACATCCACTCAAGCAATCTTAAGAAAATCGATCGAGTCTAAAGAGCTACAGAATTTTTCAAATAAATTTGGCCAAACTGAATTTTTCAGTTTTTTCACTGTATCGTATGGGCGGACCCCCTTGTAACCAATATGGGATCCTGATTTTTGGATACCTGGGGTCACAACACATCCACTCAAGCAATCTTAAGAAAATCAATCGAGTCTAAAGAGCTACAGAATTTTTCAAATAAATTTGGCCAAACTGAATTTTTCAGTTTTTTCACTGTATCGTATGGGCGGACCCCCTTGTAACCAATATGGGATCCTGATTTTTGGATACCTGGGGTCATAACACATCCACTCAAGCAATCTTAAGAAAATCGATCGAGTCTAAAGAGCTACAGAATTTTTCAAATAAATTTGGCCAAACTGAATTTTTCAGTTTTTTCACTGTATCGTATGGGCGGACCCCCTTGTAACCAATATGGGATCCTTATTTTTGGATACCTGGGGTCATAACACATCCACTCAAGCAATCTTAAGAAAATCGATCGAGTCTAAAGAGCTACAGAATTTTTCAAATAAATTTGGCCAAACTGAATTTTTCAGTTTTTTCACTGTATCGTATGGGCGGACCCCCTTGTAACCAATATGGGATCCTGATTTTTGGATACCTGGGGTCACAACACATCCACTCAAGCAATCTTAAGAAAATCAATCGAGTCTAAAGAGCTACAGAATTTTTCAAATAAATTTGGCCAAACTGAATTTTTCAGTTTTTTCACTGTATCGTATGGGCGGACCCCCTTGTAACCAATATGGGATCCTGATTTTTGGATACCTGGGGTCATAACACATCCACTCAAGCAATCTTAAGAAAATCGATCGAGTCTAAAGAGCTACAGAATTTTTCAAATAAATTTGGCCAAACTGAATTTTTCAGTTTTTTCACTGTATCGTATGGGCGGACCCCCTTGTAACCAATATGGGATCCTGATTTTTGGATACCTGGGGTCATAACACATCCACTCAAGCAATCTTAAGAAAATCGATCGAGTCTAAAGAGCTACAGAATTTTTCAAATAAATTTGGCCAAACTGAATTTTTCAGTTTTTTCACTGTATCGTATGGGCGGACCCCCTTGTAACCAATATGGGATCCTGATTTTTGGATACCTGGGGTCACAACACATCCACTCAAGCAATCTTAAGAAAATCAATCGAGTCTAAAGAGCTACAGAATTTTTCAAATAAATTTGGCCAAACTGAATTTTTCAGTTTTTTCACTGTATCGTATGGGCGGACCCCCTTGTAACCAATATGGGATCCTGATTTTTGGATACCTGGGGTCACAACACATCCACTCAAGCAATCTTAAGAAAATCAATCGAGTCTAAAGAGCTACAGAATTTTTCAAATAAATTTGGCCAAACTGAATTTTTCAGTTTTTTCACTGTATCGTATGGGCGGACCCCCTTGTAACCAATATGGGATCCTGATTTTTGGATACCTGGGGTCATAACACATCCACTCAAGCAATCTTAAGAAAATCGATCGAGTCTAAAGAGCTACAGAATTTTTCAAATAAATTTGGCCAAACTGAATTTTTCAGTTTTTTCACTGTATCGTATGGGCGGACCCCCTTGTAACCAATATGGGATCCTGATTTTTGGATACCTGGGGTCATAACACATCCACTCAAGCAATCTTAAGAAAATCGATCGAGTCTAAAGAGCTACAGAATTTTTCAAATAAATTTGGCCAAACTGAATTTTTCAGTTTTTTCACTGTATCGTATGGGCGGACCCCCTTGTAACCAATATGGGATCCTGATTTTTGGATACCTGGGGTCACAACACATCCACTCAAGCAATCTTAAGAAAATCAATCGAGTCTAAAGAGCTACAGAATTTTTCAAATAAATTTGGCCAAACTGAATTTTTCAGTTTTTTCACTGTATCGTATGGGCGGACCCCCTTGTAACCAATATGGGATCCTGATTTTTGGATACCTGGGGTCACAACACATCCACTCAAGCAATCTTAAGAAAATCAATCGAGTCTAAAGAGCTACAGAATTTTTCAAATAAATTTGGCCAAACTGAATTTTTCAGTTTTTTCACTGTATCGTATGGGCGGACCCCCTTGTAACCAATATGGGATCCTGATTTTTGGATACCTGGGGTCACAACACATCCACTCAAGCAATCTTAAGAAAATCAATCGAGTCTAAAGAGCTACAGAATTTTTCAAATAAATTTGGCCAAACTGAATTTTTCAGTTTTTTCACTGTATCGTATGGGCGGACCCCCTTGTAACCAATATGGGATCCTGATTTTTGGATACCTGGGGTCACAACACATCCACTCAAGCAATCTTAAGAAAATCAATCGAGTCTAAAGAGCTACAGAATTTTTCAAATAAATTTGGCCAAACTGAATTTTTCAGTTTTTTCACTGTATCGTATGGGCGGACCCCCTTGTAACCAATATGGGATCCTGATTTTTGGATACCTGGGGTCACAACACATCCACTCAAGCAATCTTAAGAAAATCAATCGAGTCTAAAGAGCTACAGAATTTTTCAAATAAATTTGGCCAAACTGAATTTTTCAGTTTTTTCACTGTATCGTATGGGCGGACCCCCTTGTAACCAATATGGGATCCTGATTTTTGGATACCTGGGGTCATAACACATCCACTCAAGCAATCTTAAGAAAATCGATCGAGTCTAAAGAGCTACAGAATTTTTCAAATAAATTTGGCCAAACTGAATTTTTCAGTTTTTTCACTGTATCGTATGGGCGGACCCCCTTGTAACCAATATGGGATCCTGATTTTTGGATACCTGGGGTCACAACACATCCACTCAAGCAATCTTAAGAAAATCAATCGAGTCTAAAGAGCTACAGAATTTTTCAAATAAATTTGGCCAAACTGAATTTTTCAGTTTTTTCACTGTATCGTATGGGCGGACCCCCTTGTAACCAATATGGGATCCTGATTTTTGGATACCTGGGGTCATAACACATCCACTCAAGCAATCTTAAGAAAATCGATCGAGTCTAAAGAGCTACAGAATTTTTCAAATAAATTTGGCCAAACTGAATTTTTCAGTTTTTTCACTGTATCGTATGGGCGGACCCCCTTGTAACCAATATGGGATCCTGATTTTTGGATACCTGGGGTCATAACACATCCACTCAAGCAATCTTAAGAAAATCGATCGAGTCTAAAGAGCTACAGAATTTTTCAAATAAATTTGGCCAAACTGAATTTTTCAGTTTTTTCACTGTATCGCATGGGCGGACCCCCTTGTAACCAATATGGGATCCTGATTTTTGGATACCTGGGGTCACAACACATCCACTCAAGCAATCTTAAGAAAATCAATCGAGTCTAAAGAGCTACAGAATTTTTCAAATAAATTTGGCCAAACTGAATTTTTCAGTTTTTTCACTGTATCGTATGGGCGGACCCCCTTGTAACCAATATGGGATCCTGATTTTTGGATACCTGGGGTCACAACACATCCACTCAAGCAATCTTAAGAAAATCAATCGAGTCTAAAGAGCTACAGAATTTTTCAAATAAATTTGGCCAAACTGAATTTTTCAGTTTTTTCACTGTATCGTATGGGCGGACCCCCTTGTAACCAATATGGGATCCTGATTTTTGGATACCTGGGGTCACAACACATCCACTCAAGCAATCTTAAGAAAATCAATCGAGTCTAAAGAGCTACAGAATTTTTCAAATAAATTTGGCCAAACTGAATTTTTCAGTTTTTTCACTGTATCGTATGGGCGGACCCCCTTGTAACCAATATGGGATCCTGATTTTTGGATACCTGGGGTCATAACACATCCACTCAAGCAATCTTAAGAAAATCGATCGAGTCTAAAGAGCTACAGAATTTTTCAAATAAATTTGGCCAAACTGAATTTTTCAGTTTTTTCACTGTATCGTATGGGCGGACCCCCTTGTAACCAATATGGGATCCTGATTTTTGGATACCTGGGGTCACAACACATCCACTCAAGCAATCTTAAGAAAATCAATCGAGTCTAAAGAGCTACAGAATTTTTCAAATAAATTTGGCCAAACTGAATTTTTCAGTTTTTTCACTGTATCGTATGGGCGGACCCCCTTGTAACCAATATGGGATCCTGATTTTTGGATACCTGGGGTCATAACACATCCACTCAAGCAATCTTAAGAAAATCGATCGAGTCTAAAGAGCTACAGAATTTTTCAAATAAATTTGGCCAAACTGAATTTTTCAGTTTTTTCACTGTATCGTATGGGCGGACCCCCTTGTAACCAATATGGGATCCTGATTTTTGGATACCTGGGGTCATAACACATCCACTCAAGCAATCTTAAGAAAATCGATCGAGTCTAAAGAGCTACAGAATTTTTCAAATAAATTTGGCCAAACTGAATTTTTCAGTTTTTTCACTGTATCGTATGGGCGGACCCCCTTGTAACCAATATGGGATCCTGATTTTTGGATACCTGGGGTCACAACACATCCACTCAAGCAATCTTAAGAAAATCGATCGAGCCTAAAGAGCTACAGAATTTTTCAAATAAATTTGGCCAAACTGAATTTTTCTGAAAAATTCTGTAGCTCTTTAGACTCGATCGATTTTCTTAAGATTGCTTGTGTGGATGTGTTATGACCCCAGGTATCCAAAAATCAGGGTCCCTTATTGGTTACAAGGTGGTCCGTCCATACGATACAGTGTAAAAACTGAAAAATGCAGTTTGGCCAACTGATTTTGGCTGCTTAAAGAGCGTTTCACTAAATAAATTAGGCAATCTTTGCGAACGAGAAATACGAATAACAACAATATTAAAAACAAAAATAAATATTCAAAAAACAACAACAAAATAATGAACAATATTCATAATTTTTCTGCTGCATAATAAACATATCAGCAGAAAAAGTTCTCTTTTGTTTTAGTGCTGCCCCTGGTGGTGAGTAGAAAAACTCATTTTTTCTGCTGGAAATTTTCTGCTATCTTATACAGCATGGGTGACACCCTCTTCCTAAAAAATATTACTTCTTTCAAAAATATAGAAGATAGGTGACTTAGTACATACGTGATGTGTCCCTATATGCAGATTTGCATAAAGTTGGATATTAAAAAATTTCTTAGACTGGCCCAAAGATTTGGGTACGGACATATATTTTTAAGGAAAGTGGGTCACCCCTTGCAAATCTGCATATATGATGCATCTCGTATGTCCTAAGTCACCTATCTTCTAGAATTTTGAAAGAAGTAATATTTTTTAGAAAGAGGGGGTCACCCACTACCCTTAAAAATATATGTCCACTTGGGTACGATCTTTGGGTCAAACTAAGAAATTTTTTAATATTTAATTTTACAAGAACTTACATATAGGGATGCAACACGTCTGTCCTAAGTCACTGATCTCCTAAATTTTTGAAAGAAGTAATATTTTTTAGAAAGAGGGGGTCACCTACTATCCTTAAAATATATGTCCACTTGGGTACGATCTTTGAGCCAGACTAAGAAATTTTTAAATATCCAACTTTATGCAAATCTGCATATAGGACGCATCACGTATGTCCTAAGTCACCTATCTTCTAGATTTTTGAAAGAAGTAATATTTTTTAGGAAGAGGGGATCATCCACTACACTTAAAAATATATGTCCACTTGGGTACGATCTTTGGGTCAGACTGTGAAATTTTTTAATATTTAATTTTACGCGAACTTACATATAGGGACGCATCACGTCTGTCCTAAGTCACTAATCTTCTAGATTTTGGAAGGTTGTAATTTATTTTAGATATGGGGATAGCATACTACCTTTAATGAAGTCGTTATTTTTGTTTTTCGACATAGAGGGCCTTCCACTTTCTGTAAAACATGTGCTCATTTAGTTAAGATCTTTGGGTTATGTAGATTGATTAATTTTTATGTTACTAATTTTGAATGAACTTTAATTTTGTTAAATTGTTTCTTCGGACAATTTAAATTAAAACTTAATTTATTTAGATATTTTTTTTGTAAATTTACACAAATATTTTTTTTTACGTACAAATTCATAATAACGAGAGATTTATTATTTTTACTAATACATGCTCAGGAAACTCAATTTTTAGGAAAAACATTTAATTTTAAGAAAAACTTCACGCGTTTGTGCAGTCGCGTGAAGTTTGTCTTAGATTTTTGTTGTTGTAATTTTAGGACAAGTTTAGGTCAAACTTCAAGCGAATCTTCATGTAGAATACGCGGCATAACACTGGTCTTTATAAAATCGAGATTGCAAAGTTCTTCCTGATTAAAGAGCAGATGGTACTAGCCTATGCCTAATTTCTATCTTTTCCGTTTCATATCAAATAAAATTGTGGTTTTTCAAATAAAATTACGACTTATAAATAAATAACAAATTTTATATTTTTAATTTCGTACACAAAATCATAATATACAGCCCCTTCTTCCTTTTTATGTATGTACATATAATTAAAAATTTAGTTCACAACATAAATTACTCGTTCATACATGTTGAATAAATACATAAGTTACACAAAGGCAAATAAATTTTTAGAAAATGATTTATGTAATACACTCCTATATAGAGTAATTTATACGCTTGAACCAAATAAAGCATCAAAAAAAAAAATTCAAAAGCGAACATTATTAATTTTATAAATATATTATGTAAACATAAAATTAACTAAATTCCTGGAGATGGGTATCCGCAGCACACTACGCCAAAGTTAATAATCATGACTCTTAATGTAATGACTATAAATCAACAAAATAAATAAAATGAAATACAAGCGATGGAGGCTATTAGCTCGTAGTTAAAATATTTAATAATAACTAACGCATAACGTATACTCACTCGTAAACGAATTTATATTTCCTTATACGAGTGCTCCGCATTTTTCATTTTTATCGTAAAATATACGGAAAATATGCGCCATACATGATATATGAATTTTTATATTTAACATACATAAATAAATAAATAAAAATTTGTTTTTTAGGTTATATACGTTGGATGAAAGTAAACATTCCCAATGCTGTACTATATAGCAGCAGCTATTATGCTCCTTTATTTTATGTCACATAAATCAGATTTTTCATATTTTCATTTAGTTTTTGTTATACTTTCACCCAGATATAAAATAATTTTTTTTTTTTTTTTTTGTAAAATTACACGAGAATTTTTGTTTATTTTATATTAGGAGCACATACTCGTATATACCCAACAAATACAACGAGTATTGTACATTCTCGAGAATCATCCCGTTGATCTAATATATAACAACATACATAAAAATGTACAACATACAATATATCTGTATTATGTACAACTATTTAAGTTCTGTAATATCCTTTTTATTTTGTTTTTATCGAAAAGTTATAGTTTTGTTTGTTTTATGTTCAAAAGCAATTTGTTCTCGAAATATTTATCGCTTACTTCTATAGAAATTACATATAGACAGAACTAGAATAGTAAATATCTATAAGAGTAATGTATACTCGAGAAATACATTCGGATATGCAGGAGATTTTTTTTGTTTGTTTTATTTTAAATGTAAGCGCACATCCAATATGTTCGATAAAACAAAGTGTTTTTCTTAGAATTATTAGTGTACATATTACATACGTACATATGTTGTAGTATTTTAGAACAACCAGTAGCACACAGCACAGTGCTATCAAATAAACATGTCTATATAGAAAAATAAGGAGAAATAAATCTAACAAACACAAAATAAAAAGTTTGAAATCGATAGATCATGAAGATATATTTTTAATTAAAAATCGAAAACAGAATATTTAAATTATCTGTTGTATTCAAACGTGTACATGTATTATGCTAATCTGGGAAATGAAAACTGTTAAAATTCTTTCAATAAAAACTGGATATAGAGCTTTTTTGTAGAAATGATACATTTGGGAATTAATTTAAACATAAAACAGATATTTTTTTGTATTAGTTTTCAAATAGCTACAATAAAAAATACATTACGACTGCGGTTGCATTGCTACAGTTGCAGTAATGTGGTATTTATGTTCATGTTTTATTGGATACTTTAGAAGAATCAATATTTTAAAATTATTATCCGTCTTTTCTCATCATGTACTTATGTAGTTTTATTACCAAAGTATATAATAAGGTAGTTGGGCCGGTTACAGATGCAGATCACAAGCATAAATTCTGAATCGATCTTCGACGGAGCATTCTAAATCATTTTTCTGTAATTGTCATGTAAAGTTTCCCTTCTAGCATAATTCAAGACAAGAATTCAAAGAATTTGTAGAACTTAAAAAAATTTATTAAAATAAATAATTTATGGAAATTAACGATTCTACCAAATTAAAAGGATTTAAATAAATTAAATTCATCTAAGCAGTTTAATGATTTTATAGAAATCGGAAGAGTTTAATGAAATAAAACAATTTAAAAAATTTAATGAATTTAGAAAATGGAAAACATTTATGGAATATAATCAGTTTAAAGATTGTATAAAATTTACAGAAAACAAGCAATCTAAAAAATTTAAAGCGTTTAAGAATCTTAAAACGTTAAGAATTTAAAGGATTTAAATCAGTAAAAAACTGAATTTAAGGTCTATTACTTTAAATTTTTAAATTCTAAATTGTGCAATTATTGAATTTGAATCTTTAAATTGTTTCTAAAATTTTTCTTTCTAAAAAGAGTTTTATAAAGTATAACATCGTTTAAAATTTGAAGAAATTTAAGAAACATAAGAATTTTCAGATAAATAATTTAAAAGTTTAGAAAATTAAAAAATTTTAAGATATAAAGAACTCAACAAATTTAAAGGAATTAAAGATTGTTTAAAATTTAGAGAATTTAAAGAAAAAAAATTTAAGGAATTAAAAAAAAATAAATTTTAAACGATTTAAAAATATTAGAGAATTTAAACAATTTAGTAACTTAGAGATGAGTTTTAAAATTTAAAGAATTTTATAAATTTGTAGATGGAAAAATAAATTATGGTTATTTTAAATATTCAAAAAATTTAAAGATTTATAGAATTTATTGAAATAAAAAATTCTAAAAACTTTGAAAAATTTTAAGTATTTAAAATATTTAAAATAATTTATATAGAGTTCAAAGAATTCTAAGGATTTAAAAAATAAAAGAATTTAAAGTATTTACTGAAGTTAAAAATTCAAATAATTAAAGAATTTAAAATTTTTAAAAATTATAAATAATTTAAAGTCAAAAATAAAAAGAATTTAACAGGTTCCCTGCCGATGTACCACCGGTATACCACGATGAAAAACACTCCCAGTTGCCAGTGCACTACTGGTATGGTGGGAGAACGTTAGAGATCTGCTTTCTTAAGTCTATAGATTCGAAACTTTGAAGCCTGAACCACTTGAAATTTGCCGTCAGCATGCTGTTGCCATTTTGCATTTCCGATCTTCTAAATGGGAATATCCCCAATCTTGGATTATATGCTCCGGAAAGGTGTTTAAGATCTCGATCCCTTTTGAAAACTGAATATCATAGGACTAATTATGGAGACAACGTGCCCTTGAATCTGACATCTAAGTTATATAATGAATTGAGTAAGCTTTGTGATTTTAATATGAAGGTAAATGTGAGATCAGGCGTTAAAAAATTTTAATTTTTTAATTAAAAATTGTACTGGAATTTTAAATTAAGTTTAAATTAGTTTTCTATTAAAAAAATAAAATTTGACCGAACCTTTAGATAACCTTAAATATTTGACACTATCGCTACTAATACAGTAACAAAACAAGAAGAAAATTGTATTTACCAAACTCTCATTACACGAAATGCAGCAAGACCATTGAAAGGAAATACGTCGCTCTCTCTCTCTACATATAAAAATATGATGCTTCAAAAAAAAAAATTGCGTATTTTGATTGACTGTTCCATGTTACGTATTGCACGTAAATTTAATTTAATTTTGACGTGATAACATTTTACACCGCATGTTCAGAAAATGGACCGAAATTTAGCCCTTAGAAGTGGGCAATTACTCATCAATCAACTACAAGCATTACCTTTAATTTAAAGATATGATTGTTAAGGTTGGTCATTCGGATTTATGCCTCACGCATAATATTATCGCAATGACGTCATCAGGCGGCAAAGGAACCCGCGCCGCGAATCTCTGACTTCGACCTATTTAAATGTTTGAACCAGGGGCCTTACCACCGACTCCGCCGGCGTTCGTTGTTATTCGCTTTTATTTTTCCGCTTCGCTTATTAATACCCAACCACAAACAACGCAACGCTAAAAGCGAACATTCGTTTATTCTATTTACAATATTATTTATGAAAACGAATTTTAAAAACGCCAAATTACTTTGGTACTAAGCATTTTTCTTCGCTTTGTTGTTCGCCATAAAATACACCGCGTAGATATCCCCGTTTATCATCGAAAAGAAGCGCGTTCGATTCTTGTGGTACCGAAATTATGTTTATTTAACGCCTAAAAGCGTTCATATTTTCGCTTCGCGTTTTATGTGGTACGGAAATTGCAAAAGCGAATCAGCAACGAACGCCGGCGGAGTCGGTGGTAAGGCCCCAGTATAGCGAGAGAATGGCTCATCTGAACGGAGATCCGATTGTGTCATTTTTTTGCGTACAACATAGCGATTTACAGAAATTGAGGGCGCTTATAGCGAGAGAATGCCTCATCAGATCAGAGTAATTCGGGTACTAATGTGTGCTTAATAATACTATGGCAGATAATTTATTTTAAATTAAAATATTTAATCTTCACATAAATTTTAATTAAAATTACAATCATATATATACATACATATAACTATGCTCTTCGATTGCCGTTATCCTCAATAGTCTATCTCTTTCAGTTTTTGAGATTTTCTCAAAAACTGAGTCCTAATTACGTACTATTACGTTGAGGTTTGGTTATAAGGGTTCTAACTACCAAATAAAACTTCGCACTCGAAACAATAATGGTCTATACACATGAATCACGATTTTTCTCGTACGAGTAAAAATTATTCAATGATTTCTCTTAAATTACATAGTAAAATTTAAACTAGTCACTTAAAAAATTTTAAGTAAACAACTCCGAATGTAATACATATGATTGACAATTTTTTTAGCAAACGCACTGTAACAACCGCTTGTGGTTGTTATGATCTGTTTAATTTAAATCTGTAATTACGGTTGAAAATCCCAACAAGGTTGCATGTTTATCCACTGCGCTGCATAAAATCTCTTCCACTACACGTCATTCTTTCTTTGGCTTAATTTGTAATAGAAAATATATTTTTTTTTTGGTAGAGTGTACCATTTAGCATTTTATACTTCTCCGTATTTTGGTCGGTTACTCGATTCGTTTTATCATTTTTTGTTTTGATGGTATGTAATGACGTGTAGTGGTTGGTGTGTTGCTTCATCTGTTTTGTTTTGGTTAGCGCGTGGATTTTCCATGTAAATGGAATGTTCCAGTGATTAAATTAAATAGTATTGGTGTGTGCGAGTCGATTTTTGGGTGCGGTTGTATGTATATACGCCACCCGAAATCTATCGGTCGGGTCATGGTATATTTTTTTTTTTTCTTTGGTAAATAATTTTTTTGGGTGGGGATAAAATTTTTTGGTATACGTCGGGTTTATTTTATTTTTTTTAGTCTAGTTTTGATTTTGGATTAAGAAAGTCTAGTTTTTTTTGTTAATGAAAGACTCGGTTAGAAAATAAGATCAGTTTAAATTGTTGATGAAAAAAAAAAAAAAAATAAGAATAATAAAATAATTTCGGTTGTGTGACTTGGATCCATGGAAAGTTTTTTTTGGTTTAAAACAGTCAAGTGTTGGTGATAAATCAAAATAATAATAAATAAAATTGTTAACTAAAATGAGGCCAGATGTTTAATAATAAGTTAGTTCAAAGAGCCATTGAATTGTTGGTATAAATAGAAATAGTATTGACTAGAAGAGACATTTATTTTTGTTTGTATATTGAGTACTGTTGGGAAATATGGCACGTATGTCTATTAGAAATATTTCAAGAACATAAAATTGTACAAATACAAGAAATTTCATGATAAAAAAAAAAAAAAAAAAAAAACAAACATAAATGAAACAAAATAAAACGTGATTAAACAAATATTGAAGTTTTTTTTCCCTCAATGGGGTGTTACCTGTGCGGTGTGCTAATTATCTGAGGTGTTGCCCGTATTAACTCTACTAGTGAAAATAAAAAAAAAAAAACATATAAGAACGAGCCTGTAGATGTTGTAAGTGTATTTATCTACGAATTTTCATACGCTTAATCTGGTGTTACAATTAAACAGCCCGAGTTCAGTATATACCAAATTCATTAAAATAAATTGGACTTAAATGGGCTTATTGGTTTGAGAAAAGTTTGGTGGCAGCTAACCTTGCGGTGGGTTGAGGACGGTGCGAGGGGGCTGCTGCATCAGTTCCTGCGTCGGCGCTGACGGCTGTTAGTAATAGAGTGTTCGGACGGGCCTAAAACAGGTAGTTGATTGGTAGGGAAAATTAAACAAAAACCTACCACAACAAGTAAAATTTTTTTTGTTATCATTATTGTAAGCCATCCTCGACTGTTTAACGGGGAGCGTGAGTTTCATTATTATATTTTTTTTTTATATATATATTTAAATTTTTAACGGGTTTTACAGGTTCCGGGTGGCGTCGCATGCGGCACACCCAAAGTCGATTCGCACCACATTTTTTTTGGTAATTCATCTAACGGTTCATTTTCATTTCAAATTTCTTTCATTTAATTTTTGTTTTCATTTCATTTTTTTTTCCGATTTGGTTTTTCATTCGTAATTACAGATTTTTCTATGATTTTCTTGCCTCAATTTTTTTTAGTGATGAGTGAATAAATAGTTCAGTGTGATCGCGTGAGGATGGGCGGCCTTGTGCTGACCTAGGCCTTGAGCAGGGACGCCGGAGTGGCACCGGCGTCCTTGTCGAACGCAAATTTTGTTTTATGATTATCTACCACTGTGGTCGTGGCACAGTAGAATAATTTTCTTGTCCCCTTCGTTTTATCTCTATGCGGTTTTCAAGCATAGCAATATGTCTGGTAACCCCCACGCCTAGCGGCGAGCTTCAGCCAGTGCAATACCGCAACCAGACCTCTATTGCTATGTTCTGTTAACAAAATCCCTTTTGGGGGATTTTGTTACAGTGGCGCCCAAACTTCGGCTAATTTTTTTTTGCATTTTCGTCTTTAATGTCACAATTTTTTTTCAGCTTACTTGTTGTGAGTACCACGTGCAAAGTCCAACGCTTGCGTTGTTTGAGCTTGCACGGGTGCTCACGTCAACGTTTTCTGCCCGATCAACATTCAAATCTGCATTGCAACCAGCGTAAGCTGTTTGATTGCATGCAGATGAGAATGTTGATCCCTATTCTCAGCTCGTCTGATGAATGGGCTTACCATTTCTGCCATGTGGCATTGATTGTGGTTAAGCTCATTCTTCTTTCGTTCTGAGTTTAGTCTTATTAAATTTTTAGAGTCTTCGTACCTTTTAATTAACGTAATTTTCTATTTCAGTCCGACTACCTTCATGGGGAGGGATCACAGCATGTTCTAACCTTTGGTTATTTGATCTTGCTGGATCGCTCGTCATGTTGGTTCCATGTGTTATGGGTGTTGGGATCGCGAACTTGTTGTTTCCACCAATGTGGTGTTGATTGGACAGTTCGTGATCGCAGTACTCATTGGCACATCTTTAGTCAATTTCTACTTTCAGGTAAAATTTTATTTTTCAAATTTTTTTGTTCAATTCTAATTAAACTACTGGGACCACAGTGGTAATTTTTATTTTTTTTTATTATTATAGCGTTCACGCCTGGCTCAGCATGGGGTCGTGATCATCTCTCACGTGATCATATTTTTTGTTATTTTTTTGATACAAGTAATACATTTTACTTATTTTTCCTTTTGCTTTTTCATTTTTGTGAAATTTTGTTTTTGATTATTGGTTGTTTTTCAGTTGGTTAATGGAGCAGCTAAAATACTGTTAATAATTTTGGTTAGTTCATTTTTTATATTGTAGTAATTCTATTTCGGTATTTTGATTTTTTTTTTTTGTTTTTGTTTTGGGTTTATATTTGCTTGCGAATGAATTCCGGCAATAATAATCTACCGTGGGATAGACCGGCAAGTGCGGTTGTTCATACAGTGTTTGAGTCGAGTGAAAGTAGTGCTTTACCGCGGATAAGTCCTTGGGATAACCATAGTAATTTTCCAGCTCCTCAATCCTTCCGACTTGTTGATATCTACGTGGTTATTATAGTCATAATTTAAAAGTTCATTCTAATTTCATTATTTTATTAAATTATTTACTTTAATTTTTTTTTCGGTTTTGGTTAAGTTTTTTTTGAAATTATTAAATTACTCATTCAATATAGTTAAAAAAAATTTTATTATTCGATAATTTTTTTTTGATCAGGAATCGGTTTCATTTTATTTAAATTAATTTTACCGTAATTTTTGGTGTATATATATATATATACATATATATTATATATATATAAATTCACTCTATTTTCTTTTATAATTCTTTTTATTCATATTCATTTCAATAGTAAACTCAGTAAACATAAATTCTTTTTGTCCTTTAAATTATATTGAGGTATTAAGCAACACTTTAGATTCCAACACATTACCTTGGGATAGACTGGCGAGTACGGATGAGAAAAAGGTTTTGAGTTGAGCGCTAGTTCAGTATTGACGCGAGTGGTCCAGTGGATAGTAATTTGTGCTCGCAGCTCCTCAAACAGCCCGGCTTGTGGATATCTACTTGGTCATAGTGAGTCTAATTTGAGATTGGTGCTTCAATATATGTTTTCAATAAATTTCTTTAAATAATTAATTAATAATTTAAAAAATTTTTTTTTCTGCTTTAAATTAAGTAATTCTATCTTGTTTTTTCATATATATATATATATATATATATTCAAATATTTTTATAGTTAATTTTTTTTTTGATGGGTAAAATTTATTTTTTTTTTAGTAATCTCTACAATTAAATAATTTGTTTGATTTTTTTTTTGGTTGAAATTGCCAGTATCGCTGGTCTTCATTTATTATTCCGTTAACGTTAAAATTTAATAACTTTTGGTTTAGGTAACTTTAATTATAACTATAATTTATTCAGTTTTCTATAAAGTAAATATAAGTTAGAAATTTTTTAAAATAATATTTTTAGTTTACATTTATTAAAAATTAATTCTCATTACTTTTAAAATCACGTTTAAATTCAATTTTGGTTAATTTTTTTTGTAGCTTTAAAATTTTTTTTTTTTCTCTGTTTCACTCAATCTTTTCATAATGGACGAATTAATTAAGGCATTTAATGTGGATCCTAATTCAATTGATCAGGCGGAAATGATGAGAGTATTGACGGCTCAAGTTCAACTGCTGACCAACGAAGTGAGAATACAGCTGGATGCGGAACAAGCAGCCGGTGTGCATAGTCAGTTAAATCCAACGTTAAAAATTCCTGTTCCGGAGGTGTCTTTTGGGCCACCTTCTCACCCTGATTTTGCTGGTCCTGCAAGAGGTCCACTAGTTTCCACGGCGCTAAACCTGCAGGACAATAATTTGCCTGAATTAACTCATTCTTTCATGGAACCTGTCTCTAAAGAGCGTTCATCTCCGGAGCAGGCCACCCAACGTCCTAATTTTCAGTCAGCACCAGATGCTAGAGATCTTCATAATAGTACTTTGAATCCCGTGCCTTCAGCAATTCATAATCCACCTGTTCAGTTCAACTCCGATTTCAATAGACGTTCCTTATCTCGATGTGGGATTTCCTACACAGGTTCACCTTCTGGCATAACAGTGGACATGTTCCTTTTTCAGCTGGACTCTGTAGTGAAATCCAACAATCTCTCACCTTCTTCTGTACTTCTGGATCTGCATCTTGTCCTGAAAGATGTGGCACTGCAGTGGTACTGGACCTACCGCAGGTATAATCCTTCAGCACCTTGGGATAGCCTCCGATTAGCCTTCCAAGAAAGATTTAAAGATAGGCGTACTCCCTACGAAATTCGTCGTATGGTTGAGTCTCGCAAACAGTTACCTAACGAATCATTCTTGGAGTTTTATCATCACATGTGGAATTTGGCCCTGCAGTGTCACACCCCTTACAGCGACGATGAATTCATACAACTACTGATGAACAATATGAAGCCTGTCCTTCAGTATCAACTTACTGATCGACACTTCTCACATATCAATGAGCTCATCAAAAGTTGTACTTCATGGGAAGATTCGCTAAAACGTTTTCGTTCTCCACCTGATTACTCGATGCACCCTCGTCGTAGTATCAATGAACTCGGTGTTGAGAGAATGTATGATTCAGAACCAATCGTTCCAATTTCTAATCCATCAGTTCCATCCGCAGATACGTCAGGAACCGCATATCGCGTTCCATCTGGTGTTTTTGTTCCGACGTCCGAATCTGTGCAACATATTTCTGCTATCAGCCCTAGCCATTCTTATCGTGCTCCAATGGGAACGACTATTACAAATTCTAAGTCTTTTAAATCCCCTTCTACTTCAACTACACCTAATGTAACCACTACCTCTAGATCTGGCCGCAATTACATTTGCTATAATTGTTCTGATATAGGGCATGGTTTTCAAGACTGTCCTCGTCCTCACTTGGGTGCCTTTTGCTATCGTTGTGGTCTCAAAGGCACCATTTCAACAAATTGTGTTCGTTGTGCGGGAAACCAGATCAGTGGTTCATGGAGATCGGGGAACCAGGAACCACAGACCATCTCAACCCCAACAATAATTACCAAAGTAGATGCAGTCAGCAATACCGACCCAGAGTTTCGGAAGAGACTGATGCCAGATGGGAAGAATCAGTCGAACCAGTGAAAGTTCGCGTTGAGTCCTTTGATTCCGCAATCTCTTCTGGATCTGGTTCAGCTGGTTCCGACCTAATGGTATCGGACTCTTGCTTGCCTGTTTCTCCACCTGAATGTCGAGTAAATTCCTTTTCCAAATTGGAACACTCCATTCCTTCAACTTCTTCATTTAACAATAGTTCTAATTTTTCTGATTCCGTTCCGTCTCTCCCCAACACTTTTGGGAAACTCATCTCAGCTCAGTTACTTCGCTCAAAAAAATACTGGGAGCAACGTCGGATTTTGCGATCCTTTGTTGTTTCTTCAGTACTCGGTTCTGAGACAAGCGATAAACGGCCTTATGCCGATATTCTTGTCAATGATGTTCCATACCGAGGTCTATTAGATAGTGGAGCGAGTGTAAGTGTGTTGGGTTGTGGTTCTGAAAAGTTGTTGGCGGACAACAACCTTCATATTCATAATTTTCCTACTTCTATTCAGACTGCGAGTGGTCAATCTCAGAACGTCATTGGTTACATAAATGTCCAGGTTAGCTTTAATTCCCAATCTCATTACATGCGATTCTTTTTAGTACCTTCTCTAAAGCAATCTCTTTATTTAGGGATTGACTTTTGGAATAAATTCGGCATTACTTTGCAACTACCTGCGTTGAGTGAATTATCGGACTCCGCAGAAATATCTTGTTCTCCTAAATTCCATTCTCTCTCTCCAGATGATAACTTAAAGCTCTCTACAATAGTTAAAAAATTTCCGTCAAGTGCTAAAATGGGTCTTGGACGAACTACATTAATCTCTCATGAGATTGATGTTGGTGAATCCAAGCCTGTTAAGCAACGTTTTTACTCTGTTTCTCCTGCTAAGCAAAAACTAATGTACGATGAGCTAGATAGGATGTTATCACTGGATGTGATTGAAGAAAGCCACAGTTCATGGTGTTCTCCTGTCACCATGGTGCATAAGGCTAATGGCCAAGTACGCTTGTGTTTGGATGCCCGTGAGGTGAACAAGGTGACGGTCAGGGATGCGTATCCGCTTCCACTTATCAACGGATTGTTGGGTCGTTTGGATCAAACTCGCTATATATCAACTATTGATCTAAAAGATGCCTTTTGGCAGATCCCTCTTGACCCGCAATCCCGAGATAAGACTGCGTTTACTGTCCCTGGTCGTCCCTTGTACCACTTCAAGGTCATGCCCTTTGGGTTGTGCAACGCTCCCCAAACACTGTGTCGCCTTATGCATCGGGTGATTCCTTATCAACTGCACGACAAAGTATTCGTCTACCTTGATGATTTATTGGTTACTTCGTCCACTTTTGATGAACACTTGGAACTTTTGGAAGTTGTGGCTTCGTTGCTAGTAAAGGCTGGTTTAACCATAAATTTAGAAAAGAGTCAGTTTGTTTTGAAGGAGGTTAAATACCTGGGTTATTTAGTGGGTGATGGTTGCCTTCGCACCAACCCAGAAAAATGTAAGGCAATTAGAGAATTTCCTCGACCAAAAACAACTAAACAAATACGTAGTTTCTTGGGTTTATGTGGGTGGTATAGGCGTTTTATTAAAAACTTCGCGTCTTTAGCTGCTCCACTAACCGATCTGACAGGGAAAAAATCTAAGTCTAAATGGAATCTTCACGCTGAGGAATCCTTCCAATCTCTTAAAGTATCTTTATCGTCTGCTCCTGTTTTAGCTAATCCTGACTATGGGCGCCCTTTCTTCATCCAATGCGACGCAAGTGCTGTTGGCGTGGGTAGTGTACTTTTTCAGCTTGATCCTGATGGCGCTGAACACCCCATTGAATTCTTTTCGCACAAACTTAATGCCGCTCAGAGGAATTATTCTGTAACTGAGTTGGAGTGCTACGCAGCAGTACTTAGCGTCCAAAAATTTCGGCCCTATATCGAGGGATACCCGTTCACGATTTATACCGATCACGCTAGTCTCCGCTGGTTGATGTCCCAAAAAGATCTATCTGGTAGACTCGCCCGCTGGAGTTTAAAACTGCAAGCGTACAAATTTGATATCGGATATCGTAAAGGAACGGTGAATGTTGTACCTGATGCCCTCTCTAGAGCTTTTTATAGTGAGCCCACAGACGATGTAAGTAATGATCAACCTTTTCCTCCTGTTGAAACTACTTTGAATGATGATTCCTCCTTACTTTGTGATTCTCCTGTTATACAAGAAAATGTGTCTAGTTTAAATTCTTCAAGTGACAATTCGGTTCTACATATTGATCTTAACTCTTCAGCTTTTCAGGACGATGAATATGTTCAACAGATTAATCGAGTTCAACAATTAAAAGATTGCGATCACAACTTCAAAATTCGTGATAATAAACTCTTGATCTTACCTTCCTACGCTTCTCGTTATACGTCCACTGATTTGTCTGAATGGAAGTTAGTAGTTCCGTTGTCCTTGACTGCAAACTTAATTGAACTGGCTCATTCTTCTCCTACTTCTGCTCATATGGGTATTAAAAAAACTGTAGAACGACTTCAACGGCAATTTTTCTGGTTTGGTATGACTAAACAAATCAAACTTTTCATCTCTAATTGTGTACAATGCAAGATGAATAAGCCTGTAAATTTTAGCACTCAACCTTTGATGGGTTCTCAAACTGAGTCTACTAGACCTTTTGAAAAATTGTTCGTTGATTTCCTTGGACCTTATCCTCGCTCCAAACGAGGTAATACCTGTATC